>CM053785.1:1090508509-1090886009 GCA_028749045.1 Cupressus sempervirens
GGCATGCACCATTCCATTGCAACAGTAATGCATTTTAATGCATTCACAATATATTAATTTAGATATATTTATTTAATTTTATGTTAATAAAACTGCATGTAGCAATTAGCTTCGTAGGGATCATTTATTATTATTTTTAATTATTTTATAATTAGTTTTCATATCATACAAAACTATTATTTTCATTCCATCTATTTTCATGTTATTGTTTAGTCCATTTTTTATCTTCCTTGATCAGCAGTCAAGGTTAAGTGTTTTAGTTTTTCTTTATAATGTATTCTCTATTTTCAAAATTGTAACACATTCAATAAAAATAGGGTTTTTATTCAGTTGTTCATTTTTTATGCTTTTTGATTTATTTATTTGGTTATCAGCATAGTATAAGAGCTTTTATTTTAAGATCTTCAATTGGTATCAGAGCAAGTTGTAGAATATTGTTCTCTTGTAGAAAAAGTGGCAGTTTTCTCCATAATCTTTCAGAATGACAAACGGTGACAACTTCCATTCCAGCTTCCACTATTGTCTAGAAACAACTATGAATATTGGAGTATCAAGATGAAGACCCTACTATTATCTCAAGAACTTTAAGAATTAGTAGAAGGAGGATACATTAAGCCTACAAACCTAAATTCTTTAAATGCCTTAACATAGGCTCAATGGAGTCAATTGAAAGAAGACAAGAAGAAAGACAATCAAGATCTTTTCCTAATTCAAACTACATTAGATATGCTTATTTTTCCCCATATAACTGGTATGGAAAAGTCAAAGGATGCATGGGAAGCCCTTCAAACAACATACGGAGGATCTGACAAGATAAGATTGGCGAGACTTCAAACACTTCGAAGAGATTTTGAAAATTTAAGGATGAGTGAAGCTGAGTCCACTTGTGATTTTATTATGAGGGATCAAACTACTATAAATCATCTTAAGACTCAAGGGGAAAATATCACAGAGCAAAAAGTTGTAGAGAAGATTCTGAGATCTCTTCCTCCAAAGTTTGATCCAGTGGTCATAGCCATCGAACAAAGTAAAGATACATCTACCTTAAAAATTAGAGAGTTGATAGGTTCTTTGAAATCACATGAAGAGCACATGCAACATTAATAGAGAATCTAGTGCAAGCCTTCTAGTCTACAATCAAGAGGATGTAGTAGAGGATGAGGAAGAGGAATAATCAAGGAAGAGGAAGGAGTTATAAGGATCAAAGAAGCATCCAGTGTAGATATTGTGAAAGGTATGGACACCATAAATTTGAATTTAGAAAGAAAAAATCTAATTTGAATACGTCAAGAGCCAATTATACTAAAGAATCTCTTGAAGATACAAAGCACTCTACATTCTTTACATGTAATTTGGAAAAATAACCTCAAAAGGATGTATGGTTTCTTGATAGCGGGTGCTCAGATCATATGATAGGTAAATTTGATCTCTTTATCAAATTAGATGAATCCATAAGAAGTCAAGTCAAATTCGGCGATGATAAAGAGGTTGATGTTATGGGAAATGGTACACTTGTTGTGAAAACTAAGCAAAGAGAAACTACTTATATTCATGACACCTTGCATGTGCCCAAATTACAACATAATATTTTGAGTATTGGATAGCTTGTAGAAAAAAATTATAAATTTTTTTTTGAGGATAACTACTGAAAAGTTTTTGATAAATCAACTAACAATCATCTTGTACTAAAGACTTGTATGACATAGAATAGATTGCTTCCTCTCACTTTGGTTTCTGCTAATATGCATGCTCTTAAGGAAACCATAGATGCTTCATGGTTATGGCACCAAAGGTATGGTCATTTACATTTTTAGGGCTTAAGTTTGCTTCATAAAAAGGACATGGTGAGAGGACTTCCTACCATTCAAGAGAAAAAAAATGAAGTTTGTTCAAGGTGTGCTCTTGGTAAGCAACATTGAGAAAGTTTTTTGGTGAACAAGTCATGGAAGGAAAAATCTCCTCCAGCGCTTGTGCATTCTAACATTTGTAGTGCTATGCAAGAGAAATCCTTAGGTAAGAATATCTATTTTTTGACCTTTATTGATGATTTCTCACACCACACATGGGTTTATTTTCTTATGTAGAAATTTGAAGCACTTGGATGCTTCAAGCATTTTACAGCTATAGCAAAAAAAAAAAGTGGGTATTCCATTAAAAAACTCAGAATAGATAGAGGAGGAGAATTCATCTCCAAAGAGTTTGCTTATTTTTGTGGCATGCATGACATTCAAAGATAGCTTATGACAACCTTTACCCCCCAGCAGAATGGTATTGCTGAAAGAAAGAACTGTACCATTATGGAGATGGGACGAAGTATGTTAAGTCTAAGAACCTTCCAAATTATTTTTGGGGAGTTGCAGTGGCTGCCACAATTTATATTTTGAATCAAAGCCCAACAAAAGTACTTTAGAATATCACTCCAAAGGAAGCCTAGAGTGGACACAAGCTCTTAGTAGCTCACTTCTATGTATTCAGTTGCCCTGTATATGTTAATATTCATGTTTAAAAGAGGAAAAAGTTGGATGCCAAATCCCAACATTGTATCTTTATGGGATATTTAGATTCCACCAAAGGATATAAATTTTATGAACCTAACATAAACAAATGGAGTATTAGTCGAGGTGCAATTTTCGATGAAGGGGGAATATGGCCATGCAAGAAAGAAGTTCAACAATCTACATTGTTCATCATGGGTAATGAAGATGTTCAAGTCACTCCTCTCCCCACAAGCTCAAGTGGAAGCTCAAGCCCAAGTCCACCAAGTTCATCAAGTTCCTCTTTAGGTGAAAGTTCAAACTCACAATCTAGTCCAAGTTCATCATAATAAGTATGAAGTTTGACTGAAATATATTAAAGGAGTTCTACTATGGATCCATTTTCTAACTTTACATTGTTAAGTTCCATTCAAGTTGGACCTTCTATGTATGAAGAAGTTGTGACAGAACTAATGCGGATCAATTCTATGAATGAAGAGATGCGTGCTATTAAGAAAAATGATACATGGGAATTAGTTCCACTTCCAAAAGACAAATGTAAGTGATTAGTGTCAAATGGATTTACAAGGTGAAATATCATGTTGATGGTTCTATGAAAAGACACAAAGCAAGACTAGTTTCCAAGAGTTTCGCACAAACACTTGGAGTAGATTACTTAGAGACTTTTGCTTCAGTTGCTAGGTTTGATATAGTTAAAATTATATTGTCTATTGCTGCTCAAAACAAGTGGTTAGTCTATTAGATGGATGTAAACTCAGTTTTCCTAAATATTTGTATTGATAAAGAGATTTATGTAGATTTATGTGGATCAACATATTGAGTATGAAATTTTAGGAAAAGAACACTTGGTTTACAAGCTGAAAAAGAACTCTATACATTGAAGCAAGCACCACATGCTTGGTATGCATGAATTTATATAGTTATTTCTTGAAGAAAGGATTCATTTTATGTCCTTCAGAGCCAACCCTTTATATCCAACATGTTGGTAATGACATTCTAATTGTTTCTTTTATGTTGATGATCTCATTTTTATAGGTAATAGCTCATCTCTCATGGAGAAATTCAAAGATGAAATGAAGCTAGCATTTGAGATGTCAGATCTGGGGCTTATGCATTATTTTCTTGGGGGCAGAGGTGTAGCAACAACCTAATGGTATATCTATTTCTCAAACCAAGTATGTTGCTGATTTATTGAAGCACTTTAGAATAAGGTCATGTATGGAAGTTGCTATCCCTATAGCCCTTGCTGAAAAGTTAACCAAAGATGATCCAAGTCCCCATGTTGATCTTACATTATATAGAAGTTTGGTTGGGAGCCTCATGTATCTTACTAGAATGAGACCTGATATTATGTATGTCATGAGCCTCATCTCTTGGTTTATGCAAGTTCGACATGAGTCTGATTGGCATGCTACAAAAAGAATCTTAAGGTATTTGAGTGGTACGCACAATTTTGGTACTCATTATTCTCCCAATGATAAGTTTGAGCTGGTTAGTGACACAATTTCTGATTGGGACGGTTCAATGGAAGATCAAAAACCAACCTCTAGTTATATTTTCTCACTTGGTTCTAGAGTTATTTTATGGAGTGGTAAGAAGTAGACAATTGTGGCACTCTCTTTAGCAAAAGCATAGTATATTGCAGCAACAATAGCCAGTTGTCAAGTGATATGGATTTGAAGGATTTTTGAAGATTTGCATTTGGTTCAAGAACATTCTACAACTATTTTTTGTGATAATAGTAGTGCCATTGCAATGACCAAGAATCCGTTGTTTCATGCTAGATCAAAGAACATTGAAATCCACCATCATTTCATTCGAGATGTGGTCTAGTATGGTATAGTGGAGTTACAATTTTGCACAACTTTTAAACAGGTTGCTGATATCTTCACCAAAGCTCTCACTACATCTGGTTTTAGTACTTTGAGAACTCAACTTGGTCTCATTCTCATTGTTCATGCAGGGAGAGATTGAAGGCATGCACTTCATCGCTCGCATGCACATGCAATGCTGATGCATTTCAATGCATTCACAAGGCATTAATTTAGATTTATTTATTTAATTTTATGTTTAATAAAACTACATGTTGCAATTAGCTTTGTAGGGATTATTTATTATTATTTTAAATTATTTTATAATCAATTTGCATATTATGCAAAACTATTATTTTTATGCAATCTATTTGCATGTTATATTTTAAGATTTTCTTAGTAGTCAAGATTAAGTGTTTTAATTTTCCATTATAATGTATTTTCTATTTTCAAAATTGTAACACATTCATTAAAAACAGAATTTTTATTTTTGTTTATGCTTTATATTTTATTTCTTTAATTATCAATATAACATAAGAACTTTTATTTTATGATCTTCATTATCAAACTTGTTGTGACAAATCCAATCTCCAACATTTCCAATCGTGAAACACTAAAACACTAATCCTTGTCATATGGCCGTGTTTAAACATAGCGCATCTTTAAAAACCTTACCGATTGGAGGGCGACAAGATCATTGAAGCTCGAACCTTGTCCTTCACAACGCTTTTTAAGCACGCAAATTTCAATGACAACTCTCATTATTTTATGAATCCGATTCCAGATATTGTCTTGCAGCATTGAGAAGGAAGGTGCCTCTCTTTTAATAGGACAAACTATTCACAGGTAGCTATGAATCGGATTCCTAACAGAAATGCCATGACTAACAACATGTCGGTCACTTCGTCACAAGGAAACTCTCTTCTAAGAACATGCGTTTTAAATGAGGGAAGGCTCCTCCGACTTTCTCTTCCTTTCTTCTCTTCGACTTTATATACAACCTATCAATATGATTTCTTCCACCAAAAAAGAATCAAAATTCCCCAAACTTCAATCTCCAATACAGTGTTGCATTGCTTGAGAAAAGGAAGCCCAATTAGAATGGCATTAGACATGAGAGAAGCAAACGCTTCAGATGTTATATGCTCTGCTGTTTCATCCTCCGACTTGTGCAGTGGTGAAAGTGATTCAAGCCCATGGATTATTTCAGTGCTTTCCTCCCTACTCAATAGACTTGTAGCCCGGCATGAAAGGCTCATGCTCTCTTCTGGACAAATTATTTCAAGACAAAATCTGTGCATTTTCTCTGCAATGCAAGTTCCTGCCATCAGCTTACACAAGTACTTAGAGAGGATGTTCAAGTATGTCCGCTGCAGTCCTTCTGTATTTGTGGTGGCATATGCTTATATTGATCGCCTCATTCTCACCAATCCCAACTTCCGCTTAACCACTCACAACATTCACATGCTCACCATTACCAGTGTCATGGCTGCCACCAAGTTTCTTGACGATGAGTGAGTTTTTATTGTACTTCCATTTTGGTTTCATTAATTGGGTATTTCAACCTGATCAAATGTGAATCTAATTATTGCTGACGTTAATATGATTCCTTCAACGCAGGCATTACAGCAACGACTACTTTGCAAAAATGGGAGGCTTAACATTGAAGGAAATGAACATTCTAGAGGTTGAGTTCTTGTTCATGATGCGGTTCCGGTTGCAGGTGACAGTGAGCGTATATGAAAGCTATTTCTCCCATTTCAAGCGAGAAGTTGAATTGGGCGGAGGGTTTCAGATAGAGAGGCTTCTTCTCAGCTTACCTAAAAACAATCAACTTATGAAATCGTGCAGTCAAGAGGAGAGTAACAAGGGGAGATTGGCCCACATCAGCTATAACAACTATAGGGGATGCTCATGAAAATGTAAATTTTGTGTTAATCATCAAGGCTCGATCAATATATTTCATTTTCTATACAAGCAACTTTTGTACATTGTGATCATTGTTGAGCCTAATCTGTCAATGACAATAAATAAGATGAATGAAAAGATATATGCCCCTTATCAAGGGATTCAGAACTCTCTACAATACACTTTTGAAAAAAAATGAAAAATTGATTTTTACTTTACTCTTGATTCTACGGTTAATTTCAGTAAGCGGCTCTTCCATAGGAAAAAACTAATTCTTCACTCTGAGTTTTATAAACAAAAATAAATTGGCTTGTTTCTAGAAATTTAATATTAGTAATAGAATTGTGACAAATCATCGATATATAATTGGATTTGAATTGTTGAAGGATATATAACAAATGTTCTGCGTTGGTAGTTAAGAAACAGTGGAAACTCTTATCTTAATAATATGTTTGTGTTATGAAATAATAGTATATTTCCTTGTACATTTCCGTGCAAATAAAAGCTGTATCCACCTGTTTATAATGTATTTTATATCCTTCAGTTAGCTTTAATGTTCATATATTTTTGTATTTTTAAAATTTGACCTGAGATAAGTTTCGACCGTACATAGTCAGATTATATCTACATAAAATTTGAAAACTAAACAAGTACAAGTTGTTGCAATTTATCTTTATAAAAGAAATACATAAATATTCATAAATATTACTGCGGAAGCAGAGAAGAGAAAGAGGGGAACGAAGATCATTTTATTTTTCATATATAAAAGAAAATGACAATGCTTCTATTGTGAGAAATATTATAAACTTAAATTACAACTCACAACCCTAAACCTAAAATCTTTACTCAGCACTTGAAAAAGTGCTCGGCACATGAAGGTGTCGAGAGCCAGTTTTGCTCGGCACTTGCTCGGCACAGGAAGGTGCCGAGTGATAGATTGCTCGACACTTGATGTGCCAAGTGAAAGGCAATAGGTGTCGAGTAAACTCGGCACGCAAAGGAGAAAGCACAACACCAATGGATGTCGAGTGAGCTCGACTCACAAAGAAAATGCTCGACACTTGAAGAGCTTGGCACAAAAATGCAATAGGTGCCGAGTGTTCTGTTTCAACTGAAATATTATAACTTAGAGAAATTCAACGTGAATGTTTTCACCATTAAAACCAGAAAGGCCAAAGCTTTAACTTTTCAAACAAACTTGTCAAATGTAATGAATAGAAGAGGAAGATAGATTCAAGTATGTCTGCTTGCTTTCTATTCAATCTTTCATTAAACTATTAAAAAATCTGGGAGCATTCGACTTCAACCAGAAAACCCTAAAATAACCCTAAACTAATAATACTTCAAACTTCAATAAACTTTTAAACTTGCTTCAACAAGACAAAACAAAACAACAACCAACTCACAGAATAAACAGAGGAGTCACGTGCAACTGGAAACACTGAACATACTTCCTTCTATCTCTGCAACAAGTGGATCTGCTGACCAGTTTCTTCTTCTTCCTTTTCTCTGCTATGTTGAATTGAAAAACTGAATAATCTGACTGAATGAATGAATGAATAAACATTCCATTTTCCCCCTCTTTTTTTATTTCAAAATCTCATCCACTGTATTTATGTTTCTGTCTGTTTTGGGCATTAGGGAGGTAGGTGAGTGTTTGGCTCTAGGGGCAAACGTCAACACTGCATTAAATATTCCAACACTCCCCCTTTGTCCCGAGCAAAACAAAACAAGGATCACAACTGATCCACATCAACTACACCAAAACACTTTCTTAGGTGTGCAAAAATTCCAATGCCTAAAGGCTTAGTAAATATGTCTACTAGCTGCTCCCCAGACCTGCAAAATTTCATCTTGATATCCCCATTCTCCACCAACTCTCTGATGAAGTGATATCTGATCTCTATATGTTTGCTTCTCCCATGGAAGACTAGATTCTTTGACAATGCAATTGATGAGATGTTGTCAGAATAAATTGTGGTTCCATCCTCTTGCCTTTCATTCAAGTCTGTCAAGATCCTCCTTAACCAAATTGCTTGACATGCTGCTGCATTTGCTGCTATGTATTCAACCTCTATTGTAGATTGAGCAACAATAGGTTGCTTCTTGGATGCCCATGAAATTGCACCCGATCCCATATGAAACATGTATCCAGAAGTGCTCTTCCTATCATCTAAACTTCTAGCCCAATCACTATCAGTGTAACCAACCAACTTGAAATCATCATTTGCAGTATATAAAATTCCAAATCCCTTGGTACCTTTCACATACATTAGGATCCTTTTTCTCACTTGCCAATGAGAATCTTTTGGTGTTTCCATAAATCTAAAAATCAGACTTACTGCATGCATTAGGTCTAGCCAAGTTGCAGTCAAACACATTAGACTTCCAATCATACTCTTGTATAGTGTTGGATCCACTCTCTTGCTAGAGTCTTCCTTACTCAACTTCAGACCTATTGCTGTTGGTGTGAGGGCTGCCTTACTATTCTGCATTTTGAATCTCTCCAAGATCTGCCTTGCATACTTTTTTTGAGAGATGAAGATGCCATCATGCATTTGTTTTACTTCTATGCCTAGAAAGTATTTCAAGAGACCTAAGTCTGTCATTTCAAATTCACTTTTCATGGCCTCTTTAAACTCACCACTTAGAGCCTTGTCATTTTCAGTAAAAATCAAGTCATCTACATACAAGAAAACAATCAATACATTACCATCTACTACCTTGATGTAAAGAGTGGGCTCACCATTTCTTTTGCTAAAGCCATTGCTCATCAAATATGAGTCAATCCTGTTGTACCATGCCCGTGGAGCTTGCTTGAGCCATAAAGAGCTCTCTTCAATCTATATACTTTGTTTTTTTCACCTGCAACTTCATAACCAGGTGGCTGCTCCACATATACTTCTTCTTTTAATACACCATTTAGGAAGGAAGACTTCACATCCATTTGAAATACCTTCCATTTGTACTAGGTTGCAATTGCTATAACAGCACGCATGGTTTCCATTCTTGCAACAGGGGCATAGGTATCATCATAGTCTCTTCCATACTGCTGTTTGTAGCCCTTGACTACTAGCCTTGCCTTATGCCTATCAATCTTGCCTTCAGCATTGCATTTGGTCTTATAGACCCATTTCACTCCAATCACATGCTTCTTGGGAGGCAATTCAGTTAGCTCCCATGTCTCATTTTTTTTTATAGCATCTATTTCCTCATCCATGGCCTTATGCCATTTCTTTTCTTTAATAGCTTCTTCAAAATATATTGGATCACTATGAGAAAATAATGCAAAATTAACACTCTCATCATAATCTTCATACCTTTCATCTTGGTATATCTCCCTGAGACTCTTGGTCTTTCTTGGTAACAAGGAGGAGAGTGTAGGATTATAATCTTCACTACTGTTGCATTGCTGACTAGCTCGGTCTTCACTGGTACTCGGCACTGACACTCGCTCATGCCTGGAGGAGCTCGGCAATGATTGAACCTACTTGCTTTTTCTTCTACTTACTCCATCTTCTTGTTGTTCATCAGCATCTTCTTCACTCATAATTGGCACTTTACTAGAAGTTCCTAGTGACTCATTAATTGAACCATACCAAGACTGATTTTCAAAAAATTTCACATCTCTTGAAAGAGTCATCTTGTTGTTCAATGGATCATACAATCTGTATGCCTTTGATTCTGAATTGTACCCTATGAAGATGCACTTCACACCTTTGTCATCCAATTTTTTCCTTTTTTCTTTAGGCACATGTGCATATGCAACACATCCAAACACCCTTAGGTGTTCAACTGTCCATCTTCCTCATGACCATGCCTCCATTAAAAATTTTTCACAGACTGCCTTTGTAGGACTCCTATTAATTAGGTAAACTATTGTTGCTATAGCTTCTCCCCAAAATTTAGTTGGGAGACCTTTCTCTTTCATCATGCTCCTTGCCATTTCAATAATGATCTTGTTCTTTCTTTCAGCCACTCCATTCTGTTGTCGTGTATAGCTGGCTGTGAGCTCTTTCTTTATGCCATGTTTCCTGCAAAAGTTTACAAAAAAATTGGAGGTATACTCCCCTCCTTTATCTGACCTTAGGACCTTGATATAGTGTCCACATTCTCTTTCAGCCTAGGCTTTAAATTCTACAAATTTATCAAATGCTTCAGATTTATTCTTTAAGAAATACACCCATGTCCTACGATTGAAATCATCAATGAATGTCATGAAATAAGTACTCCCCCCAATAGAAGTAACTTGCATAGGACCGACTAGGTTGGTATGCACTAACTCTAATGAATATCTCGCCCTCCTAGAGTTTCCATAATTAAAGGGAAGCCTATGTTGCTTACCCAAAATACAAGCCTCACACTTGTCACAAGAATTTCCTACATGTGGCAAACCATCTACCATTCTTTTATTTGACAATAAATTTAAACCAACATAACCAAGATGACCATACCTGAGATGCCACAACTGTGAAGGGTCTTCAATCACACTCCTTAGAGCTGATTTTGTGGGAGGTGCAACACCAACTTGAGATGAGAAACATGTCTCTATCTTCAAGAGAAACATTCTGTTCTTTGTCATTTGAATTGCTGCAAGTAAGTTCTTGCTCCCATCCTTTTCATGAATGACACACCTGTCATTTTCTATTAGCAATTTGTATCCATTTTGAATGAGCTGACCAATGCTCATCAAATTTTGCTTCATACCAAGGGCGAAATACACATTTTGTATTTCCTTCTTCTCACCTTTCTTGGTGCAAACCATAATAGATCATTTGCTCACAACTGGTAGGGTTCCATTGTTACCCATCTTAATTTCTGATTTGAAACTCTTGTCAATGAATGAAAACAAGGTTTCATTACCACTCATGTGGTTGCTACATCCACTATTGAGGTACCAAACCTCATGGCTTCCTTCTTCACCAACATTACACATGATGAAGGCAGTGTTTTCACTTCCCATATTCACGTCAGCCACATTTGCTTGTCCTGACTGATCTTTCTACTTTTTTCAGCATTCATTTGTATAATGCTCATATTTATGATAGTAGTAGCATTCTACATTACTCTTATTTGAGTTGTAATTTTTCATACCTCCTCTTGAAGTATTTTGAGAGCTACTCGCTCCATCTGCTCTTCCTAAGCTTTCTGCTACAACATTTCTTTGTCCTCCATTACCTCAGCCTCTACCTCTGGAGTTTCTGCCTAAGCCATTTCTTCCTCTCCTCCTTCCTTTTGAATTTGACTGAGCCTTGAATACTTGCTCTTGGGAAGATGAAAAAGTAGATCTGTTGATCTTATGCTCATGAGTTTGAAGTGTACCCATCAACTCATCCATTGTCAACACAGTGAGGTATTTTACCTCTTCTATGGTCATGACCAAATTGTCATATTTATGAGGTAAACTCCTCAATATCTTTTCCACTATCCTCTGCTCTTGATAGTCTTCTTCCACATTGGAGGTCTTTACACTGAAGTCTGCAACTGATTCATTCTCCTTCATTTGAAGGTTCTCAAACTCCCTCCTAATGTTCTGTAGCTTTACAATACGAACTTTATTAGTCCCCTTGAAGTTCGTCTCAAGGATATCCCATGCTTCCTTTGCATAATTTTCTACTGCAACCTTTGGCAATAATGTCTCTGTCATTGCTGCTTTAATCAAACTTAATGCTTTTGCATCTTTCCTCGACTCTTTCAAATGAGTCTTCTGTGCATTTATGAGGGCAGCATACTGATTTGGATCTGTCACATCATTGAATCCATTAACTACAAACTCCCACAAATCATTTGCAACTATTATGGTCTTCATCTTCTTTGCCCATGTATCATAATTTTTCCCATTAAAGGATGGTGGCTGCTGTCATATCTTTCCTGCATCTCCTGCCATGTCAAATATCCCAAGAAAACAAATGCCCTAACTCACTGTGGATGTGGGGCCTCAAATCTCTAATACCATGTGAGAAATATTATAAACTTAAATTACAACTCACAACCCTAAACCTAAAATCTTTACTCGGCACTTGAAAAAGTGCTCGGCACATGAAGGTGTCGAGTGCAAGTTTTGCTTGGCACTTGCTCGGCACAGGAAGGTGCTGAGTGATAGATTGCTCGGCACTTGATGTGCCAAGTGACAAGCAACAGGTGCCGAGTAAACTCGGCACACAAAGGAGAAAGCAAAACACCAATGGATGCCGAGTGAGCTCGGCTCACAAAAAAAATGCTTGGCACTTGAAGAGCTCAGCACAAAAATGTAGTAGGTGCCGAGTGTTCTATTTCAACTGAAATATTATAACTTAGAGAAATTCAACGTGAATGTTTTCACCATTAAAACTAGAAAGGCCAAAGCTTTAACTTTGCAAACAAACTTATCAAATGCAATGAATAGAAGAGGAAGATAGATTCAAGTATGTCTGCTTGCTTTCTATTCAATCTTTCATTAAACTATTACAAAATCTGGGAGCATTCAGCTTCAACCAGAAAACTCTAAAATAACCTTAAACTGATAATACTTCAAAATTTAATAAAATTTTAAACTTGCAGCTCTAATGGTTGCATACAAGGGTGCCTAAAGCAATCACTGCTTCAATAGGACAAAACAAAACAACAACCAACTCACAGAATAAACAAAGGAGTCTCGTGCAACTGGAGACACTGAACATACTTCCTTCTGCCTCTGCAACAAGTGGATCTGCTGACCACTTTCTTCTTCTTCCTTTTCTCTGCTCTGCTGAATTGAAAAACTAAATAATCTGACTGAATGAATGAATGAATAAACATTCCTTTTTCCCCCTCTTTTTTGATTTCAAAATCTCACCCACCATATTTATGTTTCTGTCTGTTCTGGGCGTCAGGGGGGTAGGTGAGTGTTTGGCTCTAGGGGAGAATGTCAATGCTGCATTAAATATTCCAACATCTATTTATAGTAGAAACAATCACTCCAAAGACCAAATACAACTCTAATACATTAGCCTAATAAACAGAAATGTGGACAGTAGATTTGGATGTAATGTGAGAGACCTACCATTATTTTTTTAGGAACATATGATATATAGAATGTCTTATGATGATATAGAGATAAGATTTTAAATAATTATATCACATTCAATTTTATTAATCAATATATATAATTCAGTAATAAGAATGATATATATTATGCTGTACAACCTTGGTGCTTCTAAAAGAGAATGTTGGAAAAGATTTAAAATAAGTACTTTCAATTAAATTTCATGAATCAACATAGACAATGAAATAATGAGAATGATATTATATTATGTTGTACAACCTAGGTGCTTCTAAAAGGATAGATATTTCATTTAGGAAGAAGAGCAAGTATAACTCCTATGGCACAAAAAATGAGGAATGTTTTTTCCTACATAAACATAAGAATACATAGATTTATATAAATGCATACAATAACATCCTGCTTAAGTACAATTTAGGAAGAAATAAGCAAGATTTACAATCAGCTCATGGAAATGCTATATGCAATATGAGATACATAGTAAGTCTCTTCCAAATTATCATATGAGGTACCCATGTACAACAAAAAAGAAATTAAATGCAAATCTCCCAAAAATATATAATAGTTGAAAGATCCAATGGGAGAAAAATCTTCTCCAAAAGAGAAAAAATAATGCTTTGAAAATATAAAGTCTATAAGGAAGGACTTGTCAAGCCACCCCAAGGACTAATACCTCGATTGAAGGTAATATGGAGATGTCAAACTATTTAGTAAAAATATATGTAAATATTGCAAATGAGTAACACTTACCTAAAAGAGCTACCAAATAAAGTATATGTGGATTTTAACAATCTTAGCATGTTGATTATCCACTATGAATATAGTGGGTAAGAGGAAATTGCCTCATGGTTGCCTCATTGGTTAAATCAATTGGTGAATGGCTATAGGGATATGTAGCTCCCTCTTTATCAAGAACTTAGCTTGTTTTTCATCTCTTTTATGTTTAATAATTTTTACACCTTTTTAAAAAAGTAAAAGTATGCATGTTGTATGATAGTCCCTTGCAACATGAGTAAATTGAATGTTTTGTTAAACACATTTTGTGCAACCTCTATCACTAAAAATGGCTCTACTACATTAAAATCTAATATATGTGAAAGGAAATAACATAAAAAATTTACCTTGTGGAAAATTTGGATTTTGGGCTTGACAATTTTGTCTCTATAGACTAATTGGAGGTATTTTGATAAAACTAACAAGTTCATTCTTTGAAAAGGATTGGGATTTCAACAAGATTTATAATACTAATTTACGATTCCCAATGTCATAAATAACTTATATGGGAAAGAAAACTATGTTTGTCAACTTATTAAAGTTTGTAGAAGTGATGAATTAAAAAATATTAGGAATATTATAGGAGGAGACCATTAGTATTCACATCACAATTAGTAGACTACAAATAATTGGATTATTTACAAGAAAGTATGTCTAAACAGTAGTACAACACTCTAACATTCCAAGCAGTTTTGTATCGATTAAAGCATATATAACCAATAAGTGAACCTTCCAAACTTCTTCTTTTGCACATCTATGCGATACAACTCCCTCTATCTATATACCATTATTATTTTAGATGTCAGCAAATTGGTAATTAATAAAAAAAAATCATAGTACATGAAAAATAATGGTGAGGTATGTTACTTTGAAAGTAGGCAATGGGGGACATCAAACCTCAAGTTTCATGTAAAACAACATGTATTACCTCTTTTATAAGGTGAAATGTGAAGCAATAAGAGGGATCAATTGCTCCACATTTTTGGTTAAGGTAACTTACCTTATACCTGAGAGGGAAGTTAAGGAGGTCGATTCTTTCAATTCCAACTCGAGAGCTATTAGAGCTAAGTAGATTAATAGAATCCAAATGAT
Organism: Cupressus sempervirens; assembly: GCA_028749045.1. Taxonomy (NCBI): domain Eukaryota; kingdom Viridiplantae; phylum Streptophyta; class Pinopsida; order Cupressales; family Cupressaceae; genus Cupressus; species Cupressus sempervirens. The sequence continues at coordinate 1,090,523,611 of CM053785.1, forward strand.
GAAGCAGCAATAATACAAGTAAAGATCTAATTGTTATAGAATTAGATAAAGAATGAAAGATCATTAAAACCCTAATGTAGCAAAATATACGAAATGAATTTAAGACTATAGATATGGAAAGTCAAAATCAATAAAGAAAACAAATGACTAGCCTACAAAATTGAAGGGAATTTTGGATCTGAGTTTCTTCCTTCATTACTACTTTGAAGACTGAATAGAACTTGTTTGGAATTAAAATTGAATGATCTAAAAAATTGACAAATTATTTGGCTCTAGCTTAGAGTCAACCTACAATGTCAATCTAGGATGGAGTCAATCTACAAGGTCATGGATGAAATACAACCTTGGCCTTCTATGTCTAGTATTGAAATTAATTTTTGATTTGTGAAGTTTTAAGAAATGAATAAATGAATTTTCTCTTTGTTTTGCCTTCTAAGATATATAACCTGCAAGAAAAATGGTTTTTTTTTTTTTGAAGAGGGGTTTTCCTTGGCCAAACTCAAGTTTAGGAATTAACATTGAAATTGGGATAATTGCAATGCTAGAAATGCTAATGAAAGAACATCCCAAGGTAGCTGAAAATCCTATAGGGTGAAGTGGTTTTAGCTTTGTAGTTGGAGAATTCAATCATAGAAGGACTAGTGCTTGGTCTTTACTAGGCAGTTCTTGGGTGTACTGTTGGTCGAGGGGCTTAGTCACTAAAAGGGCTCAGTCATTGTAGGCTTTCTTAGCATCTATATTGATGATAGACATGTGAGGAACTTGACAATTCTTGTTAACTTTTTGATGCTCAACAATATGGCTTATGGGATGGAGTTATTGTGGATTTTGTTAATTGAGTTGGAGCAGTTACTACATGTCACATGAGATCATGATGTTGAGTGATTATGGGAGTTTGTGTGGACCTATTTGGGTCTTGTTTATTTTCTCTATGTGTATTTATGAGTGTTGTAAGCCTTTTAAGGTATTTTAGTATTTAATATCTATTAGAGGTTGACTTGTGGCTCAACATGTATTTAATATAAGGGATAATTTAATTTATAACTTCCTAGGCTGACTTGTGTCTTAGTTGGGTATAAGTAGGGGTCTTGTGGAGTCTTAAGTCAAATCATCTAGCTTGAAGAAGGGGATATGGTAGATGGAAAAACTTTAAGAAGAGTTAGGAGTGGAGGCTTGGGAAACAAGAAGATTGCTCGGTGGACTTGTGAGCACGAGATTAGATCTTCCTTGGAGGTTCTTACCAGAGTATAGTTTTGGACTAGCTAAGGGGGTTTGGGGTTGGATCTTGAGGCATTTGCACAACTGTTATTGTAATTACTATTATATTTTTTTATATCCCAGAAAGCCTTATAGTTAGGCACATTGCATGTAAACAATTATTTTATGAATAAAGTGTTGTGAATTGTTATTAGATCTTGCATTATTGTTGTGTTTCTACCATGGTGTTATTTTCTTTGGGCTAGGACACCTCCTTTGGGGATTCTCCTACCTTGTACTACATCTGTATCATAGCATAATTGATCTTGCAAATTTTTGATCTTGGAAGATAGTTCCAAGAGAATTGGATTCTAATAAATCAAACATTGTATAGGTCTATGATTGGAAAATTGCAATATGTAGTTCATAGAAGACCTAGTATTGCACTAGCTATTGGGATTGTTGCAAGATTTTCTACAAATCTTAAGGAGAATCACTTCATGATTTTTAAAAGGACTATGAGATACTTAAAAGGTATGGAAGATTATGGTCTGTACTACAAGAAGAATGAAAAGTTTGAATTGATAGCCTATACAAATGCTGATTGGGTTGGTAACACTGATGACAGGAAAAGTACAAGTGATGGAGCATTTTTCATAGGAAAAAGATTGGTTACCTAGAATAGCAAGAAACAAAATTTTATTTCACAATCTATTGTTGAAGCTAAATATGTGGTTGCTACAGTGAATTGCACAAATGTGGTATGGATCAAACAGTTACTCAAAGGAATAAAGGAAGAAATCATTGAACCTATGGTAATCTACTATGACAATTCAAGTTTTATAAACATATCTTAGAATCCTATGATGCACTCAAAGAAAAAGCATGTTACAATCAAATATCATTGTTTGAGAGAATTGGTTCAAGAAAAAGAAGTGAGAATGGAATATTTCAATACAAAGGAATAGATAGTAGATATATTCACAAAGATTTTACCTAAGGATGCACATGAATATCTTAGAGGTAAGCTAGGGGTGATACCCCTATCCAAATCTACTTAAGAAGAAAGAGTAGTGTCCTAAATCAACTAATTTGAATGACATACTTTACAACTTGATGGAGTGGATCTTACTTTAGGAGCTACCTAAAGTAAGGAAGGAGATAATACAGAAGATTTAAAGTCACATGAAAGGTGACAGAGGGAGAACATGAATTCTTGATATCTACAGGTATAGATGATAAGTCTTTGACATTTTTGTCAAAGAGGTAGAAATATAGCATTACCAAGAAAGAGGGAGATTAGTACTAGAAAAGTGAGAAGATCACAAAGAGGGAGAAATATTATTGTTAAGGAGAAAGAGAAAGAATAAGAGTTTACATTGAATATCTGAAGAAGAAGAGAAAATGTATCTTATACAAAAGAAAGATAGATAATGATAGGAGGAGATATTTTAATACAAGGTATTAATATTTTTTTTTGTATGATTGTAGTTATTGGTTTGACATTGATGCCAAAGAGGGAGATTGTTGAAAAAGAAGATTGTTGAAGTATAGAAATGAGGGAGACTAATGAAACCTATCATGGAGAAATTATTGTTTTATCACTAATGTGAAACCTGCTACTTGTTGGTAAGACAATTGCTAACTTTGGTCTGAATGTTATCATTTGATTAATTGATTGATGAAGAGGAATTGAAGAAAAGGATATAACAAGAGTACCTAGAGAAAGGTTGAGTTATATGGTGTATAAAAGGAGCACTAAGACCAAGTAATAATTTGATGATGTAGTGTATTTTTTTAATCTAATTAAGGCTACAATGAAAGGATACTTGAGAATAGACAAGAAGAGGACTAAGTAAAAAGAAATGTGCCTACCAAACCTAACCAAGCAAAAAATGGAAGTTCAACAGTTTAGTTCATGTCAAGTAGATAGTTAGTTGTGGCCAAGCAAATTGAAATTTAATATGTGCCAAGAAAAGGAATTTTAGTATGTTCTGAGCAAAGTAAAATGTAGTTTTTTCGAGCATCAAAGAATAGCAGTAATGACCTAGTGAACACTTAGTTCGTGCCAAGCAACATAGTTTTGACCGAGCATCAGAAGATAGTTATTGCCTAGAAAATAACATGTTATTGCCAAGTGATAGTATAAAGAGTTTAACGAAGATTTGATGAATCTAAGTTGAAAAAGTTAATTTCTTGAATTATGTGAAGTGTTTTGAAGATAAGTATGATGAGCTGGTGCCATATAATTCAAGATAAACTATTTGAGGATGAATTTGAAGAGGATTGTAAAGGAAGTTTCTAGAGGAAACAAAATGAAAAGAGGAAGGATTCAATGAATCTAACCTAACCCTAAGATTGATGATTGTGATAAAGCAACAAAAGATCATAATTCTCTATAAAAAAAATACAAGGCCAAAAACAAAGTGTGAAGTGTGTGAACAAAATATAGGATTTTGGAGATGTTGCTTCATATGGTGGCCAAACCAATGAACTTGTAGTTGTGCTAAGCATGAAGGGTTAAGGATGTGAAAGCTTGAAGGGTGAAAAAGCAATCAGAGGCAAAGGGAATGATTTCCAAGCATAATGGAGACTTGATTGAGAGATATATAAACTACAAGTGCATTATTTTGTTATCTGATCAAGTCCTATTGTTACTTTCTAGCAATTGTATCAGTCTAGATAAATCCTTTGGATTAAGATTGACCTAAGAGTCATGAGTAAATCCTTTAATAGGGTGACATTCTAATGGTGAATGTTCTAAATTCCTCTAATAAGGCTCACTTTTAATAAGGTGATTGAAATATTTTAATCAAGGTCACATTTAATAGTTTGTATAACCTTTAATACAGTTGACTCCTCATAGGGCTCGATTCCAAAGAGTGAAGATTGGTAGTATGTTACTGGTGGTTTTTTCCTAATTTGGGTTTCCACATTAAATCCTTTTGTATAATTGTGTAATTGAATTTATGGTTTAATCAATGCATGCACATGTATTTGTTAAGTACTAAAAATACCTTGGATAATTGATTCACTCCCCTCTTAGTTATTCTAAATTATTCTAACAATTTGTACACCTATGGTAACTAGTCATACGTTATCTAGAAAAGACAAGACATCTACTATTGAGTAGAAGATTTATAGAGCCATGATTGGAGGTTTACAATATTTGAGTCATAGAAGACCAGATATAGCTAATGTAGTTGACATTGTTACTAGATTTCAATCTGATCCTTAAGAATCATATTATGCATAAGTAAAGATGATTTTCATATATTTGAAGGGTACACCTAATTTTGGCTTATGATATAACAAATCAAATGACTAAATACCTTATGTGCATATACTTATGTGAATTGGGAAAGAAATATGGATGACAAAGCAATATTTTTAAATTAAGTTATTGAGCCCTAATATGACATTAAAATCCAAAACCCAAAAAACAAACCCCCTTTATAATTCTCATAACTTTTTGAAAATGATGGGTTTTCCAAATAATTCAATGATTTGCAACCAAAAATGGGTTTTTATGAAAAGAAAAGAAAAAATTATAAGGCACACTAATCATCTCAAAAATAAATGTATTGTGGCCTGAGTCATTTCTTTTCCATCACCAACTTATAAAAAAAAAAAAAAGATCTGAAGCTCGACTTGTTTGGAAGATATTATCCAATCTTTGAAAAACTAGGGTTTTTGCCTTCAAGTCAATCTACACAAGGGTTAGCCTTAAAAACCAAAGTAAGAACCCACCAAAATAGCTTGATTAAATCCAATTTTGTTTTGGATAAAGCAGAAATGAGCAATGCAACTAAAATATCAACAAGCTAAACTACTAACCTTTTTTTAAAATGCAAGAAAATGGATCTGAAAACTTGGTTCAAGCCCCATGTTGGGCACCAAAACATTTAAACAAAAATATTGGAACACTTTTATAAGTCATTATTCTTGAGAATAATAATGATGAAGAGTACCTCAAGAGGTAGCCTATAGCTTCCTATCTATGACATGCGAAGGATACGAGATGATGGATCTCAAATCAACCTAGTTTATGCAACCCTTGCAAGCTACATTATAGAACGAAAGATACAAATATGATAGCAAGAGTGCTAGAATCCAAGAATCACTATATGATGAAATGAATTGAAAGCTACACTAAAATGATATGCAAGATGTGAGCTAACAAAATAGAGAATTTGAAGCCTTCCTAATTATGTTATGTGAGGTAAGCTATGTGCATAAAGGAAATCTAAGCTAGTATGCAATGAAACTATAATGCAAGCTTGAGAATTTGAAGATTCAAGATGAATACAAAATGAGTGCTCCAAAATCACCAATAAAACATGCAACATAATGTTAGCATAAATTACCTAGATTGGAGAATGAGGGTAGAGCCCTCTCTTTTAAAGAAAAATAGATAGTTGAGATTAAAAGCCAAGAGAGGCTTAATCAATGCTGAATGATTCATCTTGAGTGATCCATGTACACAAGAATCTCACCTAATCAAGATCAATGGTAGAGTTCAAAATGGAGAGAGATATTTAGAGGAGAATTAAGATTTCACCCACCTTGAAAAGTGTGCACCTCATGTGAGACAAAAATCCTTGTCTTTTATTTTTAAAATAGGAATAATGCTTTATGTGTGCAAACTTAGGATAAGTGGGAAGTGTTGGTGTTAGATTGACATACAATATCATAATTGGGGAAGTTGGGGACCCTAAGTGGAGAATGGTTCAATAGTACCACCTCCTCTTGAAAATAAATTTCTTTCGATGGACTATCATGCATAATAGAATTCTCACTATTGTTAGTCTCAAAAGGTGTAGCTTCCAAATGGGGAACAAGTTCATCTTATTTGTTAGGGGTGAGGGGACTATCTCCCATCTTTTAATCTAGTGTTCCTATTTTGAGTAGATATGGAAAGATTTTTTTTTATAGTTGGGGATAGCTTAGGTAATGAATAAGGATGCTCATCAATTTATATCTGGTTAGTGGAGTCCCTCCCATTACCCTCTCATTTGGATTATTTGGAGAGCCATTGCCCCTATTTTTTTTGGAATATATAGAGGGAAAGGAAACACCACATATTTAGAGAGAAATTCTCTCTTCACCCTCACCCCCAAAGATGGGTTTATAAAAATTGATGGATCGTATAAGGGAGGGTTCCCAGATATGGAACTAGAAATTGCCTCCCCACCCCCTCACACATCTAGATAGGTGTTGGGCACACATATGGGACATATCACATGTTGTAGAGAAAGTAGATAGTTTGAAGATTGAAAAAAGGTAGGGAACCAAATGGAAGGCACCCCCAAAAAATTCGTGGAAACTAAACTTTGATGGCTCAAGAAGATATGAGAGTGCAACCACCTAAGAGATTCTCAGGGATGAATAAGGTATATGTAGAAGGGGATATTCAAGGAAGTGTGAGAAATTCCCCACCAATGAAGCATGAGCAATTTCTCTCCTATGGGGCCTAGAAATTTCCCTTACTAGAAAATTTATGAACCTAACAATCAAAGGGAACTCCTTAATAACTATTGAGGCCATTAAGAGTGTGAATAGAATGATTTAGCATGCCACATCAATCATAAGAGATGCACAAAACCTATTGACTAGCATCAAAGATTTTGAAATTCAACATGTGTATAGAGAGGGGCATCAAGTGGTGGATAGCTTGGTGAGGTACATACACAAAATTATGAATTGAAAAGTTTGCAAAAGAAAGTACAATCTACTGGTGGCCACTAGATCTTTCACTCAACAAGAAAGCCTTTTGAAATAATGATGACAGTTTTAATGAAGCAAGTTGCTTCAATTCTTATCATTAGTTTACTATATTTAATGGGTATTATGGTGATGGAAAGTTACAATTTCAATGCTTTCTTTCTAAATGATTTGGAGGACCTTTTTCATATTATACTAAATTTAGGGATAAATTAGGAGAAGAATAAATTAGCTAGAAATTGGATATTAACTATAGTAATTATGAAAATTTATGCAAATCGTAGGTCCACTACCATAGGTAAGAATTGGGGCAATGTTTGGCAAGCCCAAATGACCTGGCTTTCCCATTTTCAATGGCTTTTGGGGGTGGGCTATGAAAATATGATGACCTAGCAACCAAAGAGTATTCATGATTTTAATCAAGTGGGGTGCATAAGTGTCTTTCAAATAGAAAACAATTTCATTGTTGCAACTAGAATAGGTAGGCGAGAAAGAGTTTGCCACTCATTTGTTTGAGCAAGTTGTCACTGGGTGTGAGTGGTATGGCTATGGAGGTGAAAGAGGGAGAGGAGGACCTTTTGTGGATCCCTATGAGGAAGAAGCCATGGAGAATGTCTATGCAAAAATTGAGCCATTGAGAATTAAATAAAATGTTAGGAAGAAAAATGCAACATTGACCTACATAAAGAAAGGTGGGTTCATCCCTTTTGTCAAAAGTATTGAAGGACATGATGAAAACATGACCTAGTAATTTATGGACTTATGGAAAAATCAATGGGTGAGCATTGATGGGGTCTCCTTTGAAGTCACTAAGGAGCTTATTGCTAATGCTTGGGTCTAGATATTGAGGGTAAGAGCTAGAGGAAGCACCCTAAGGTCATGGACAAGATGAGCCTATGGAAATTCTCTCATTCTAATGAAGGCCCCATTCACTTGCATGGTGGATTTTCTAGAGAAAAACTCCCAAATCCATGGCGTATGTTTTGTAACATTATCATGAGGTATGTTACCCTTGAGGAAAATGTTATGGTGTGTTACTACAACAATGTCCTTATCCTTAATCACTTTAGCAATAGTGAGTATGTCTCTTTCTATACTTTCTTCTTCATTTAATGGAAGGTTGTGTTTGGAACATCTACATAAAGTGTGAGGAAGGGAAAAGTTATACTATCTACCAGAAAGCCCTCATTCACTGGCTATTGAAATTTTATAAGGGTCTCCATTCTAAGATCCCCTACCCAAACCCTTCCCTTCTTACAATTATTGAATTGGCCTAAGCCTCATCCTCTTCCTCCTAAGCCTAGACTAAAAAGGAACCCTTGGGCACTGGTAAAAAGTTAATAATGGAAAATATAGAGGTTATTGATGTTGAAAGCACTTGCACCACTACTAAGAAAGGTTGTAGTTGGTCAAGTAAAATATTGAGGGAGAAAAAACCCTTAGCCACCCTAGATAAGGATAAACTTGATCATTCTGAGTCCACTAATAGCTCGAGTAGGAAAATTGGTCCCATGCCTAAGAGGAAAGCCACCAAAAAGAACCATGGGGATGAATAGGAGGATGGAACTAGTAGTGAAGGGAAAGATGAAGGGGATATGGTTGGGGAGCAAGATAACCCTCTCCCATCTAGGGTGTTCGATACTTTCAAAACCAAGATTAGCACTTTAGAGTCTAAGAAGGATGTCACCATGGGGAAGCAGGGTATGGTCAAATCACTGGTCATATTAGGTAATCTAGGAGGCTAGGATCAAGAAGGGGTCCATGTGGCATGTGATGTTTGGAAGGAGGTGAATACTAGGGGTACTCGCAACCAAAGGAGACAAGCACAATGGGGAAAATTAAAAATTCCCAAGAGAGTACAAATATTGCCAGACTTGAGAAGTCCATAACCACCCTGGTCAAGAAGAATTAACACTTGGAAGACAAGTTTGATATATATTCTAACCTCTCTATGACGGTCATGCATTCTTTTGCGACAACTCTTCACCTTCTACAACCTAGAAAGGAGGGAACTACTAATGAAAAGGACACAAAGACTGCTAAGTCTCTTTTTGGATTTATGGTAGATGACTAGTTATGGTTTCCCCTAGAAAACTCAAGGAACCAAAGCAAGGAGAGTTATCTCCTTTTCGATATGCCTTTGTTTTGGTTTCTTGATATGTTACTTAGCTATTGTTTAGCCTTGAGGGTTATTAATGTTGATACTTTATGGACTGATTTTATGCCCAGTAAGTGTTTTCGAGCTAGTTATATGTATAATGAAGACATTACTATTGTTAGTAGTAGTAGTAAAATAAGAAACATCTTAATTTGGGCGATTTCTGTTATTGAGGAAGAGGGTTGGTTAGTTTAATGGTATTGACTCTTGGCTGATTTTTAGCTCTTTTTGTTGTTTTAGGTCAGCTCCCATTTCAACTTCTTTTTAATATCAAAAACATTATTAACTATCTTCTACTATCATAATTTTTTAATCTATCTTTTAAGTTTTCTTGTTGGATTTTCATGAATTCAGATTCAACCAATCTAAATAAAGTCTCAATACACCAACCAAAATAAGATCAACATGTGAAAAAAAAAAGTCAAGAAAGGTAAGTTTATCCCACCAATCAAACAAAAAATAATATGGTTTATTAATTTTTTTAATTCTCACTTCTCCCTTCACATTAAAATATGATAAAATCTAATGAATACACTAAAAATTTAAAATATCTACATAATCAAAAGTAGAAAATAATAACTAAAACATCTCAAATTTCAATGATCACAACACAAATAGAATCCCTACTGTGCAAAAATTCTATTTAAGTCCTTCATGTTAGGCTTGAAAATCTGATCTAGTAGAAAATAATGTAAACATAATGGAAACTTTTATGTATCTATTCCTCAAGATTCATTACATAACTAAGGTAGTCATATAACAGTTGAATAACTATTATAAAATAACTACTACAACTAAAATATCTAACCTAACTTATAAACCCTAATGATTAATAGGTTAACATCCCCCTATTAATCGGAAAGGGTTACATGAAATTAGGAGTATTTTGAACTCTTCAAACTTCAAGCTCAACCAGAAACATTTTTTGGTTGATCTAAACCATCTTTTGAAAGCTTGCACCTGTGATATGATCTAAAATTCATTTGAGCTTGCAAGGTTCAAACTTTTATACTTCAATATGTTGTCAATTGTTGGACTTTAAGTTTATATAATGAGCTTGTTGCTTTGATAGGTCTTAGTTTCAGACTTACTTTGTCCCTTTTGAATTAGCACACTTTAGGTGCATAATTACTAAAAATAGCACAAATTGGGTGTAATGAACTTGTATTGCTCATGTTACAATTTGATAAGAGCACACATTAGGTGCAATAGAGTAACACACATTGGGTGTTATAGACTTGTTTTCTTGTATTACAATTTGATAAGAGAATGCATTAGTTGCTATGAAATAACACACATTGGGTGTTATGAATTATTTTGTCTAAATGACATTTTGATAATAGCACACATTAGGTGCAATAAGCTTATTTGAAAATGGTATACCATGAGTTATTGTAATTTCCCTTCATTTGAACTTGAACCTAAAACTCACTTGAACTTGAATCTAACATATATAGAATATCCTCCCCTTGCAGATGAGAGTTAATAGAAAGATTTCACTATGATGTTATTGAACAAGAAACAACTTTCTTATATTTGTTAGGTCTTGTAATATTGTAGAACTAAGCATTGCACATCCTGAAGCAAGTTTGCCAACTAAAAATAATGCCAGTCTTAAGACTCTCTTCAATAGAACTGTGTGAATTGTTCACATGACCTTAATCTCAGGCCAAAGAATTGAAGTCTTTCATGTCGCAAAATTTATTTTCTTTTGTCTTCTTTCATTCCTTCCTGAATAGAGTTGCACTAGAGATGTTTTCCAAAGAATCACCACATGAAATACTATTCCAAGCTTTACCTTCTACTATAGGGTACTAGAATAAATATGCAACCATAGACTGATTATAATCCATCATCTCTAGTGCTTTGTCTACAATCTAAACTCACCACATGCATATCAAATGGCGAAAATTGTCTTTGCGTGATGAAATAGCTCCAGTTTTAAATAATTGATTGTATGAGGGTAAAATAATGTGTACCAACACTACATACAACAACAAATAAATATTCAATATTTCTTTCAATATCTTAAGCACTTGACTGGTTATCGGGACCCCTAGATTGTTTTTTTTAATTTCATTTACAGACACTCGACATCGTATGCTCTCATTTCTTCATGTGAATGCCCTAATGCAAACATAGTGAACTATAGAAGTTAAAGCACTGTGAGTTGTCTTCTATTTTCTTTCACCAACTCAAAATTTTATGCATATTCAATATGGTGAGATACCCTACCATTTGACTTGAATAGATCAGTGCTTAACAACTTATGACACTACTGAACGGCCAACAAGAGCAACCTTGAACCAAATTGTGAAGACATAAATTTGAATTGGTCAACCTTAAAAGAAATGTTACACTTAGTTTAAGATCATAAAACCGATCATATGTAAAACAATGATTCTTTATGTGTAATCCAAACCAATCCTTGGATTGGTTACTTGACAAATAAAAAAAATCTTAATTTGTCTTTAACATCAATTTCCTCCAAAACTCCACCAAACAATAAACATGGAACATAATCTGACTTGAAAAGTTAAATTAATGGGTATGTGTGGGATCATGGTCAACTAAATTATGCTCTTAAGTGGCAATAAAAATCAAAAAATTAGGGTTGTGTCAACTTGATGTGCAATTTTCTACTTGTTATTAACTTTATATCAAAAGGTTGAGAGAAAATAAACTCTAGGAAACTGAATCTAATTTCTAACCTACTAGGACTTATCTAAAAAGAATAAAAATTGATTGGTCAAAATTTTGGTTTTTAATGCAATATTACAAAAAAATTAGAACAAAAATAAAAAGTAGACATATGTCTGACCACCTTAATCAAAATTAAATGATAATATTTTTTAATAATATTCTAAATATAAGTAGTAGACTCATGCCTATATGTGACACATATTTTTAGGTTATTTTATTCTAAGTAAATAATTAATAATTAATTTTTGACTTTAGTAATTTTGGAATTAAAAAACTCTTGCGTCTGACCACCTTAACTAATTGAAAACCTTACAAAATTTAATTTTTCCTTACTTTTGCTTATAGTGGATGAAATATAGAATGTGATGCATCTTTTAGATTTCAAAAATGTTGTACCAGTTGAAATTTATAGTTGTTTTTCAAGTGGTGTGCCAATCAACACTTTATACATAACTCCATCAGAAAATAAGCAATAATTACTTGCTAAACTCATAATTTGACAAACCTTACATTTATGGAAAGATAAGAACATTCTTCAGAAATCCTTTTCATTTCATCAAAGTTGGTGAAAAAAAAGTCATCAGCTACATGTTTGAAGTAAAAATCATATAAAAATAGGCCAAAAACACATTTTTAGAATGTTTTTAGAGTTGACCATATAGGGTTGGTATCAAAATATATAGTAGAACTTATAAAGATATTAATCATTTTCATTTAGTATCAGGGTGGGTGGGAAAGAGTTGGAATATATTTTGAAATGCTTTGAGGCATTTTAGAACTACATATTTTTTAGATCGCCACTTTTCGGCACACCATGATCCTACACATGCCCTAATACCAAAAATAATATGCCTCAAGCCATGACTGAAATAATGTGGAAATCTCTCTTTGAAATATAAAAAACTTTATAAACTGGATGTCAAAATATGACTATTCAAGCCTAATACCATCTTTTAAAAAACTGCATAATTATTCCATCAAATCAATATGAATACAGTGGGTGAAAACAATATTCTTTTATAAACACCACAATACCATTGTTTTGCAAACTGTGAATCAATCTAATATCGATCAAGAAGAGTCATTCATATTACAAATTTCAACTCTAACATAACATGAAAATTGAAATCATTGCATAAAAAAACTTTTAGAAATTTTGTAGCAAATAGATGGGGTTGGTAATGGGTCTACATCATGCCTACAAATGTTGTAGCCTTGATTTTCACACGGTCACTAATAACCTGCTCTGATACTATTAGACCCGAAAATTTGATGTAATAGAAAATATTGTAAACATAATGAAAACTTTTTATCTATTCCTCAAAATTCATTACATAAATAAGATAGTCATATAACAGTTTAATAACTGTTATAAAATAACTACTACAACTAAAATATCTACTAACCGAACTTTTAAATCCTAATGATTAATATGTTAACACTTCCTCCCCATTGCATTCGACATGTGTGGCAATTCGACATTCGCAGAAGCAAACATACGATCAATTAGTGTTTGAGTACTGACATTGTTGTCACAAACCTTATCTCCATCATTTAGACTCACGGAACATTAATTAGATTCCAGAAACATTATTTATTTTATAGTACAAGATATAACATTGTACTGGTTGGCTGTCTGTAGACAATGTGGATCTAAAAGCGTACATGTCCTTCCCCCTTTGAAACTTTCACAGTCGAGGGCGACAAGATGATTGATATTTGAACCATGCCACTCTAATCACCCAAAATACAATGACAACTCACGTTACTGTCTTTCAACTGCACTCTCAAAAGAGATGCTGTTTTACTAAATTACCCATGTAAACCTTATTTAAAGTTAACAAGGTGGCTTGTATTGATAACTCAAAGTCCACCTCATCGTCTCCTTACCTCCTTCGCCGAAGGTTGTTTTGAACAACTTGATACAATCTCTTCACAATCACATGCAGATCGGAATCAACCCTATTCACAAAATGTCGGTCACTTCGACACAAGGAAACTTCCTTTCTAAGAGCATATGTTGAAATGAGGGAAGACTCCTCCAACTTTCTCTTGCTTTCTTATATACCTATAAATATGATTTCTTCTACCCCAGATTCACAGTTCACCAGAACATCATTCCCCAAACTCCAATCCCCACCCAATTCACTGTTCTGTTGCTTGAGAAAAGGCAGCCCAATTAGAATGGCGTTAAACATGAGAGAAGCGGCTGCTTCAGATGTTTGCTCAACGGTTTCAAGCTCCGACCTTTGTAGTGGTGAGAGCGATTCAAGCCCATGGATTATTTCAGTGCTTTCCTCGTTACTAGAGAGACTGGTAGCCCGACATGAAAGGCTCGTGTTCTCTTCTGGAAATAAGGTTTCAAGCAGTGAAAATCTGTGTGTTTTCTCTGCAACACAAGTTCCTGTCATCAGCTTACAAAAGTACTTAGAGAGGGTGTTCAAGTATTTCCGCTGCAGTCCTTCGGTATTTGTTGTGGCATATGTTTATATTGATCGCCTCATTCTCACCAATCCAAATTTCCGCTTAACCACTCACAAGGTGCACATGCTCACCATTACCAGTGTCATGGTTGCCACCAAGTTTCTTGACGACGAGTGAGTTTTTATGAAACTTTCTTTTTGTTTTCATTAATGGGGTTTTCAGGGTGATCAGATGTGAATCTTATGATTTCTAATGTGAATATGATTATTTCAATGCAGGCATTACAGCAATGACTACTTTGCAAAAGTGGGAGGCTTAACGTTGAAGGAAATGAACATTCTTGAGGTTGAATTCTTGTTCATGATGCGATTCCGGCTGCAGGTGACAGTGAGCGTATTTGAGACCTATTTCTCTCATTTCAAGCGAGAAGTTGAATTGGGCGGAGGGTTTCAAATAGAGAGGCTACTTCTCAGCTTAGCAAAGAACAATCAACCTATGAAATCATGCAGTCAAGAAGAGATCAGCAATAAGCAGAGATTGGCTGGCATCAGCTATAACAACTATGCTGGATGATGAAAATGTAAATTTTCTGTTAACCATTAATGCTCGATCAATATATTTCATCTTCTATACAAGAAACGTTTGTACAATGTGATCAGTCTTATGCTTTGTCTATCCGTGACTGAAATGGAAGAAGATCAATGAAAACACATATGACTCTGTCCAAGGGATTCACATCTCTATAAAAATATACTTTTATCTTTAAAACGATTAAAATCGATATTTTGTTTACTGTTGATTCTATGGTTAACTTCAGTTCAATGTCTAGAAAATTTCTCGACTCTCTCACTCGTGAGTTATTTCTATGAATATAATTTTAGTAGAAAGTACTCTCCCACAACATTATCAATAAATAATTGGAATTAATTATTGATTGATATATAAACAAATGTTTTCACAACATTCATTTGGTGGTTAAGGAACATTGGGAATCTTATTGTATTTGCCATAGGCAATATACTATTGCATTCATTCTATACAATTAGTGTATTAATTCTATTCTTTTGCACCAATCAAAAATAATATTTTTCACAAATTGAATATTTATAAAGTTCTGATTTTAATTTATTAATATTTTATATTATAAAATTTATTTATCTCAAGTTCTATTGGCTCTAACAGTTTTGTGTTATAGGAGCCCTTTTCTCGAAATTCTTCCAAATTCATTTTTTTCCGCTAAATTTTCACTAGCAAATATTAATATTAATATATTTTAAAAATAAAACTACAAAATATAATTGTATTAAAATAAAACTATATAATTATATAAATAAATATATTAATAATATATCACAAATATATATAAATTTTTATAATATATTATTGTGAGTTTTTAAATAACATTATAATATATATATATATATATATATATATATATATATATATATATATATATATATATATATATATATATATATATATATATATATATATATATATTTACTAACTATAAATAATTATAATAATTTAAATTTAAATTATATAAAATATATTACTATATAATCTATATAGAATATAATAATATAATTTAATATTTTGTAATACAATTTTATCATTAATATTTTAAAATATGTCATAGGTATATTTTTTTTTTTCAAATGTTATGTAATTTCGAAAAAATGTTTTATGTTATTACATTATAAAAAGTATTTTTATTTAGGATTCAAGTTAAGTTAAAGTTAAGAATTTTAGTTTCACACTATTACATTCTATTAATATCATATTTCACCCTAGAAATAACTAATTTTTTGGTCAAACAAGTGTCATGTAGTGACGTATTATAGTCTTTATTTTATTTAGAAATTAAAATTTAAATAATTAATTTAGTACTTTTGTTATGGTTCAAGTAAAAATAAAAAGCTACATATAAATTCTATAAAATACTTTACCGTTATAAGTGAAAATGTGCTTTATTTTTTTTACTTTGTGTTTCAAATTCTACATCAACTTCTTTTTAAGTGCTTATGTACTATTGCATTTAGTTTGCACAATTATGGAATTAGTTTGAAATCTATCCACCAATCACAAGTAATGATTTGTGAATAATTAAAATATTTCTAAGTTTTTTTATTCTTTTATAAATAGATTGGCTCAACTCATTTTGTGTTATAGGAGGCCTTTTTTCAGTAGTTCTCCATAATGCAATATTTTCGGCTAGATTGAAGGTACAATGAGAGTTGCATGTTAATAGTTGTACTAGGTTTAGTTTCTTTGCATAAATTTTGGTTAATCAAATTTACAAAAAATCAAATACATCTTAATAAATATAACAAGTGCCACGTAGTGGCATGTACTTGCCATAATAGTTTAAAATTAAAATTTATAATATAATTTTAGTTCAAAAATCAATTTATTAGGTTTGTTATTTTTTGAATTATTTTTTAGAAAAATGAGCTTACAATTATTGTAGTTAAAATACCACATGATTCAACAATTATGATAACTCTCTTGCTAAATCAATTGAGTGAGAGAATTTATAAATAATCTCTTCTTAAACCAATCTAAAAGAAAATCAATATAAAAAAAAATTATAATTACTTCTATATATCATTTTATTTATTGAAAAAGATATTCTAATTTCAAAGAGTAAAAATAAAAATCAACTATTTGTCAAATTTTTACTAATATTATATAAATGAATCTAGAATAATTTTTACTTAACTATTATATAATCTCCACCTTAATTAGTATTACTTAAATATTATAATCTCAACCTAAATGAATTAAAACTAATAAAATTGACAACAAATCTTGATTGATCTAAATAAATTTAGATTATTTTTTTAAAATAAAGCTAAAATAATCTATATCTAATATTTTCCCACCTAATATATGTACAATTAGTATAATTAAATATTATATAATCTTCATCCAAATGAATGTAAAACTTTATATTAGATATTCTAATATGTATCTTTTTGTATTTGTAAAGATTATTTTCATCGAAAGATATATATAAGTGAAATTTTATATATAGAATGTATTTACAAGATGTATAAGCATCATAATAAAATTTATTTACAACTACTAATGAATTAGTAAGAGTATAATGAATTTTTACACTATTCTATTTTTTCATTTTTAATTATGCTTAGAGAACTTATTAATTATATAAATTTTTTTTTGTACTTTTCACAATAATTATTTTTTGATTTTTTAATATTTGAATTACATTAAATTAAATGTATTATAAATTTATTTAAAATATTACAATTTGTATTCAATATTTACAAATACAATTAATAACAACAAGGCAAGTACATGCCACTATGTGACACTTGTTTATAAAAGACAACCTATTTATAGGAAAAAGATAAAATAGTTCTTAAAATATTAAAATATAGAATGCAAAATATTATTAAGATATGATTTAATAATATGAAAATTATAAAAAAGTTATTTTTCCTATTGAACAGTTGTAATTATTGAGCTTTAAATTAATTTTTTTCTATCAAGAGTTTTAAATCTTATGTACACATAATATAATCTGATTTATATGGAGTTATCAGATGTATATTAAAAAAGGAAAAATATATAAAGATTAGTACACTTACATAATATACTATCTCACAAGATATAATATTGTTTAATTATTCTCACTGAAGTTTGACCCTTAAACTGACTGAATTTCAAGAGTAACCGTACACCCCTATTGGGCTAACTAAATCTTACAAAACACATTATAAACAGGTAGATACAGCTTACATTTGCAGGAAATGTACACGGAAATATGTTATGTGGTGGCTGAAACCAGAAAACATGAGGTCCATCATAATTTATGCATTGTAATTATTTAAAATGGCATCTTGTTGAGGACACGGATGTGCCAGCATTTCGAATTATATAAAATTATGTTATGTCTGAATAGATCTGAACAGGACTGGTTGTCATTCAGAGTAAAATTATTACTTTTTGGATATTGGATAGAGATTAGACTGCAAAGAAGCTTCGAGATTAGAACTAATTTATGTTCTCTGATATCTTGCAGATTTGAGCATGGTATTATTAAATTTGATAACACAAACATATTCTTAGATAAGTTTCCCACTGTTTCTCAACCACCGGATGCAACACGTCGGAGTGTGTTTGTTAAATTTATGCATCTTTCAACAATTGAAGTCCCATTCTTTACTGATGATGTGTGACAGTGCTTTTTAGTAAAATTAACTATACAAATAATCATAATTTTTTTTTGATAAAAGTGAGAGAGTCAGAAATTTTCTTTTAATAGAAGATCTATGTAAAGAGATTAACCAGTAAATCGATGGTACGTAAATATCAAAGATTAATTTTATTAATGATAAAAATTGTATTGTAGTAAGATGTGAATCCATTGAAAGGCATATATGTGTTTTCATTCATCTTCTTCTTTTCATTCATGGATAGACAAAGCATAAGACTGGTCTCGTTGTAAAAAGTTTTCTTGTAGAAAATGATATCCGTTTACTGAAAATTAGGTTTACATAGTAATTTATTAAAATAGCTGGGGATACATCATTTGTTTTGAGAGTGCAGTGGCAATACAATTCGCAACGTCCCTTAAAAAAGTCAGGAGTCAGACTAATTAAATAACGTGAATTGTCATTGTATTCTGGGTGCTCACAATCTTATTTAGGACAAGGTTCAAGTTTCAATCATATTGTCGCCCTCCACTGCTGAGGCTTCAACCTGGGAAGGACATCCCCATTGTCTACGCAAAGCCAAATAGTACAATATTATGACTTGTATTGTAAGATAAATAATGTTTCGGGAAGCCAAATGTTGCAGATTAGGTTTTTCACGACAATGTCAGTATTCAAACACAAATTGATTACATGTTTGCTCGAACCAACGTTGAAATCCCACACATGTCCAATTCAATGAGCACGAAGGATTAAAATAGACAATGAATATAGGATTTCAGTAGGGATATGATAATGAGCAGGGAATCTATGAATATTGTCATTGTGGAAATATGATATGTTCAGCTGATCTTTCATTATAGAACGAAATCATGTGAAGAGAGAAGCGATAATTTAATAAATAAAATGTAGACAAATAAATATTGGATAAGATTAATAGAATTCTCGAGATTTTAGAAGCATTACAACAAATTAAAAATGAACAATTATGTTTCTAAAATTAGAAATATATAGAGATCATTACAAAAAATTAAAAATGAACAATTATGTTTCTAAAATTAGAAATATATAGAGATCGCAAATATAGTTGTTCAATCATGTAGAACTAGAGATATGCAAGTGCCATATAAGTCATTACCATAAAAAGTAGATAAGTCTACAAGATTCAAGGTTACTATACACAATGACCTATCAAAATAACATTATCTATTTAAAAAAAATATAAATATATATAATATGAAAAGAATATAAATCCATATGTTCAAATTCTAAAATATGACAGTTTAACAAGATCAAGTATCTGACTAACTGATATACCCAAGAGATGGTGGATGCTAAAATGTCCTAAGAGTGATGACCTATCTAATAGGAGCTCAACCTACTCAAAAATACAAAAGGAGGAGAATATTGTAGGTGTTTTTTACCACCCTAGCACAAAGCTATTAAGCTCTCCCAGAAATCCTCACATGAAAAATATCCGGACTCGCCAACGAGGAAGTCTAAACAAGAATAAACTAGAGGAGTAATGGAATAACTTGAATGTAACGTATGTTGACCATCTCTTGTGTTGGCAAAATGCATTTTAAATAAGTTTGACCAAGAAAAGGTGGCAAACCTAAAGTAGCAAAACTTGGCATATTATATATGATATGAGGCAATATTAAAAGGTTTTGTTAACATGGCATATTTGAATCACAGTGTTTTTGAAAGGAATTATGACTGTTGTTTTTTATGGCAATATATTAAAAGAAATCTTAAAAGACTGTCGTTGTGAGTACGTGGTCTTAAATGCTCAACTGCATGTCTCGCCAAGTGTTTAGTTTATGTGGCAAACTTGAAATAGTTTTGGAATACAATTTCCTTTGTGGGAAATTTTTGTTTGAAGGAAAACATTTCTCTGTGAAAGGTTTATTTTGTGAATACTCTTTGACAAAAAATGCTCATTTTATTTCTCTGCAAATTTGATGAAGAGGTTCAGTTGGAATATTTTGTTAATATGTGAAAGTTTTTGTCTTCCTGCAATCTAGTAAGTCTTTTTTAATGCCTTCCACGAAAGTCTTCACTGGGTGGAGTTTCTTTCCATTCTCATACTAATCATTGATCTCATTCATCTTGCATGAGTCACTGAGGCATAAAGGAGGACTTTGAAATTTTTTTTTTTGTAAACAATGGCAATCAAAATAGTGAAGGTAATAGAATTTTTTCATAGGTATGCATAATCGCCAACTCCTGCATTTATTTTGACTAGAATATTTCACAATCAGGTTTGAAAATCTTGTATAGATTTTTGTTGAAGGAATAATAATGAAGTTGTTTTTTATAGCAGTGGTAAAGAAAAAGTTTTTTCTTCTTTGGAACAAATGGTTTTTTCTTTTATGCTAAAACCTTACAAAACCATTTCAAGAAAATGGTTTTGTTGTATAAAAATGATAGCACTGTTTTAAAAAGTTTTCTTTGAACCCTAAATGGAAACTTTTTAAAAGGTTTCATTTATTTTAAAAGCATAAGGATTTTCTTGGCTGCTGTGAAAATCTATAAATCTAGTATCATTTTGAGAAAAGTTTTGAAAGGACAAAGAAGAATTTGAAACTGTCATTAGAGGCAATTTTTTGTTTCATTTTTTTGAAAAAATAAAATGGGGTTTCTGTTCCAAACCCTTTTAATGGCAATTTTTGAAGATTTTTTCAGTTTGGTGAAAAGGCATTTCTTTGACGTTTCAAATTTGAAATCCTACTTGGATTTATATGGGTGACCATTTTAGAACATGGACAAATCCAAGGCTTATCAGTTGGTTTTAATAAAAACACTTCAAAGAGGTTTTGAAAATGACCTAATTGGTTTAGATTGGTTTTCTAACTGTTTCATTTCGAAAACCATCTCTATATATATAGAGATCATTGTAAAATCAGATTGAGATGTGTGATAAAAGGCATTTAAAGAGACACATATACATTTGTGAAAGATTTTTAAAAAATTTTATTTAAAAGCTATATTATAAGCCTGTATACATGAATAAATGCAACATATACATTTGTATGTGTATATGAGATTGTAAGAATAGCAAGAGATATAAAGGGTTGAACACCCTGAGTAGTTTTTACTGCTGATTGTAAAGGAATTAAAGCTCAATGAAGATTATAGCTTCATGGAGTGGTTTTTATCCCTATGACAAATCCTATTTGAGGAATTTTGAGGGTTTCCCACTCAGTAAAATATGTGTCTCTATATTTTGTGAGTTGGTATTTCTTTCTATTCATCGTGAATGTTTTTAATTTCCAGCACTATTTTATATTCAGCTATGAATGGTTAAAGGAAAGAAATCAGTATCTTGAATTTAATTTATATAGCTCGGATTCACCCCCCCTTTCAGAACTCTAACACTTCCAACAAGTGGTATCAAAGCATAGGATTCCTTTTAGGAATTGTTTAAGGGATTTTTTTGGAAGTTATGGTAGAAGCTAAAGGAGCTTCCCTTAATAGTGCTCCATTGTTTGACGGAAATGACTATGTTTTCTAGAAAGTAATGATGGAGGCCTTTTTAGATGTAAGAATGTGGGATATTGTTATTGCATAGTATATTGTCCCACCAACAATCCCTACTAATGCAAATGATAAATTGACATTTGGGTTTGATAAAAAGGCAAGATATGCCTTTCTTTGTGGTCTCACAAAAGATGTTTTTGCTAAAGTTGTGTATTGCAAGTCAGCAAATGACATTTGGGTCAAACTTGAAACAATCTATCAAGGAGATGAAAAAGTAAAAGAATCCAAACTACTAACTCTCAAAACACAGTTTGATAATCAAAAAATGAATGAAGATGAAACCATTATAGCATACTTCTTAAGAATTGATGAAGTAGTAAATGCTAGAAAGGGTCTAGGTGAATAGATAGAAGACTGTGATATGGTCTCAAAAGTCATTAGGTCAATATTACCTACATTTGAAACTAAAATATCTACATTAGAAGAACAAAAAAGCTTTTAAAAAATGACCCTGCATCAATTACAAGGAACTTTAACTGCATATGAAATGAGGATTAGCAATAAAGCTAGTTCCTCATCAAAAGAAACAACTTTTAAGGCTGAAAAACATGATGAGAGTGATTCAGACCTTACAGATGCTTTAGAAGCATTGCTGATCAGAAGAATGAGAAAGAAGTACAAAGGAAAACTTAAATGTTTCAGCTGTGGTTAGTTAGGACATTTTGCTACAAAATGTCCAAATGTTGAACTAGAAGAATGTGATAAGAAAACTAAAAAGTTTTCAAAAAAGAAACTTTGGAATCAAAAAAAAAATTCAAGGATTTCAAAAAGAAAAGTCTTTTGTCTAAAGAAGATTCAAATGAAGAATCTAGTGATATTGATGAAGAAGGGGAAAGAATGTTCTTGGCTGAAATAGTCCATGACCCTAAACTTGAAACTAGTGAATCTAAATCTCCATTTGATTCAGATAAAGAAATAGATCTTGAAGAAGATCTTCTAAAGTCTTTGCAAGAACTTAAAAGATTAAAAAAGTTAATTTCAAATCATGAAATTGAAAATCAAAAAATTCAAGAAGAAGTTAAAGAAGCAAATCTAATTATAGAAAATAAAAAATTCTTACTTGAAGAAAAAGATAAGAAATTTATTGCTTTGCAAAGCTCATTCAAAGAGTCTTCAAATCAGAAAACCAATTTTTTCCTCAATGGTTATTGTTTCAACTATAATGTTTTTGGGCACAAGGCTATGTTTTGTGAAAACATCACAAATCAAGACAAAAGGAATTACTTTAGATGTTTTCACTATGGCCATTATGCAAATCAATTCAAATTGAATTTGAGACCTAAATAGATTTGGAAGCAAGTAAAGACAATTGAAAAGTCTTTAATTGTTGAAACAACCCTATTTGCTCAAAAACCTGCAACATGGATTTTGGATAGTAGCTGCTCACACCATATGATTGGGTGTAAAAGAAAATTCAAAACCCTGGAAGATTTTGATGGAGGGTGTGTATGATTTTGTGATAATTCAAGAGCCTATATAATAGGAAGAGGCTCAATAATTTTAAACAAGGATACACCAATTCATGATGTATACTTTGTTGAAGGTTTAAAACATAACCTTTTGAGTGTTAGTCAGATTTGTGATAGTGGGTACTCTATTTCTTTTAATGCAAAAAGATGTTATATCAAAAATGGAAGGGATAGAGTCATTGCAAGTGGGTTAAGAACAAGTGGAAGTCTTTATAACCTAATTGATTCTACTATTCAAGAAACTTCATTGGTTAGTACTTGTCTTATGAGTCAAGTAGAAGAGAATTGGCTGTGGCATAAGAGATTGGGACATCTAAATTTTGATAATCTTGCTAGAATTAGTAAGAACAAAAAGGTCAAAGGACTACCACAAATAACCAAACCAGAAAATATTTTTCAAGAATGTGCTAAAGGAAAACAAATGAGAGTATCTTTTAAAACAAAAGAATATTCATCAAATAGACCACTTGAGCTAGTACATGCTGATCTATGTGGTCCAACTAAAACTGCCTCATTAAATGGTGAAAAATATTTCATGCTATTCATAGATGATTATTCAAGGATGGTTTGGGTAACATTTCTGAAACATAAATCAGAAGCCTTTGACCATTTTAAATTTTTTAGAAAAATGGTAGAAAGAGAGACTAACTTAAAATGAAAATGTTTAAGATCAGATAGGGGAGGAGAATTCACCTCTCAGGAATTCATTGAGTATTGTGAAAAATGTGGCATAACAAGACAACACTCTACTACTAGGACACCACAGAAAAATGGTGTTGTAGAAAGAAAAAATAGAACTGTAAAAGAAATGGCCAGGACCATGCTTAATGAAGCAAAATTTCATGATAAATTCTAGAAAGAAGCTATTCATACAGCTATCTACATTCTAAATAGAGGACAGATTAGAGTTAGAACAACTTATACTCCATATGAGTTATGGAATGGAAAAAGAAGAAATGTCAAGAATTTTAAGATTTTTGGCTGTAAATGTTTTATCAAAAAGAATGATGATTCTTTCAAAAATTTCAATTCAAGATTTGATGAAGGGATTTTCCTTGGGTACTCCACACATAGAAAAGCTTATAAATGCTATAATAAAAGGCTAAACAAAGTTAAAGCTATAAATGTAATATTTGATGAAAATTCTATGTGCAGTAGTAATGAAAAAGAAGATCATGAAGATTCATCTTTCCATAAATCAGAAACTTTACATGATGAATATCCTAAAAATGATAAAACTAAACTTGCTGATGAAATTGAACCAGAAAAATGTTCAAGTCCCAAAATAACAAGTGCTAGTTCAATAATAAAAACTTCTTCTAGAATAATAGCTAAGAGACATCCTAAGTCTCAAGTCATTAGAGATGTAGAAAAGCGAATTTTAACTAGAAGAAAAGCCAAAATAGGTGAACAAGTGAACATTGCTGAACATTTTTGCTTGATATCATATTTTGAACCAAAAAGTGTTGTTGAAGCCTTATCAGACTCATGTTGGTGAAATGCTATGCAGGAAGAAATAAACAAAATAGAGAAAAACAAGACTTGGGAACTTGTTCCTAGACCTAGTGACAAAAATGTCATAGGTGGAAAATGGATATTCCATAACAAACTGAATGAAGATAGAAAAGTGATCAAAAATAAAGCCAAATTTGTATGTAAAGGCTATGCTCAGTAAGAAGGAATTAATTTTGGTGAAACCTTTGCACTAGTTGCAAGGATGAAATCAATCAAAATCTTTCTTGCATATGCCAGTTATAAAAAATTCACTATTTACCAAATGGATGTTAAAACTGCATTTTTGAACGGGTATCTTGAAGAGGAAGTCTACATGGAATAGCCAAACGGATTTGAATCTCTTGACAAATTTGATTATGTTTATTGAATAAAAAAGGCTTTATATGGTTTAAAACAAGCTCCTAGAGCTTGGTATTCTAGGTTAGATAACCATTTAACTGCAAATGAATTTTCTTGTGGAAAGGTAGATAGTACTTTGTATATCAAAGTCATAAATGATGACATTTTGGCAATAGAAATCTATTTGGATGATATTATTTTTGGGTCTACTAATGATGAATTAGCAAAAAAAATTTTAAAAATTATGGAATTTGAGTTTGAAATGTCATTGTTGAGTGTGCTCACATTTTTCCTTGGTTTGCAAGTCTCACAGCTTGAACATGGACTATTTCTTTCACAAACAAAATATGCAAGAGAAATGTTGTGAAAGTTCAATATGGCTGACTGCAAACCAATAAGTACTCCTATGGAGATAGGCTGCAAGCTAACAAAGAATTATGACTTACCTTTAGTAAATTAAACTCTCTATAGATCCATGATTGGAAGTTTGTTATATCATATAACATCTAGACCTAACATAATGCAAGCAGTATGTATGGTGTCAAGATTTCAATTTGATCCAAAATAGTCTCATCTAAATGTAGTGAAAATAATATTGAAATACATTCAAGACACACTTGATTATGGTTTATTGTATCCTCACAACAATAATTTTACTCTTTTTGGTTATACTGATGCAGATTGGGGTGGATTTGATGATAAAAAGAGCACGAGTGGTGCAGCCTTCTTTCTTGGTGAGTGTTTAGTTGCCTGGCATAGTAAGAAATATGATTGTGTCACTCTGTCTACTTGTGAATATTAATTTATGTTTCTACTACATCATGTTGTACTCAATTGATTTGGATGGACTATCAGTTATTTGATTTGGATGGACTATCAGTTATTTGATTTGGGTATTCAGGTTTCAAAACCTATTTCTATCATGTGTGATAATATGAGTGTTATTCAATTAAGAAAAAATCTAGTAATGCACTCACGAACAAAACATGTGGCCATTAAACTTTATTTTTTGCATGAAAAATTTCTCAATAATGAATTCAAATTGATCTATGTGCCTACTCAAGGATAGGTAGCATATAGTTTTACCAAATCTCTACCTAGGGAACTGTTTGAACAGTTAAGAACTCAATTGGGAGTTTTCTCTCAATTAATGCTAATATAAAATTCTTGCCAATAAACATTCTGTGTTAGGTTTCTACTCCTAATCACAGTAATTTTTCATGAAAAGAAAATGGTCAATTTTTTGATGCAAAAATTTTGGGGGAGATATCAGTTATTTAGTTGATTCAACTTATTTTTCAGTGATTCATCAGTGACATTTTTTTTTGGTGATAACAACATATTTTTTAGTTGGTTGAATTCAGTTGGTATTTCAGTTGGTTTTTGGCATATCAATGATTTTCATAGTTGGCATGTTTTTCATATCAGTGACATATCATTTTGGCATATCAATGCTATACCATTCTACTTATAGTTATTTTTTATCAGCATTGCATGATGGTTAATAGTTCCTGATGGTTGATGATTCTTAGTTCCTAGTGGTTTTTTGTTTCAGCATAATCATTCTTTGTTAATTATCTTGTATATGAGATGGAACTTGTATTCAATTTTTGTTAATATGTTTCACCTTGTATATATGAGATGGTGAAGATTTTTGACCATCTCTCATGTTGATAAAATGCATTTTAAATAAGTTTGACCAAGAAAAGGTGGCAAACCTAAAGTGGCAAAACTTGGCATATTATATATGATATGAGACAATATTAAAAGGTTTTGTTAACATGGCATATTTGAATCAAAGCATTTTTTAAAGGAATTATGACTATTGTTTTTTATAGCAATATATTAAGGGAAATCTTAAAAGACTAGCATTGTCAGTACATGGTCTTAAATGCTCAACTGCATGTCTCTCCAAGTGTTTAGTTTATGTGGTGGACTTGAAATATTTTTGGAATACAGTTTCCTTTGTGGGTGATTTTTGTTTGAAGGAAAATATTTCTCTGTGAAAGGTTTATTTTGTGAATACTCTTTGACAGCAAATGCTCATTTTATTTCTCTACAAATTCGATGAAGAGGTTCAGTTAGAATATTTTGACATAATGTGAAAGTTTTTGTCTTCCTACAATCTAGTAAGTCTTTTTTGACACCTTCCATGAAAGTTTTGAAGAAAGTCTTCACTAGGTGAAGTTTCTTTCCATTCTCATACTGATCATTGATCTCATTCAATTTGCATGAGTCACTGAGGCATAAAGGAGGATTTTCAATAAAGTTTCTTTTGTAAATAATGGAAATCAAAACAACAAAGGTAATAGAAATTTTTCATAGGTATGCATAATGGCCAACTCCTGCATTTATTTTGACTAGAATATTTCACGATCAGGTTTGAAAATCTTGTATAGATTTTTGTTTGAAGGAATAATAATGAAGTTGTTTTTTATAGCAGTGATAAAGAAAATGTTTTTTCTTTTATGCTAAAACCCTTCAGCACTATTTCAAGAAATTGGTTTTGCTGTATAAAAATGACAGCATTGTTTTAAAAAGTTTTCTTTGAACCCTAAATGGCAAATTTTTAAAGGGTTTTATTTATTTTAAAGGCATAAGGGTTTTCTTGGCTACTATGAAAAACTATAAATCTAGTATCATTTTGAGAAAAGTTTTGAAAGGAAAAAGAAGAATCTGAAATTGTTATTAGAGGCAATTTTTTGTTTTAGATTTTTTAAATAAAATGGGGTTGCTGTTTCGAACACTTATAATGGCAATTTTTGAAGATTTTTTCAGTTTGGTGAAAAGGCATTTCTTTGATGGTTTCAAATTTGAAATTATACTTGGATTTATATGACTAACAATTTTAGAATATGGACAAATTTGAGGCTTATCAGTTGGTTTTAATAACAACACTTCAAAGGGGTTTTGAAAATGACCTAACTAGTTCATATTGGTTCTGTAACTATTTTATTTCAAAATCCATGTCTCTATATATAGAGATCATTGTAAAATCAGATAGAGATGTGCGATAAAAGGCATTGAAAGAGACACATATACATTTGTGAAAGATTTTAAAAAAGTTGTATTTAAAAGCTATATTATAAGCTTGTATACATGTATAAATACAACATATACATTTGTACATGTATATGAGATTGTAAGAATAGCAAGAGATAGAAAGGGTTGAACACCCTGTGTAGTTTTTACTATAGATTGTAAAGGAATTGAAGCTCAATAAAGATTACAGCTTCATGGTGTGGTTTTTCTCCCTATGATGAATCCTATTTGAGGAATTTTTAGGGTTTCCCACTCAGAAAAATATGTGTCTCTATACTTTGTGAGTTGGTATTTCTTTTTGTTCATGGTGAATGTTTTTAATTTCCAGCATTGTTTTATATTCAACTATGAATGGTTAATGGATAGAAATCAGTATTTTGAATTTAATTTATGTAGTTCTGATTCAACACCACTCTCAAAACTCTAACACTTCCAACAACATAAAGGTTCACCCATGAGTGTACCAATATAAAAAACTTCATTTTCCTAATAACATGATATGTATATCTCTACTTCAAGAGTATGCATAGAAAGTATAATCACACATGATGTTATGGAAAAATAAAAGATTTTAAGATTTTAAGCATTACCCTAGATCCGTAAGTTTTTAATAAGCATGCATGTAAACATGGTATTGTTAACTTAGTCAAACTTAAACCCAAGTCAACACAAAACATCCTTAGACTTCTTTTATAAACATGTCAATAGACCTTTTTGAATTTTTTTTCATACATTTTCTAAATAATTCCACATATCATTATCCATTATTCTGAATTAATAAATCTAAGAAAAAGAAATGCCACCTAACAAGTAGCCAAATCTTCCTACTTATAATCTGAAGAATCAAAAAATATGTTGCATTTGTAACTTAACATCTAATCTACATAAGTAGGAGATAATTTCCATAGTAAGTCAAATTGTGATGCTATCAAGATTTAACTATGTGATTTTAAGTCAAACTCATTGACTAATCCTTCATGAGTAGCGATTCAACATGAATCCATCTCTCATGAGTACTGATTTAACCATGGAGGAAACTCCACAGTTAAGCGCGCTCAAGTTGGAGTAGTACAGAGATGGGTGACCAACGAGAAGGCCTGGTGCTTCACCTCTCTAAACATTACCTAGATCCAGTAATTGTTATGTTTGTCCTCAAACAATTATATAGTACTAAGATATTTTATATATAAGAATAAAAAATACATTAAACAAGTTTGTCAAATATTCATACTTTAAAAGCCTGCCATGGATTCCCTGATTAAATCTCATATCTTTGATTATAATAAAAGATGCTATCTAAAATTAAATAAGAAGCTCCTACTAATATAAATAGCCTCTGAGGAGAAGATAAAACAACACAATCCTTAATACTACAAAAATTAACATTTCAATGGATCTCCCAACATCTGTAGTCAACAACTTGATAGGCTAAGGATAAAATTGTATACATGCATTTATTTTAATTCAAGGGATCTACCAAAAATAGAGAGATTTCTTAATGACTTCTAACTAGTGTTAGGGTTCCATCTTATATTTTGTGCATATAACGCATTACATCGAATACAAATTACAAACTAAACAAGTTTGAAATTTCACATCAACCCAACTTGTGTCGAGCTCAGCCATAAGGGTACTGTTGATGCACTAAGAAAGAAATAACAAGCAACGATGAGGGATTCATTTATAAACAAGGTTTAAAAGTCTAAATGTGATACATAGTCCACCAAAACATCCCTCACTTAGTTTAAGCTTATATATATATATATATATATATATATATATATATATATATATATATATATATATATATATATATATATATATATATATATATATATATATATATATATATATATATGTATATGTATGTATGTATGTATGTATGTATGTATGTATGTATGTATGTATGTATGTCTGAATAGTCTTCTATTGTCTAAAGAGTTTGTGGGTGCATTAATAATATTTCTATGTCTAAATCCACTATCAAGTCCAGTTATAAAGGAAGTAAGAAGAAATGGAAAATGCCAGTGAGGGAGGAAGAAAACTTTTCAATGTTAGAAATAGTAATTTCTACTAAGAATTAATTGTCTATAGATGGTTCTAGATTATTAGGTTTAGGTTTAAGTTGTGTCGGCTGAAGTATTTTTTAGAAGTTTGTAGATATTTTGTCTTCTCGACTAATGCTAGATTTCTATAGAATATTATATAATTGCCTATAAAAAGGCACTATTTCCTCATTTGAAACCATAGTGAATTGAATACAATATATTTTTATTGTGCCGTAGTACATTGTGTTATGTGTTTTTATTTTTCCTATGTCTTTGCCCGTCTATTCGATTAGTATTAGAGCAAGGTAAAGAGGAAGAGATTGAAGATTATCCATAAGGAGGATTGCAATAGAGAAAGGGGATAGAAAGTTATTGTGAGATCTGCAAGTTTCTGATTGCCCTATCTAGGGTTTGTTATATCTGTGAATAATGTTTATAAGTTTCTATTAGGCATGGCTTCAGGGAGTTTTCAGGTCTCAATTCCAATGTTTTATAGAAAGAATTATGATAATTGGGCTTTTAGAATGAAGCTTATATTTGATTCCTATGAGTTATTAGATATAATATTAAATGGTTATGCTGAATGAGTCTACTTTAAATCCTTAAAAAAAGAGAAAGCTTGATGAAAATAGGAAGAAGAACAAAAAAATCTTTGCAGATTATTGGACAATCTTTGGATGACTCAATTCTTGGAAAAATTAAGCCAATTGTTATAGCCAAGCAAGCTTGAGACATTCTTGAGACTACATATCAAGGTACAAATAATGTAAAGATTGTTAAATTGCAAGCACTTAGAAGAGAATTAGAATTTACAAATGAAGTATTTTGACTCTATAGAGAAATTTTCAAACCGTGTTATGAATGTGGTTAATCAATTAAGGATGAAAGGTGATGAGCTTTCTAACTAGAAAGATGTATTAAAGATTTTAAGAGGTTTGCCTTCTAAATTTGATAATATTGTGGTTGCAATTGAAGAATCTAAGGATTTAAAAATATTATCCATAGATGAGGTGTTTGGATCCTTGTATAATCATGAATATAGGTTGAATAAGCATAATGGTAATTCATTGGAGAATGTATTCAAAGTACAAATGACATTTGGTAGAGGTAGAGGAAGAGGAAGAGGCAGATATAATTTACAAAAGGAAGAAGGAAAGAGTCTAGATCCAAGAGAAAGAAGAAATTAATACTTCATCTAAAGGGGATGCAATAACAACCACACATCAAAAAGGTATGCTAAAACAAATGTTCAATGTTATTAGTGCAAGAAGTTTAAACATTTTGCAAATGAACGTAGAAAGAAACGAGCTAAAATGAGAAAGCAAAATGCAAATTTTTCTTAGAGTAGTTCTAAGACTTTCTTCATTACTTACAATGTAGCCCAAGAGAGTTTAAATGATTTTTGGTTTCTAGATAGTGGTTGCAACAATCATATGGTAGGAAATAAAGATTGTTTTGAAAGCTTGGATAGATCAATTAAATTAGAAGTGAAGCTGGGAAACAATGAGATAGTGGAAGTAAGTGGAAAAGGTACAATCAATGTCAAAATAAAGCATGGTAAGAAATCTATTTCTAATGTATACTTTATACCTAGTTTGAAACATAATCTTATAAGTGTGGGGCAACTTAGTCATAAAGGTTAGAGAGTTATTTTTGAGGAAAATGT
The DNA here is from genome assembly GCA_028749045.1 of Cupressus sempervirens. Taxonomy (NCBI): domain Eukaryota; kingdom Viridiplantae; phylum Streptophyta; class Pinopsida; order Cupressales; family Cupressaceae; genus Cupressus; species Cupressus sempervirens. The sequence goes on from CM053785.1 coordinate 1,090,555,620, forward strand.
TTGCACTATATTTCATATGCGTCCTAGTAACTTGGTGATTGCAAGGGTAGAAATGAAAAATAATAGAATGTTTCCACTTCGGATGAAGAACAATATGGTTGATGAAATTGTAGCAAGTTTCAAGGCAATAAGTCAAGATCATGCATGGATATGGCACTTGAGGTATGGATATCTAAATTTCAAAGGATTTTCGTTATTGCAAAGAAAGGAAATGGTAAGAGGCTTACCCCAAATTTAAGCATCATTAAGTCCATGTGAAAGTTGTATTTTGGCCAAACATCATAGAGAGAGTTTTCGAAATGGGATTTTAGATGGAGCAATGGTACCTTTAGAAATTGTGCATTCAAATATATGTGGTCCAATGAAAATGCCATCATTAGGGGGGAGCATTTATTTCTTAACATTTATTGATGACTTTAGTAGGAAGACATGGGTTTACTTTCTTAAATACAAATCTGAATCTTTTGACAAATTTAGAGAATTCAAGGCTTTTGTTGAGAAACAAATTAGTTTACCTATCAAGGTTTTAAGATCTAATAGAGGATGAGAGTATAAGTCAAACAAGTTTTTAGATTATTGTAGGGATCATGGAATCAAAAGAGCAATTTACTACCATTTACACACTACAGCAAAATGGTGTTGTAGAGAGAAAGAATAGGACAATAATGGAGATGGCAAGGAACATGTTGAAAGGTAAGAATCTTCCTAATGAGTATTGGGCTAAGGTAGTTTCTTTTCTTGTTTATATCTTGAATAAGATTCCGACAAATATTGCGACAAACATGATTCCACAACAAGCATGGAGTAGTAAGATTCATAGTTTTTCTCATCTCAAAGTATTCGGTTGTATTGCATATGCACATGTCATAAAAAAACTAGAAGTAGGTTAGATGATAAGAGTAAGAAATGTATTTTTGTTGGCTATGATGAGAAATCTAAGGCATATAGGTTGTTTAATCCTATCACCAAAATATTCATTATGAGTGGGGATGTTGTATTTAAAGAGGATGAATCTTGGGATGAAAATATAGATAAAATAGTTACAGGTGTTGCAACAATACCATAGAAGGATAAAAAGGATCATGAAGATCAAGAGGATTTACCAAGTGACCAAAATTAGAGAGTTAGAAAACAAAGTTGAACATGGAGAATCTTTGAATTCACAAGTAAGTAATGATTCAAACACTATACTTGCACAATTGAGATCAATGATTACAAGCAAGAAAACTAGAAGCTTGAGTGAGATTTATGATCAAGGAAGTAAAATAGATTTGTAATCAAAATTTTCTTTAATTGCTCAAGATCCTATATATTTTTAGACACAATTAAGGGAAGGCATTGGATTAATGCAATGAATGATGAAATAAAATATATTGAGAAAAATGATACTTGGGAATTAGTCAATTTTCCTAAGAACAAAGATTGCATTAGTGTAAAATGGGTTTATAAGACTAAGTCTAAAGCTAATGGAGATGTAGACAAATATAAGGCAAGGTTAGCTGCTAAGGGATTTTACCAAGAATATGGGGTTGACTATAATAAGACATTTGTACCTATAGTAAGACTTGATACTGTCATAATAGTATTAGCTATTGCAGCTCTAAACAAATGGGTGGTTCACCAAATGGATGTCAAATCAACTTTTTTGAATGGATATTTGGAAGAAGAAGTCTATGTGTAGCAACCACTAGGATATGAAATAAGAGGGCATGAAGACAAAGTTTATAAGTTGAAGAAGGCACTCTATGGATTGTGTTTTGTGTTTTTATTTTTCATATGCCTCTACCCATCTATCAGTTAGGTGGTCTTATTTTTAGCTTCAAAGTTGCCCTCTATCTAATCATATAGCCCCCAAAGTCACAATTCCCACTTGGCCATATTTGCAGCTAGCAGGTACATTGAGAAGAAAAAATAATTATTATTAAAATATAACTTAAATACATGAATCAAAATCTTGCAACAACTAAACGTCGCTAAAAATTTGCAAAATAGAAAAAAAAACACACAAATTTTAGTAGAAGGAAATATCAAAATTAGTAGAGCTAAAAAAAAATGAAGCATTTTACAACAAAATTGACACATTGTAGGGGTTCCATTGATATTCCCTTATTTCCTCCTAATTATTGTAGTGGACAATCCATGCTTGATGATTAAGTAAATAATTGGAGTTGTTTTAAGAATATTTTTAGTTAATTTTTTTATTTTTGTGTAAATAAAGCATATCTAGGTAAATGAATTCTTTATATATTCAAGTCTTTGTAATTATTCCCAATAGAGTTGTAATAAAGATATACTTTTAGAAATTATTTTTCTAAAAAATTATACTTGGTATCGGAGTTTCACGATTGTGAAGGGTTTAGTATGGAAAATTATTCTTTGCAAATTTTAGGATTTAATGGAACTGATTATCAATATTGGGCAATCAAGATGATAACTTTTATGATAGGCAAAGCTTTTTGGGACATTGTTGAAAAAGGGTATGAGGAGCTGAGGATTGGAATGATGTTCGATTTAATAATAGGATAATTAAGAAGGAAGTTGAAAAGAAAAAATGTAGTGGCTCTATTTCACATTTAGATGACTCTTGATAAAGTGTGTTTTATGTAATTGCTGATACATACAAAGTAAAGGAGGCCTGGAAGACTCTAAAAGATGTTCACAATGGTAATGAGTAGATTAAGGTTGTCCAACTACAAACCTTGAAAAGAAAATATGAAAATTCTAAAATCATGGAATTCGAGAGTGGGAGATTTTTGTGTAAGATTCAAGGATAAGGTTAGTAAAATTACCACTTTACAGGAACCTATGACCCAATAACATGTGATACAAAAAGTGTTGAGATCATTAACCCAAAGATAGAACAATGTAGCCATCATTATGGAAGAGAGAAAATATTTGTCCAACTTGGCATATGATCAACTGGTTTGATCTCTCATGTCACATGAGGATAGATTGCAAGATACATCTACAAATATCAATGAGAAATATTTTTCTTCCCAATTATAAATAATAAAAAATGATGGTGCCAACAACAACTCTAACAACAATACAAGCCAAGGAAGAGGTCAAACTTGGAATTATACAAGTGGAAATAGAGGAAGAAGAGGTGGTGATGGAGGAATAGGTAGAGGTAGATTCGATATTCAGTGCTATTATTTTAATAAGTATGGAAACTTCAAGAAATAGTGTAGATCAAAATCAAGTAATAATATTAATGCCAATTATACTCAAAAAAATTAAGATTCTTCCTCAAATAATTTATTTTTGTGTTTAGGAAAAGCTGAAAATAATGTGAACGGTGTTTGGTATTTCCCTTCGGACGACTCTAATCATATGTCTCATAATAAGATGATATTTTCAAAGCTTGATGATGTTTTAAGTCTAGTGTTATAGTAGAGGTTGCAACCAAAGGAGCCATGGTTGTCTAGACAAAGTAAGGTATGATAAGAGTTCAAAATATTTATTATACTCGAAAGTTCAAGAATAATTTATCAAGTGTTGGGAATCAGTGTTAGAGGAATTATAGAGTAGTATTTGAGAATATGAAATGCCCTATCTATGATATGAATCATGATAATAAAGTGGTTACATTTATTCCTATTATGAAGAATAGGATGTTTCCTTTGAGGTTTGGTAAAAATAGTAATTAACTTGTTAATATGGGCTATGAGGATAAAAGTTGGTTGTAGCATCTCAGGTATGATCATTTAAATTTTAATAGTTTGAAGATTTTTACATCCAATGCATTGGTTCTTGGGTGTCCTAAGGTAGAAGAGAATACTAGCATTTGTGAAGGATGTGCAAAAGAAAAGCATGAAAAGGAATGATTTCCAAAAGGCAATGCATGGAGGTCCCATCATGCACTTCAACTTTTTCATTCAAATATATGTGGTCCTATACAAACACAAAGTTTGGGTAAGTTATCATATTTGGCCACTTTTATGGATGATTATTCACTCATGTGTTGGGTTTATTTTCTGAAGACTAAAAATAAAGCCATTGATACTTTCAATAGGTTCAAAGATCATGTGAGAATAAAAAAGAGAACAAAATCAAATGTTTGAGAAAAGATCATGGAGGAGAGTATTGATCAAAATATTTTCAGATTTTTTTGAAATAAATGCAATAAAAGACAACTCGGAACTACATTCAAACCTCAACAAAATGGAGTGGCTGAAAGGAAGAACCATAATATGGTAGAAATGACAAGAATCATGTTACAATCCAAGGGTTTTAAGAATTTTCTTTTTGGTAGATGCAATTTCTATAGCTATCTATATTCTCAACATAAGTCTTGCATGTGCCCTAGACAATATGACTTCCTATGAAGCATGCTATGAGAAAAGGCCTAATGTAAATAATTTTAAAGTTTCTAGATGTTTGACTTATTTTCACATACCTAATTAGAGTAGGAATAAGTTAAATGGTTTTGATGCATATTTTATGACCCACCAAATAGTAGAACAAAATAATGAAATATCTTATCCTCTCTTGAGTAAGGTCTCATGTCTGCTAAGATTGCTAGAAGATCATATAGTGACTCCAAAGTTCCTTCAACTTCATGTCTTGACTATAGATAAGGTCTGTGGTTGATGTGATTTGCTAATGATCACAAGGGGCCTTACATGTGTTTATTCAGATTCGTTTCAAGCCATACTCGATGTGGGCATTATCTAAAGGTTTTGCAATGAAGAACTTTTCTTGGATTTTCACAAAATATGCAAAAATGAAATAGGATTGGGTTTAGAAATTCTATTCTAATTCTAAAGATTTTGATGATATTAAATGGTACTCTGGTCAAAAAAATCCCCAATTTACCAAGCTCTACTTCACCAAGTTATACTACAACTATACGTGAACTAGTGTAATCTTTGAGGATTATGCCAAAATATATTCAAACCACCACATAATCTATCATAACCACATACTCCATCATAAGAACAATGTATATGATTTGTAGAAGTTAAACATATGCACGAAATGAGTTCAAGCTAACTTTGGAAAATGATTTAGAATCACTAAAATGTCAAAAGTATGAACCAAAGAAATCCATCAATACACCATCATATTCTCCATTGCAACCACAACACTTTAACTAACTAACTTAATCTAAATGAGGGAATTTAAGAGAACAAGCAAGCACCAAGACATATCAAGTATTCACCAAGCTTCAATGAAACTCTATTATTGTAGTAGCTCATAGCAAAAATCTCAGAAAGTCCTCCCTTTACAAATTATGAGTGAGGTCTTTATATAGGTCCTTAATTACAACAGATGGTCTAGATGATCACAATAACTGATGGCCCATATCATGACACATCATCCCTAATTAGGATTAGGGTTCAAATAAAAGGAATATATATATATTAATATAATAATAAATTTACTACCATAGTGGGTAATAGGTTCTTGCTATGCATGCTTGCACAAAAAGAGAGTGGAGTGCAATAAATATCCACTATGCATGTCCATTACTCAATAAATGCTCAATCTTCCTTGAATAAAGTATTCTTGATTTCATTCTTTGAATGCATAGAAGTTTGACTTAGAGACTATAATTATTTATCAAAGATAATTAGATGCCATGAAATGATGATGGAGGCCAATTAAGCTTGAGTCTTTTCCAACTATGTTATTTTATAACTAAGATTCAACTTTGACTGAATTTCCTAAAAATCTCTCCTCAAACATTCTTGTCTTCCATGTACTCGCTTGGAAATTTATCCCCTTGAAATGTATTGAAATCCCTTGCTAATGATTATGTCACTTTATAAATTCTTCACATTGAACTTCCATCGTCGTGTTCTTGTATTTTTGAATTTGAACTTTGATTGTTGAACTTTGAATGTCTTGGATTAGATCACTTAGTATTTGGATATCTTTGATGTTGGAACTAGAATTTGGGACTTGAGCATCTTTCTTGAAGTTTTAGAACTAGATATTTCTCCTTCTACAAAATAGAAATAAGAAATATAAGAATCATGCAAAAAAAACCAAAATAAAATGTTCATATAGACCAATTACATATTCTATGTCTCTTTAGAAAGATATTTAGCCAAAATTTATCTACTTGCAATTTATTCCATGAATGAGAAATTTTCAAGAACTTAGCCATTTTCATTTTTCCCTAAATGATAAATTTCCAACCCTTAGCTATTTTTTTTCCAGGAAGGAGGAATTTTTGACACTTAGCCATTTTTTCTTCCATGAAGGAGGATTTTTCAACACTTAGTTTTTCTTCCATGAAAGAGGAATTTCAAAAACTTAGACATTTATTCTTCCATCAAGGAGGAATTTATAACACTTAGCCATCTTTTCTTCCATGAAGGAGGAATTTCTAACTCTTAGCTATTTTTTCTTCTATGAAGGAGAAATTTCTTACACTTAGCCTTTTTTTCTTCCACAAAGGAAGAATTTCCAAAACTAAGCCATTTTTTCTTCCATGAAGGAGAAATTTTGTGCACTTAGCCATTTTTCTTCCATGAAGAAGGAATTTTTGAGAACTTAGTCATTTTTTATTTCATTAAGGACCGATTTCCAACTTTTGGTTTTTTTTTTCCAAGATTTCTAGTTTTCTCCAAGGTGGGCTTTTTTGAGTGATCATGGATTTTGTCCATGATGGAAGAATTCCTTGACAACCAATTTTCTCCAAGGATAGAGCTTTTCAGTGGTCATGGATTTTTTTTATGGTGAAAGAATTCCGTAATGTAACCATTTTTCATGATGGTTTCATGCCTTTCCACTTTTGGATTTTTCAAGGGTGATTCTAGACTTAACCATTTTTTGATTGGCTATCGTGTGTGCTCATTCTTTTGGATATAGAAATAGATACCTTTTTGGCTCTTTATCAACCAAAGCTCACTTTTTGCCAAAATAGACTTGCCAAAAATAGACTTTCTAAAAATAGTAAGTTGTCCCAAAGTCAAAATAAGGTCAATCTAAGAGGCACTAAAGTTTACTAAAAATACATTTACTTAAAATAGACTATTAATGTTGTGTGGGCTCTCCATTCTACAGTAGGCATCAAATGAATAAGGGAAGACCAAAAAGTTCTCTTTGATCTTCCTTGTATCCTTTAAGCTTTTATGCATCATTATGAGAAGGTCTTCACTGCTCAAGGGACCTCTACAATGTGTGACTAGACATTACAAGCCTTTCTTGCTACTACATCCATTAGGCTTGCTCTAGAGCAATATGTCTTTTGTGAGCAAAAGCTCACACTTGCTAACCTCAAGGAAGTTATCATCTCCATGGATGATGATAAGGCCCTTAGTTGTGATGGTTTCCTGTATGAATTTTACAAAATCCTATGGGGTGATATTGGCCTTGATCTGCATCAGGTTTATCAAGAAGCTTACAATTCTTATTCCCTAGGAAAAATTAATAATAAGGGTAATATAAAATTCATACAAGATAATGATCGAGGCTCTCTGCCTTAAAATTTGGCATCTACTCCCTCAGATTGTTCATCTTGAACAAGCTAGTTTCATTAAACCCAGATATATTATAAATAATATTATTACTGTTTGTGAAGATATGGAGTGGGCTCAATAGTCCAAACAATAGGTCTTTTTTCTTAAGAATGATTTTGCCAGATTTTATGATCAGATTAAATAACCTTTCATTTTGGCCATGCTCCAAGCACTAGAGTTTGGCCCATTCTTTCTACAATTAGTTTGGATGCTCTTTGGCAATACCTCGACTTTTATTACCATAAATGGTTGGCAATCTGAAGCCTTTGGGCTCTAGAGATCTATCTATCAGGACTGCCCTTTAGCACCTTCTCTTTATGTCTTTGTGGCTAAAGGGTTTGGCTATCTTCTTGACAATACTATCTCTTAGGGTCTAGTGCATGGCATTCCTCTTCTAGATTCCACTGCACAACTTGTGAATGGCCATTTTTTTAATGACTCATTTCTTACCCTTCTGGAGGATGAAGACAATATGGCCAATGCCTTACAATTCTTTGATACTTTTTTCGTTGCCTTTGGGTCTGCTATTTAATGGCACAAGATCCTTTGTTATAGACAATCCTTCTTGCAAGGCCCTTAATGGCTGCAATGCTATGGGTGTAAATGAGTTCAATATGGAAAAATCTTTAAGTTTTTGGGCATTCCTTTTTCTTTTCAAGCTTCCCCCATGGAACTATATAATGTTTTCTTGGCATGGATTGAAAAGAAATTGGACTATTGGATCACTAAGCCTCTCTCTCTTAGGAACATTTTAGATTTGTTCTAAAGTACTGGCTGTTACACATGTCTACTACTCCTCCTATTGGGCACCTTTGAAAAAATCATGCCTCAAGCTTGAATGACACCTAAGGGATTTCCTCTAGACCTATTATGCTTTGCATCATGGCTTTCATAGAGTTTCCTAGGACTTTTTTTTTTCCCCAAAGACTCTGGTGGTCTTGGATTTCTTTCCACTCACAAAAAAGGGATTTCCCTATATGCCAAATTGGTCATTTGGGCTCTCACTGGTGATGAGGAAAAAAATATTTTTGTGGCATTGCATATCTCTAGGTTTTATGGTTAACCAACCTACCTGGAAAGGAATTGGCTTTCAAAACCTTCACATGACCATTGAGCCTATACAGATTAAGAGTTCTTTTTTTGCTAACAACATTTGGAAAGCCTAGGATGCCATCAAGTGGTGGCTTTATTGGGCTAACAATGAGTTCAAAGATGGGCTCTCTATGAACCAGAAAAAACCTTTGGTGCTCTCATTTTTTTATTTTTCAAGGTGTTCCACTGGCTAAAGTTCAAGGAGTTAGTATGTTGTTCCTATTTTGAAGGGGAATCAAGACACCCAAAGATTCTTTTCTAAGCTTACTATGAGCCTTTGCTCATGGCAGAACCTATAGGTGTACTTCAAGCTTATACATCCAGATCATCACATAGTTGATCTTTTAGTTTCTATAGTGCCTTCCCATCTATTGCACAAGCTTGGTATTCACTCATCTCACCCATGATAGAAAGATGGAAAGAGGTATCCTGACACTCCTATGACTGGTTACAAACCCATCTTGGGTTATCGATGGCTAGTTCTCCACCTTCTAATGGTGTATACTCTTAATCAGAAGTGGCATTTAAAATCCTCTCACAAGACTTGGAGTCTTAGATTTTCCACAATTTTGAAACCCACCACAAAGCTAAAACTAGCTCACTTTTCCTGGTGTCTCCTTTTCTAGGGGCTGCCATTGGGCCCTTGGCTCTAAAGTTTGGGAGTCCTAGACCCTAGATGTCCTTTTTATGGCCAATTAGAAAGTTTCTTTCATATTTTTTGGTTCTAAAAGAGATCCCATAACTATTGGCTATGGATCCATGACTTTTTAAAGTCTTTCTAGCCAAAGGCCTTTACATGGCATATGGTTGTGCTGGGAGATTCTCCCAAGCTTCCTTTTAAGTACTCCTAGATATGGAATGCTCTAAAAAAGGAGATTTTATTTTATTGTCTCATAAATTTCTTGATATACATGTTGCTATGTACTCTATAGCATGTATTTGTAATAATTTCATGATGCAAATGCAAGTATAGACATGTAAGGTTATTTTGGAGGATGCTCATATGTAGGAGCTTTTAGCTCATTAAGAAATTCCCCTTATACGATTGCTCAAGTGCCACTAGATGTCTTATCTAATAAATGTACTCCTCATGATCACCAGAGAGGTCAAAGTAGTTTTATGCATTGCTCACATATGCCCAGGTTGCAACCTCATCACTACTCTCCTAGTGATGGTTTTGGTGGTCATCGCCACTCAGCCTCACCTTCACTGAGGTTGGTTTTGCGTTGGTCTCATATGACTCCTCCTATTGCCCCTGATGTGGGTTGACCTTCTACACATAGAGACCCCAAATGGGCTTTCCCTTGACCAGACTTAGTTATCTCTTTGCCTAGGCCAACAAGAGAAAATGAACTTGATGATGCTACTATCGCCCCTAATGATGGTTGGGCTCCCCTTGAGTCAACTGCCAACCCCAAGTACTCCTTTGGTTCCAATGATAAAGACCCTCCCTTGGCTAGCACTTCTCTTACAACCTAAGGACTTTATTTATGATGTTAATGGTTTTTATAAATATGAATAGTTGCCTTATCTAGCTTCATGTCAAGTGAACTTGTGACGTGATCTTGTATCCCCTCACCCCTTTTTTTGTGAATATGTATCTTTAATATTTAATTAATAGGAAAGTTCTATTCATCAAAAAATAGAAAATAGTTCCAAAGTCAAAATAAGGTCAATTTGGGAGGTAGTGAAATTTAATATAAATAGACTTACTAAAAATAGCATGTCAAGACATTCAATTCCCATTAAAAAATATTTTCCATTCTGGGAGCCACGTGGATAACACTTTCTAGACTTGGCCAGTTTTACCAGTCCTCATTCGAAAGAGGGGACCTTAGAAGAATGAGCCCAACACTACCAAGACCTAATGCCAAAAGGACAAGACAAAGAGACAAAAAGTAGGTCCCTATTTGCAATGGGGAAATCGTGTAAAAATCCCACAATAGATGGTAAAAGGGAACCATACATTTTTATGGGTTATTGTGAGGAAATAAAGCTTACTGTTTGTATAATCCTATTACTAATACGATTATTGTTGCAATAGATGTGATTTTTTTATGAAGGGAGAGTTTATGCTCATCAAAAATGAAATATAAAATCAATTTTGAATGATGAAATTATTGACAATAATAATCATGGACATCCAAATAATGGTTCTATCTTAAGATCTTCAAGTCGACCAAGTAACCCCTTAGCAAGTCTAAGCACAAGTACAAATTCAATTCCAAGAAAAAGTTTAGATTCAACGCCAAGGAGTCTCATCATAATCTCTACCATACTACTACTTGTACCCCTTGACCACTAAATGTACCTTATGCCTATCTATTTTTCCTTCAACATTGAACTTGGTCTTGTATACCCATTTCACTCCAATTATTGCTTCTTGGGAGGCAAAGTAGTAAACTTCCATGTCTCATTTCTTTCAATAGCATCTATTTCCTCATCCATGGCATTACACCATTTCTCTTCATCCATAACTTCCTCAAAATAAATTGGCTCACTATGAGAAAATAATGCAAAATTTACACTCTCATCATAATCTTCCTCATACTTTTCATCTTGGTATATCTCCCTTAGACTTTTGGTCTTTCTTGGCAATAGGGAGGTGAGAGTGGGATCTAAATTCTTAGTATTGCTACTACTGCTATTTTTTTTCATACTAGCTTGGGGTTGTCTTGATGTGCTTGGAGCTATTGCTTGGCATGTTAAGTGTGGCTTCCCTTTATTCGTTTGTCTACAGTACATGTTAACTACTCCATCTTCATGTTGGTCAGCAATGTCATCTTCTTCCTCTTCAATAGTAGGCAATTTACTTGAAGTGCTTGAGGATTAATCTACTAAGCCATCCCATGACTAATTTTCAAGAAACTCCATGTCTCTTGAAATGATGATCTTTTTGTCAATTGGATCGTATAGTCTATAGGCCTTTGATTTTAAGTTGTAACCTATGAAGATGCACTTCACAACTTTGTCATCTAGCTTTTTTCTTTGTTTTTTAAGCACATGTGTATATGCTACACATCAAAACACTCTCAAGTTCTCAACTATCCATCTATTCCTTGACCAAGCCTCAAGAGGAATCTTGTCATGAATTGACTTTATAGGACATCTATTGATCAAATATATTGTTGTTGCTATAGCTTCTCCCCAGTATTCAATTGGGAGCACTTTTTCTTTCATCATGCTTCTAGCCATTTAAACAATAGTCTTATTCTTTCTCTCAGCCACTCCATTTTGCTGCAAGTATAACTGGCTAGAAGCTCTTTCCTTATGCCATTTTTCCTACAAAAAATTACAAACATATTGGCGGTATACTCCCCTCCTCTATCTAATCTTAGGACCTTAACATAATGTCCACATTCTTTTTTAGCTAGCACTTTAAATTCAACAAATTTATCAAATGCTTCACATTTGTTCTTCAAAAAATAAACCCATGTCCTACAATTGAAATCATCTATGAATGTCATAAAATTAGTACTCCCCAATAGAAGTAGTTTGTACAGGGAAAACCAAATCAAAATTCACCAATTCTAATGGTGCTCTAGCCCTTCTAGAATTTTTAGAATTAAAAGGAAGCCTATGTTGCTTACCCAAAATGCAAGCCTCACACTTTTCATAAGAATTTATTATGCTTGGCAAACCATCTACCATTCTTTTCTTGGATAAGAAATTTAAACTAGCAAAGCCAAGATGTCCATACCTAAGATGTCAAAGCTTGGACGGGTCTTCAATCATGCTCCTAAGAGTTTATTGCTGATGTACAGCTATACATGCATGCTTGGGAGGTGCAACACTAACTTGAGAAGAGAAACATATCTCTATCCTCAATGGGAACATCTAGTTCTTTTTCATTTGAACTATTTCAAGTAATCTATTACTCCCATCCTTCTCATGAATGACACACTTGTCATTTTCTATTTGTGCTTCATACCGAGGGCAAAATACACATTATGTATTTCCTTCTCACCTTGCTTAGCATGGACCATAATAGATCCTTTGCCCACTATGGGAATGGTTCCATTATTTCCCATCTTAATTTCAAACTTAAAAGTCTTATCAATGAAAGAAAAAAAACTTTGATTACCACTCATGTGTTGCTATAACCACTATCTAGGAACCATACCTCAAGGCTTCCTTCTTCACCAATGTTACACATGATGAATGTTGTGGGATTGTTTGCAATTCCCATGTTCACATTAGCCATATTAGCATTCTACTTTGACTAATCACCCTGTTTCTTCCAGCATTAACTTGTGCAATGCCCATACTTATGATAGTAGTAGCATTCAACATTTCTCTTGTTGGAGTTGTAATTCTTTTTACCTCCTCTAGAAATATTTTGAGAGGTGCTTTCTCCCTCTTGGTTGCTTGCTCGTCCTGAGCTTTCTACACCAGTATTCCTTTGACCATTCCTTCCATGACCTCTACTTCTTGAGCCTCTACTAGAGCCATTTCTTCCTCTCCCCCTACATCTTGAATCCTCTTGAACCTTGAAATATTTCTCTTAGGAAGTAGTTGTAGATTTTTTTATCATGTGCTCATGGGTTTGAAGAGTTCCCATCAACTCATCCATGGTCAATGTGGTGAACTCCTTTGCTTCCTCTATGGTCATCACAAGGTTGTCATATTTTTGAGGTAAAATTCTTAGTATCTTTTCTACTATTCTCTTCTCATCATAATCTTCTCCATTTGATTTGAGTTGGTTTATCAAAGTGGAGATTCGTGAGCTAAACTCTGCAATATGTTCATTGTCTCTCATTTGAAGGTTCTCAAAACTCTCTTTTGATCATCTATGGCTTCACTACTCTAACCTTATCAGTCCCCTTGAAGTTTGTCTCAAGGATTTCCCATGCTTCCTTTGGATAATTTGCTACTACAATCTTCAGAAAGACTATCTCTATCATTGCTACCTCAATCAGACTTAATGCCTTAGCATCCTTTCTCCTTGACTCTTTTAAATGAGTCTTTTGATTATTGTTGAGGGTAACATACTGAGTTGGGTCTATCACATCATTGAACCCATTAACCAAAAACTCCCACAAGTCATTAGCTACCATTATAGTTTTCATCTTCTTTGCCCAAATGTCATAATTTTGTCCATTAAAGGATGGTAGGTGATTCCATATCTTTCTTGCATCTCTTTCCATGTCAAATATCTTAGAAAAAAAAATACCCTAGCTAACTATGGATGTGGGGCCTCAAATTTTTGATACCATGTGAAAAATAAATCACAACACTAAAAATTTTGTTTGCCACAAGAAGGTGCCGAGTGACAGTTTTGCTCGGCACCAATGGATGCTGAGTGATAGGTAGTTAGTGTTGAGTGAACTTGGCATACAAGGGAAACTTGGAAATAGTGTATGTCAAGTGAGCTCAACAATGAAGATGCTGAGTGAGCTCAATCACCACTGTTGGGTGATGCTCGGTAGTAAGGTATGTCGAGTGAGCTCCACAAAAATTGCAGAGATAGAACTCAATCAAAGACTAGACTGAGTGAGCAATATACTAGACTGCCATTAAAATGCAAAGAGTCGAAGGATGGAGCTTTCAACTATAAACTTCTCAAATGCAAAAAACTATGCAATGATAAAAAAAGAAGAGAAACAAAAGGATTTGTATGCCTAATTGCTTGCTTTCTATTCAAATAATATAAAACTATTATGAAATTTGGGAGCATCCAACTTCAATCAAAAAATTCTAAAATTTTCAAACTAGTAAAACTTTTAACTTTTAACTTACAACTCTAATGGTTGCATACAACAATGCCTGGAGCAATCACTACTTCATAGGCCAAATCAATAAGAACTTACAAAATGCTAAATGATCCAACACATGCAACTACAAACACAAGACTTAAACATTCTTTTACCTTCTCAAACTGACTTGATCTATTGATTGATTCCCTTCTCTACTCTGCAACTAATCCAATTCTTATGCTTTGCTTTGCAACTCTTCCACTAATCGAATGAATTAGATTCATTCCATTTGCCTCTTGCCAAAAATGTTTTTCCTCTCATTTCGAATTTGAACTTAGCTACCGTGAATTAATTTTTTTGACTATTCTACATGCCGTCAAGGTGGTAGGTGGGTGTTTGGCTCTAAGGGTAAAATGACTATTTGCATCAAATATTTGAACATCTAGAACATCAGTTTGGATGAAAATAGGTGTATGTATGAGTACTCAAGATTTTTTTCTTCATTATGAATAAAGACATGTCAATATAAAAATGAATTGAATACTCTACCTTATACTTTCTTAACTAATACTAATATTAATACCAAGCTTGCCAAATTTGTTTAAAGGGTCATTGATACATTATAGAGTAGTGGTTAATTTTTTTTAAGAGTGTTGTGTTCAAAATTTTGCAAATCTTTATTCATAAACAATCTAGAATGTCTAGTAATGATGTAACAAGTGATCAAAAATGATAGAATATACTTCTTGCAAAAATCTTCCAAAAGGTCTTACCATCTCAAATGGAAACCCATCTACATTCTAACACTAAACAATATGATTTGGGGTGCACTAAAATTATAAACTCTAAATCTAGAATTGAATGCAACCTATTTAGGTAAGTAACAAATATTACAAAAGAGATAATATTATTTTAGCAAAGATAGGAAGAACACAAATAATTTCCAACAAATGTAATAGAGTTTGCTATAGATTATAAACATTATAACTCATTTGTTCACCTTGTCTATTTAGAAATATTATAATGAGATTTTATTAGATTAGTGGACATCCAAGGAAGATCAACATACTTAAAATTATGCACAAAATTAGTAGATAAAATTAACCAATCCATTTCATTTCATTTCTATAATTTACAATGAAAAATTGTGCGACTATGTGGGTTACTATGCAATGATTTTGATATTGGAAGGAAAATTAAGCTTCCAATCTCACCAAAATACAAACTTTTTTTAGCCCTTCACTCAATTTGTACTTCTAAAAATAAATATATTAAAGAATTTATATTATTAAAGGTATGGAATTATCATTATAACTCAAAATTCCAATAATGACCTTTATACAAAACTTGACTATGGTAGTTTCAAAATGATTAGGGAGCTACACAAGTGAGAATTCCTCAATATTTCTTGTTCCTAATATTAGTGCAAATTATGTAAGACTTGGTTATCAAATGCATTGATGTCACTTACAACTGACAAGAATTGACATGTGACTCTATAAGTTAGGTGACATATAGCAAGCTCTTGTGTAGCGAATACAATAAAAATGGTAATAAAAAAGGCCCAAACCTCTACAGGTGTCTCTCTGCACCTTCAATTTTTCCTTGGAGTGTTCATCGAAGCTTCTAACAATCTAACTATGTATGCCTTGTCTTCCATTACTACATGTGATGTATCTATCAACCATCTACAAATAATTCTATTAATATTTTAGATAAGAAGTATGTAAGTTATATATAACATAATCTGAAAAATAAAGTCATTCAAGAAATTATGGCACTTTGATTGGTTGAATGGAGAAAAGATTAATTATTGTTTAACCTTACTGCCTCCCAATGAAATCTGGCAATTTGTTTGATTAAGTGAAAAATATTATTTACTATTAAAGTAATGTTGCTTTCATCTACAAAAACGGTATCCCTAATACACACTTATTGTAAAAATAACATTGACAAAGGCAACAACTAGTATGTCCTTTGGTAGAAACGGTAACTCTGACACTTAGCTTTGATATTCCCTCCTTTTTCATAGAAATCTGTGAAGCATTTGGTTTGGGCAGTAAGAATATGCCAACATTAATTTTTTATAGTAAAATGATAAACATCAATCAAATTTTATTAGCAAAGATTACAAATGACATAGTTGAATGAGTACACTCAGAAATCATATTAGCTCTAATTGAAGAGTTTAATCACCATTTATGCTCAGCCCTTGGCAATAGTTCTCTACATCATAGGAACTAATAACCTATGAGGAGAAGATAAAAGAACACAATTCTTAATACTACAAAAATTAACATTTTGTTGGATCTCCCAAAATCTATAGCCAACAACTTGTTATGATTAAGGATGAAATTGTATACATGCATTTATGTCAATTCAAGGGATCTACCAAAAGCACAGAGATTTCTTAATGACTTCTAACTAGTGTCAGGGTTCCATCTTATATTTTGTGCATATAATGCATCATGTCAGAAAAAGAGAGGAACTAAAGAAGTTTGTAATTTCATATCAACCCAACTTGTGTTGAGCATAGTCATAGGGTACTAGTGATGCACTAAGAAAGCAATAACAAGCAAGGATGAGGAATAATAGACAACAATGGTTAGAGATACCAAGAGGTCTACCTGAAAAAGATTTTGTCATGTCTAGAGTAAATTCTCTTGCCTCCTTTATGAAAATTAGACTAGGTGTACTAGATGCTAGTGAAATGATTCCTCAACTCTATAAGAGGGTCTATGAGATTGAGTTCTTACAACAATCTAGACCAGACAAACTATTGATTTCCTTTCCATTCAAATTTTAGGTCACCAAGATTGTCTTAAGATCTCTCCACCATATTGAAACCACCAGCCAAAATCCACGAGATGTTGGGTTGAGAAGTCGACCATTTTCATAATTGGATTCAAGGAGATGCCAAACTCAAAATTATCAATCATAAGAGTTACCCATGATGCTCAATTGAAGGGTGAGTTCCTCCACTTGTTGATTTTATTCCTCCATTTAGAGCCTGTCAGTAAGGTAGTACCCCCATTTCCCTTTGCGTTCTTAATTGAGAAAGAAACAATTTCAAGGGAAAAGCCTCCTACCTTGACTTCTTGAAGCAAGAAGATATCAATATTTTCTGCCCACTTTAGAAATACCTTGACAATTTGCTTCTAATTAGAGTATTCTAAACCTTTGACATTCCAAGATACTAGGTTCAATTTTTCCATTGAAGTGGTTATTTGTCAATATCAATTAGGGTTTGAAACCTCTTGAAACATTTTGGAAATTTGGCTCTAGCCATCTTGAAGGCCTTAGTATGTCCACTCAAATGGGGGGCCTCCCCCTTTTCATCCTATCCAAGTTTCTCCATTGTCCAAAATGTGAGGATCATTTTCCTTATTTTTCTCTTATCTTTACTTTTTTCTACATAAAAAATACATGTATCATTTTCCCAATCATCCTCTATTTTGGAGCATTTCCCCAATCCAACCTCTAGAGTGACAATAGGCTACAACTCCTCTGATAAGAAATTATCCCCTTGAGGAGGCTTAGTGGAGCCTGTCATACCATCAAAAATTTTAGAGATAGCATCCATGTTCTTACCAAGAACTCAGGTTTTAGAGGCGGCTGGGATAAAAATGAGGGAATAATAATAAAGCCTTTTCTCTTAACTCAAGAAATTCATCTTGTGGATAATAGGAACTTCACAAGATGAACTCTCTTGATTCTTTAGGTCAGAATCAACAATAGGGGAATTTGGCAAAGGAGAGATAACCTTTTCTCTACTCCAAGTTAGAATGGAGAGAAACTTCACAACAGGGGAGGATGAGTCCTTGACAACATTTTTTTCCCTATTCTTCAAAGAGCACAAGGCTAACTAATGAAAATTCAATGTTTGAGAGACAATAGAAGAAGGCTTTGGGTCAAACCCAAAGTCTAAAGTTTAGACTTTTCGTAAAGTTGCAAGCTCCTCTAAGGAGGTATGTATTTCTAGTAATATGGTTTCTCCCAAAGGTTTAACAAACCAGTCTTTCAATGCATCTGGAGAGGATCTAAGCTTATTAGTATCTTTCAACCATTGAGATGATTAGGGATCTAGGGATATTTGGGTGGAATTTTTTTGGGCTTGGATGATAATAGATCTATGTTTAGGTGGTAGTCTAGTGGGAGTCAAAGAAGGATGGTTCAATGCTTTCTTCAAGAAAGAAGAGGGTAGGCCTTCCTTTTATGGCCTCCCCTTCTACATAAATACATGAATGAATCCCTCTTGTGTAGGCAATAAGGCACCAAATGGGTGAAATTTCATTATAAAGGTAAATTCCTTCTAGGGAATTAATGCTAAGGAAGATGGAAATCAAAATTCTAATATCCACATTGGGGATTAGAGTATTAGAATGATCAATCTTAAGTACCTTACCAAAAGGCTCGAGTAATTGTGGTATGAAATTCCAAACATAGGGGGGAAGATTTGCTAGTTGTTGTCCATCTTGGGCTAGCAAGGGCTAGAACTTCATTGTTCACTTACTCAAGAGACCATGGAAATGCCCTAAATTATATATTTCCTACTTTCTAGAATTATTTATCGACAACAACTTTTTGGGATTCAGGGTTCCAAAATATCACAATAAGAAAACCTTTTTGCAACATTCAACAAAATGAGTAGTGCCCTAATTTATTGCTTTAGACTCTTTCAAACGAGTCATTTAGGAAATTCCTTGAAGCTAAATTAAGAGGGTCCATTGCAAAAAAGAATATAGTAGTGTTATTTAATCTATTATTTTCTTTATCTAGCTTCACTTTCATTTGGTTATTAGGTTTTAAGATGAAGTAGGGTGAAGAAGTATTCTTATCTCCATTTCCATTTCTAGTGGGTTGAAGAGATGAGTTTGGGTTGCCTCTAATGAGTTTGGCATCAGCTAGAATGTGTTGGATTCCTTGAAGTGAATTCTTGAACAAGATTGCTCCTCCTCCCTTAGTCTGGTTACCTACACCTTTGTTTTGTTCTGAATGATGAGCGGTGATGTAGTTTTCAGAAGTAGAGTGGCTAAGAGAGATGGTTTGGTTGGTGTTTGATTTTGGAAAAGACTTGGCATTATGATAATTAAATGTTGCTAAAATTAATTGTTTGAGTCTATTTTCTTTACCGGCCTCTAGAGAAGCCAAAGCAATTAATTGTAGGTATAGGGGCAGAGTTAATGAGGGTTCTACAGACACTAGGTTGCATAGCCTCTCCCTCCAAGTTCATGAATTGTCAAACTTTATTTTCATCTCATTTTCTTTCTATTAGTTTTGTTTCATCATTATTCATTTTTAAAATATTAAAGAATATTTATAATATTTTCCAATTAGCTTATTTTAATTTTGATTTTTTAAATAATATTTCTCATTGGTTCTCTATATTTTTGCCACTAATTATTTTATTTTTATTTTCACAAATTTGACATATTTTAATATTTCTACACCTAATGTTATGGAGCTTTATTTTTATTTTACCTTTTTCAAAGAATATTTCAGTTTTTTAAAACAACATCTTCAATGATTTATGAGAACAATTAGTTTAAAATATAATTAGCTATTATTTTCAAGCATGGGGGGGGGGGGGGAAGCATGGCTAAGAAATCCCCAATATAGCCCAAGACCGGAGTCTTGTATAATATACAAATGCCTTATTGAGGGTCTCGAAGGAGGCATACCCCTTTTTACAAATTAAAGATGGCATAACATTTGTCTTACTAATTTTATTAATATAATTTCCTTTCATCTCTTGCATCGATCTTGTTTTGCTTGTTACTATAGTAAAAATACAATGTTTGAGGAGACTTTGTGCTTGTGTAAAAGGTTTCCCTTTGAGAATTTGTTCTAGAATAGATTAATAGGTAGAGATTTCAAGTTTTGCTTCTTAAATTGTGAAAGGTAATTATTACCATCCTTTTCTATTATACAAACCTATTTTAGATCCAATCCATATAAGTTTTTCCTTGGTCGAGTTAAGGAAAAAGGACCTAGTGGATAAGATATTTATAAATATATCTACAAGTCATCTTGGGGGATGTTATAGATGTTGTGATTTTTTATCTAGATTTGATTGTGTGAACAATTTTTTTACATGAACATTTCAGATCACACTCCATGATCCATCATCAAGATGTTATAGTTGTTAAGGTTTTTTCCATTTCCATCCTTTGGAGGAGGAAGGATCTATTTCCCAATAATCTATTAAATGGGTTCCAACTTCTTTGGTTAAGATATACATTGCTAAGGCCAGCTTAGGTTTTTTTGCTGAGTGGGATAAACCCTTCCTATGAGTCTATCCAAAACCTTACATCCTTACCATTAGCCACCTTCCAGGTAACTTTGTTGAAAATGATAGATCTACATTTTATCATGAAATTCCATACCCTAGATCCTAATGAGGGGGATTTGGTTCTAAGGATGCTGAGGGGTTCCAATGGATTGAGTTATTAATTCGAGAGTATTCTAACCCAGGCTAGCTCTGGATACTAAATCATTTTCTAGATTAGTTTTTCCCCTAATGCAAGACCTTGAAGTTTGATATTGTAGATACCCAAACCTTCAATCTCCTTAGGTTGGTAGATTTTGTCCCAAGCCATTAAAGTGAATTTCATTTTGGGGTTTGGTCCTTGCCAAACAAAATATTTGAGGATTTTATTCAAGGACTTCTTGGAGCTAATGGGGATATTTTGCAAGGATAATTGGTAAATAGGCATACTTGTAAAGACATATAGCATAGTTTTGTCTAGTGTGGAGAGCCATTTCCCTTTCCATGAGTGAATTTTGTTTTTAATTCTATCAATGAGAGTGCTCTAAAGTTTTACAAATGTATACTAGTAATTAAGTTGGAAACCTAGATACTTGCTAGGTAGGAAGCCTGTTTTAATATTTAGGGTAGAGCATATTGGCTCTTGACTATCAATATTTGCGCTAAAAAAAAGGATCATTGATTTTAATTTATTAATCTCTTGGCCTAATACCTTTATGTAATATAAGGGGTATGTGCAAGACCATGGTGTGCCAAAAAGTGGTGATCTAAAAAATCTGTAGTTCTGAAATATCTCAAACCATTTCAAAATCTATTCCAACTTTTTTTCCACCCATCTTGATACTAAATGAAAACAATTAATATCTTTATAAGGTCTACTATATATCTTTTGATACCAAAAATATATGGTCAACTTTAAAAACATCCTTAAAATGTGCTTTTGGCCTATTTTTATGTGATTTCTAATTTAAAAATGTAGCTAACAACTTTTTTTTAACCAAAATTTGATGAAATGAAAAGGGTTTCTTAAGAATGTTCTTATCTTTCCATGAATGTAAGGTTTTGTCAAATTATGAGTTTAGTAAGTAATTATTACTTAATTTCTAATAGAGTTACATGTAAAGTGCTGACTGACACACTACTTGAAAAAAAATTCTATCTTTCAAATGGTACAACTTTTTTTAAATCCAAAAGATGCATCACATTCTATGTTTGTTCTACTATAAGGAAAAGAAAAAAAAAATCAAATTTTGCAGTGTTTTGAATTAGTTAAGGTGGTCAGACACGAGATTTTTTTTATTTCAAAAATACTAAAGTCAAAAATTAATTAATTATTATTTATTTAGAATAAAAATACCCAAAAATATGTGCCACATCTAGGCATGAGTCTACTACTTATATCTAGAATATTATTAAAAAATATTATCATTTTATTTTGATGAAGGTGGTTAGACATACATCTACTTCTTATTTTTGTTTCGAAATTTTTGTAATATTGCATTAAAATTCAAAATTTTGACCAATCAATTTTTATTTTTTTGAGATAAGTCCTAGTAGTTTAGAAACTAGATTCAATTTACTAGAGATTCTTTTCTCTCAACATTTTCATGTAAAGTTAATAACAAGTAGAAAATTGCATGTCAAGTTGACATAACCCTGATTTTTTGATTTTTTATTGCCACTTAAGAGCATAGTTTGGTTGACCATGATCCTGCACATACCCTAAGAATGTTGCAATTAGGATCTTTGGTTCCTGAATGTTTGCTTCTCCATATAGTAAGGTGTCATCCACAAATTTTTGATGGATTTCTAAATGGTTATTATTAGAAATCTTAAGGTCTTTGAGGGAGGATTTTGATTTTAGATGCTTGAGGCATCTTCCTAGGGATTTTAAAAGAAGGATAAAGAGAAAAGGACAGACAAGATCTCCTTGTCTAATCCCTCTAGATAGGGAGAAAAAGCCCTCTAGTATTCCATAATAATTAACATTGAGACTTTTGATGTAGAGATACATTCATAAATTAAGTTAATCCATGATTTGGGAAACCCAGACACCTTCAAGTAATTATATAGGAATCTCCACTTGACTTTATCATAGCTATTTCTTATATCTAGTTTGATCAACATGCCTGTTGCTTGCTGAGTTTTAAAGTGCGAATGGTTTCTTGGGCCATTATCATTCCATCATAATTAGATCTTCTCATAACAAATCTTGATTTCTTCGCACTAATTAGAAGGGGTAGGAGATGTTGCAGCCAAGAAGCTAGAATTTTAGTGGAGTTTGTAAATAGTATTGCAAAGAGAAATAGGTTTGTAACCATGAAAACTGGTGTAGGTGTCTAATTTAGGGATGATAGCTAGGAAAGTATGATTTAATCATTTTAAGATGCCTCCAGAGTTTTTCATACTTTCCAGGGCCTCTATGATTTCATTTACTAAAAAGTGCCAGCATTTTCAAAAGAAGAAAGTTGGGAAGCCATCTAGCCTAGGGTCTTTGTTAGGGTTCATTTTGAACAAGACCTTAGTAACTTCTTCCTTCGATTTTTTTTAATAATAGTCTTATTCTCTTGTTCTGTGATAATCTAAAGGATGTTCTATAAAAACTTAGATTGGTTTTGACATGATGATTCCTCATTAAGGATAGTTTCAAAATATTTTAGGGCTTCCTAAGTAATATCCTCTTTTTTCCTAGCATTTTTCTATCCTTTGCATTAATCTTGGTTATACTATTGATTGATCTCTTGATCTCAGTGCTATTATGAAAAAAAATGGTGTTCTTATCACCTTCTCTTAGCCAAGATTCTCTGGATTTTTGTCCTCAATATATTTCCTCCTTTGCTACAATGTCCTCTAATTTTAATCTTAGACCCCTTTCATGATTATATATCTCTTTTTTCATCCCTTTTGATAAGATAATCTTATTTATATCTAATAGGGTGTCCTCAATTTCTCTTTTGAGGTCAAAATTTTTGCCAAAGTGAACTTTGTTCCATTGAATTAAGTTAATTTTAATAAGTTTGAGCTTATGATCTATTTTTAACATTATAGATCCTTCTATGGTAAAGGAGGTCTACCATTGCACAAGCAGGTCAATAAATTTTGGGTCTTTAAACCACATTTTCTCAACTTTGAAGGGATTCTTTTTGGGGTGACTAGTCTTTGAAGCTATGAGAAGGATGGGGAAATGGTCAAAACCTGAGAAGGGAAGATTTTAATAAATAATATGAGAAACTAGAGGGGTAAGATTACCTTTGGTGAAGAATCTATCTATTTTTCTGCTATCTGGGCATTCCCTTTTCTTTAGTCAAACCATGTAAATGAATTGTCCTTGGAGGTGACTTCATTTAAATCAATAGATTTTATCTAGTTATTAAAATTTTTTGATGCTTGTGACATTTTTAAGGGGCCTCCCTTTTTCTCCTGGAGGGATGTAAAGGCATTAAAATCTCATCCAATATACGAAAACAATTTTACTTATGGAAGGTAAATTCTAACTTCATCCCACACTAATTTTTTGTCTGAGATACTTGTTGGGCCATATGTATTAATTAGGTGGAAAGTGGGGGAGTTATTCCAATCATCTACCTTTGCACTCATCCAATTTCTTTCAATTCTAATGGGTTCTACTATATAGAATTTTGGGTTCCAAATAATAGCCAAACCTCTTGAAGCCCCATCTATTGGGGCCCCTAAAATTTTCAGAATTCTTATTTTCTTACTAAAATTTTCAATTTCCAAATACTTTAATTTAGTTTCTTGAATTATTAGAAGGTTTGGTTTATATTTAATAAAACATATTTTCAAGATCTGTTGCTTGTTAGGGGCGTTGAGACCCCTAACATTCCATGATAAGATTTTCATCTTATTTTGGGATGGTTCCTCCCCTTCAATGTATCAAAAATATCTATAAGCTTTGTTTAATCCTCTGCCTTAGCCACTCTGCTTCGTAATTCCTGATGTGATTTCCTTCCTCTTTTCTTCAAATTCCTTGTAACATTTGATGTTTGTAAGGCTTGTTCTAATTTCTCTATTCCTCCTATCTCTATTTCCTAATCAAAATCATCTAGATCTTGTCTTAGGTCTTGTAAGGAATATCCATTACCTCCAAGTTCCAATAATTTCTTGATCAACTCTAATCTATGTTCATGTAGATATTCCTCTTTAAGTTCTTTATTGAATACTTCATTTAATTCCTTTGTTAATTGTTCTATATATTCTATTTTTTTTCTTTTGCTTCCTCTGATATATATCTTTCTTCAAATTGGTTTTATGTTTGTCCTTTTCGTTGTTGTACTCTATTCCCTCTATTATCTTCTATATCAACCATCTTAATTTGTGCTGGAGTATGCCAAGATTTTAATAATGTGTTGCTTTTGTCAGATGATCTTCCTATTACCCCAATATCATTAGGCTCTTTGTTATGAGAAAAGTCAACACCATCTTCTTCTTTTTTCTTGGAGTTTATTACTGAGAATAACAGTTCATTCTCTTTGTCTTCAAGGGATATAGGAGTAGATGATGGTGTTTGATTTCCTTCAATTATCAAGTTATTTCTTCATATGTTACAATTGTGTCTTTCATGAGTTTTTGAATATTTTGAAGTTTTTGACATCTATTTCTTGTCGTTTTGTGGATGGTTACATTGCTCCAATGGGTTGATGAAGCTAAAGGAATTTGTTCTAGTTTCTTAGTGTTTCTTGGAGTACTAATTACTCTATGTTCCTAATCTTCACTATCTTTCCCTATTTGATTTGGTTGTCTCTGTTTGCTACTAATCGAAGTATTGCTTCCATTGTTTTTATTTGTTTTCTCCCCCTTTCCTTGACCTAATCCTTTTTAACAATTTCCTATCTTTAAATGCCCATTATATGCTCTTCATGCATTTGTTCTCAAATAGTGATTTGATCTTCAATGTCATTTTATAATAGCATGATGTTGTAGGATAACATATTATGCTTCTTCAAGCTAGTCTCAATGTCCTCAAAGACCAATTTTTCTTTTTGGCACAACACATATTATTTAAATTTTTTCATCTTAATTTGATTCTCCTAATCCTTTGTTTCTAAATTCTCCACTTCTATCATTTTTATTTTGTCTTGATTCCCCTTTGGAGTTTCTAGATTACCTTCTTCTGTATTGGTTCCCTTAATTTCCTTTAACCTTCCCTGTTCTATATCCTAGTTTCTTTCCTTGTTGTTAGTGAAATCTTCATGTGAATTCCTTGCTTTCTAGAGTGTTTGTTCCTCCTACTATAGGTCTATCTTTTCTATCATTCTCCCTCTTTTTTAAGCACTTTGTGAATCCATTTTCTAATGTTCATTTCTTACTTGGTGTAATTTATGTTCGATTCTATTATCTATTACTTTCTTTTCTGGAAATTCAATGATATCATTAATTCTTAATGTTATTTCTTCATTGAATTGCAAACTACTTTTTGGACTAGCTATAATTTCCTTGTTCTCCAAATCATTCCCTTTCAGTAATTGAGCTTTAATATTCAACGTTTTGCATTTTTCCAAATCTTCCTTGAATCTCAGTAGTTTAATATAATTTAAACCTTCCACCATGCTTTCCTTGCCAATACTTTTGAGGACACTCTATATAATTTCTAGTTCTATTATTTCTCCTTCTTCCTTTTCTTCATCTGCTATAATAATAAGACTTTGTATTTTGTCTTTGTTTTTAGGTTGAATTTCCCAACTTGTTTTATGAGAATTATGATAATATTTTCCTTCAAGTTTTGGGTATTGATCTTTTATCTTTGTGGTTTTATTGATCCCTTCAAATTCTAATTCTTCATAAGTTCCACTCTAATTTTCTTTCCACAATCAAATGTGTGTGATATCTCCTATATAGACTGAGTAATTTATCTTGTATAAAGATCTATTTGTAATAATTCTGATAATATCTTGATGATATAAATTGGATTTTAGATTGATCAATAGTTTTATTGAATTAGAGCAGCTATGATGAGGTTCATAGCCTTTGAAACCACCTAAATCTTCACCAATTTGTGTGAAGATTTTGAGGTCGCATAATTCAATTGGGATCTTATTTAAGGAAATCCATACCAGAAGATTTAAAGAATGAATCTTTTTCCCTATAAAGTTTGGGGCCCAATTCATGAAATTTAAGCTATGCCACTTAATTAAACTAAAAGGTTTATTCAAAAGTAATTATTTATACCTTTTATCTTTGTAATTTAGAAAAATAACATAGTCAGAAAGGAAATCAATACTTACCTATTCTTTGCTCATGGAAGTAAACCATTTCACCAATTCTTTGTCAGTTGTCTTAGGTTGACTCTAGATAGCATAAACTTAGTTCTTTTTGCAATCAAACCATCAACCCTCACTATGCCTAATATTGATAATGATGGTGTTTTGAGTGTTTCCTACCCCTTGAACTTTAGGTGGTGATACCAAATTAATTTTTTCTTTTCCTTGGGGTAAGAACTTTTAGAATTGGAAATTTGTCATAACCTAAGGGTTTCTATTTTGAGGACTTGGCGTACTTTGGTTATTTAGTAGCTCTTCTTCCCTCTGATTATAGTGAATCTTGTTTTTAGAGGAGTCAATTGGGACTGCATTTGCTTCTGAATTTTTTTGTGGCTTAGGGATTAAGGAATTTGTAAAACCCTTATCAATTTTTAGGTTAACTTTCTTATTTTCTTGGACCAAAGAAAAGCTTGTTACCTTCATCATTGATTGGAGGGCATATTTAGTTTTGCTAAATAATGCATATTGAATTTATTTTTCCTCTACTAGGTTTTCAAAAATTCAAATTTGATTGTATTTTAATCCAGGTCCTTTTCTTGTGGGTAATTTTCTTATTATGAATTGTTGTCCATCCTCCTCCATTCTACCCTTTGTGGCTACAAATCTCCAAAGAATCACCTGGCTTTTCTCTTGAATTTGCTTCTTAATGATGGATCAACATACTTTGCCTGAGATTTTCCATTCTTATTTTTTGATTATGCTTAGCATGTTGTTCAGCTAGGGCTTCAAAGTTGTTGGCACATTTTAGGGGTTCTATATTGTTGAACTATCTCATGCCTGAGTAGTCACCCCTTGAGCCAAATGCCCACCTACCACCCTAACAGCTTGCACAACAGTCAAAAACATTGAATGTAGGTAGGTGAGTTCAAATCTAGAAATGAGAGGGAATTTTTTTTTTGAAATAGGTAAAAAGGAAAATATGCTCGTTCATTTGATAGCTAGCAAGGAGCAGAAAGGGGGAGAAGAAAAAATATCAAAGAAGTCAGAGAACAAAAGGAAGGTTCAAGAGGAAGATTAGAGTTGCAACAACGTAAGATCAAATTCTTCTTGTACTCTATAAGTTATTTTGTTTGACCTATTGAAGTAGTGATTTCTCCAGGCATTGTTGCATATAGCCATTAGTGCTATAAGTTTGAAGTTTAAGTTTTATCAATTTGAAGTTTTCAGGGTTTTTTTGGTTGAAGTTGAATGCTCCCAAATTTTGTAATAAGTTCTTAACTTAGTTGAATTGAAAGAAAGCAAGCAAGCAAACATACTTTTCTCATTGTTGTCTCCCTTCTATTGGACATTACATTTTTTGGATTTAAGATATTCATACTTGCAAGTTTTGAAGTTATCCCCTCTATGTTTTAATGGCAGATATGTCCATACTATAAGTCTATCAAATAGTACACTTGGGTTACCCTTTAACTGAGTTCTCTAATTTTGTTGTTCCTATCAAGTTTAGTTGGTATCCTTGTTGACTATGTTCACTCAGCAACCACTAAGTCGGGCTTCACCATGCCTTTGGTGACCAAACTCACTCGGCACCCTCTTGTGCCAAGTTTCCCTTAGTGTTGTGCTACTCAGCTATTTCATGTGCCAATCTCACTCAATTCCTACTGTCTATCACTCAGCACCTTCTTGTGTTGAGCAATTTTTT
The DNA here is from genome assembly GCA_028749045.1 of Cupressus sempervirens. Taxonomy (NCBI): domain Eukaryota; kingdom Viridiplantae; phylum Streptophyta; class Pinopsida; order Cupressales; family Cupressaceae; genus Cupressus; species Cupressus sempervirens. Next base: position 1,090,584,068 of record CM053785.1, read on the forward strand.
TTTTGAGTTTGTGATTTAATTTTTACATGGTATCAAAGCTTTAAGGCCCCACATCCATAGTGAGTTAGGGAATTTGTTTTCTAGGATATTTTCCATGGTAGGAGATGTAGGAAAAATATGGTAGTAGCTATCATCCTTTAATAGATAGAATTATGATACATGTGGGCAAAAAAGATGAAAACCATAATGGTAGCTAATGACTTGTGGGAGTTTGTGATCAATGGGTTTAATGATGTTACAATCCCAACAATGTATGATGCCCTCACAAACCCGTAAAAGACTTAGTTGAAAGAGTCAAGGAGAAAGGATGCAAAGGCATTCAGTTTGATTTAGACAACAATGACAAAGACAGTCTTTTCCAAGATTGCAACTAAAAATTATGCAAAGGAAGCATGGGATATCCTTGAGATGAACTTCAAGGGGACTAATAAGGTTAGAGTAGTGAAGCTACAAAAGATTAAAAGGTAGTTTGCGCACATTCAGATGAGGGACAATGAACCTATTGCATAGTTCAACTCGTGAATCTCTACTTTAATAAACCAACTCAAATCAAATGGAGAAGATTTTGAAGAGTAGAGGATTCTGGAAAAGATATTGAGGAGTTTACCTCATAAATATGACAACCTTATGATGACCATAGAGGAAGAAAAGGATCTCACCACATTGACCATGGATGAGTTGATGGAAGCTCTTCAAACCCATGAACACCATATAAATAGATCAGCAACAACTTCTAAAGAGCAGTCTTTCAAAGCTCAAGAGAATTCAAGAGGCAGGGGCAGAGTAAGAAATGGCTCTAATAGAGGCTCAAAAAGTAGAAGTCATGGAAGGAATGGTCAAAGAAATTCTGATGTAGAAATCTCAGGATGAGCAATAAACCAAGAGGGAACAAACACCTCTTAAAACAACTCTAGAGGAGGGAAGAAGAATTAAAACTCCAATAAGAGAAATGTTGAATGCTACTACTATCATAAGTATGGGTATTATGCAAGTGAATGCTGGAAGAAGCAGGGTGATCAGTCAAAGAAGAATGCTAATGCGGCTGATGTGAAGATGAGACATGCAAACAATCCCATAGCTTTCATCATGTGTAACATTGGTGAAGAAGGAATCCTTGAGGTATGGTATCTAGACAATGGTTGTAGCAACCACATGAGTGGTAATGAAAGTTTATTCTCTTTCATTGATAAGACTTTTAAGTCTAAAATTAATATGGGAAATAATGGAACCATTCCCATAGTGGGCAAAGGATCTATCATGGTCTGCATCAAGCAAGGTAAGAAGGAGATTAACAAAATGTGTATTTTTAACTCGGTATGAAGCACAACTTGATGAGTGTTGGAAAACTCATTCAAAATAGATACAAGGTGCTAATGGGAAAGGACAAATGTATCATTCATGAGAAGGATGGGAGTAATAGATTACTTGCAGTAGTCCAAGTGAAAAAGAATAGGATGTTGCCATTGAGGATAGAGACATGTTTCTCTTCTCAAGTTAGTGTTGCACCTCCCAAGCATGCATGTACAATAGTACACCAATAATTAGGTCTTAGAAGCATGATTAAAGATCCCCCCCAAGCCTTGGCATCTCAAGTATGGATATCTTGGCTTTGCTGGTTTAAATTTTTTCTCCAAGAAAAGAATGGTAGATGGTTTGGCCAAGCATAGTAGATTCATATGACAAGTGTAAGGCTTGCATTTTGGGTAAACAACATAGGCTTCCCTTTAATTCTGCATATTCTAGAAGGGCTAGAGCACCATTAGAATTGGTGCATTTTGATTTGGTAGGCTCTATGCAAACTACTTCTATCAGGGGGAATACTTATTTTATGACATTCATAGATGATTTCAGTCATAGGATATGGGTGTATTTTTTGAAGAACAAATCAAAGGCATTTGACAGATTTGTTGAATTTGAAACCTTGGCTGAAAAATAATGTGGACACTATGTAAAGGTCCTTAGATAAGATAGAGGAGGGGAGTATACCTAAAATATGTTTGTAAACTTTTATAGGCAGAATGGCATCAAGAAAGAGCTTACAACCAACTATACTCTGCAACAAAATGGGGTGGTTGAGAGGAAGAATAGGACCTTTGTTTAAATGGCAAGAAGCATGATGAAAGAAAAGGGACTCCCAACTAAATATTGGGGAGAAGTTGTAGCTACAATAGTATATCTGATTAATAGGTGTCCTACAAAATCAGTTCATGATGAGATTCCTCTTGAGGCATGGTCAAGGAATAGATGGATAGTTGAACACTTGAGAGTGTTCAAATGTGTAGCATATGCACACGTGCTTATGGAACAAAGGAAAAAGCTAGATGACAAAGGTGTGAAGTTTATCTTCATAAGGTATATCTCAGAATCACAGACTTATAGGCTATATGATCCAATTGACAAGAAGGTCATCATCTCAAGAGATGTGGAGTTTCTTGAAAATCAGTCACAGGATGGCTCGGTAGATGAATCCTCAAGAACGTCAACTAAAGTTCCTACTATTGAAGAGGAAGAAGGTGATCAGCAAAATGATGGAACAAAAAAGATAGATTGCAGACAAAGGCAAAAAGGAAGGAAACCTTAACATGTTGAGCAATAGCTCCAAGCACATCAATACAGCCTTGAGCTAGTATACAAAATAGTAGCAGTAGTAATACTAAGAATTTAGATCCCACTCTCACCTCCCTATTGCCAAGAAAGACTAAAAGTCTAAGGGAGATATATCAAGATGAAAGGTATGAGGAAGATTTGATGAGATTGTAAATTTTGCATTATTTTCTCATAGTGATCCAATTTATTTTGAGGAAGTTGTGAATGAAGAGAAATGGTGTAATGCCATGGATAAGGAAATAGATGCTATTGAAAGAAATGAGACATGGGTGTTAACCACTTTTCCTTCCAAGAAACAAGTAGTTGGAGTAAAATGGGTTTACAAGACCAAGTGCAATGCTGAAGGAAAAATAGATAGGCATAAGGTACACTTAGTGGTCAAGGGGTACAAGTAGTAGTATGTCAAATATAATGATGAGACATATGCCCCGACTACAAGAATGGAGATTGTGCATATTGTCATAGCAATTGCAATCCTTCAGAAATGGAAGGTATATCAAATGGATGTAAAGTCTGCCTTCTTGAATGGTGTATTGAAAGAAGATGTTTATGTGGAGCAGCCACCCAGTTATGAAATTTTGGGTAAAGAACACAAGGTGTATAGATTGAAGAGAGATTTTTACGAGCTCAAGAAAGCTTCATGGGCATGGTATAGTAGGATCGACTCATATTTGATGAGAAATGAGTTTAGCAAAAGCAATGGTGAGCACACTCTCTACATCAAGAAAACAAGTGGTAAAGTGTTGATTGTTGCCTTGTGTGTAGATGACTTAATCTTCACTAGAAGTGATAATTTCCTAATTGGTGAGTTCAAGGAGGCCATGAAGAATGAATTTGAAATGATAGACCTAGGTCTCTTGAAGTACTTTCAAGGAATAGAAATAAAACAAATGCATGATCACATCTTCATCTCTTAAGAAAAATATGCAAGGAAGATCTTGGAGAGGTTCAAAATGTAGAACAAAAATGCAACCCCAACACTTACAATAGTAGGTTTGAAGTTGACAAAGGAAGATTGTAGCAAAAATGTGAATCCAACACTATACAAGAGAATGGTTGGAAGCTTGATGTAGTTGACAACAACTCGATCTGACATGATGCATGCAGTAAATTTGATTTCCAGATTTATGGAAACACCAAAGGATTCCCATTGGAAAATAGGAAAGAGGATCCTAAGGTATGTGAATGGTATCAAAGGAATTTGGATTTTGTATACTATAGATAATGATTTCAAGTTGGTTGGTTACACAGATAGTGATTGGGCTAGAAGTTTAGATGTTAGGAAGTGCATTTCCAGATACATGTTTGAAATGAGATCAAGTGCAATTTCATGGGCATCCAAGAAGCAACCTACTATTGCTCAGTCTATAGTAGAGGCTAAATACATAGCAACAAATGTAGCAGTATGTCAAGCTATTTGGTTAAGGAGGATCTTGACAAATTTGAATAAAAGGCAAGAGGATGGAACCACAATGTTTTGTGACAACATCTCCTCAATTGCAATGTCTAAGAATCCAGTCTTCCATGGGAGTAGCAAGCATATAATCATCAAATATCACTTAATCAAAGATTTGGTGGAGAATGTGAATATCAAAATGGAATTTTGTAAATCTAAGCAACAACTAGCAGAATTTTTACAAAGCCTTTAGGCATTGGAACTTTTGTCCACCTAAGAAAGTTTCTTGGTGTACTTGATTTAGATCAGGAGTGATCCTTGTTTTTTGTTTGGTTTAAGAAAAATGGGGAGTGTTTAAATATCTCATGCCTAAGTGGTTGCCCCATGAGCCAAATTCCCACCTACCACCCTGATGGCCTACACAACAATTAGAAACATTGAATGTAGGTAGGTGAGTTCAAATTTGGAAATGAGAAGGAATTTTTTTTTTTTTGAGATAGGTAAAAAGTAAAATATGCTCATTCATTTGATAGCTAGCAAGGAGAAAAAAGAGGGAGAAGAAAGAATATTAGAGCAGTTAAAGAAAAAATGGAAGGTTCAGGACGAAGATCAAACTTGTACTATCACAAGATCAAATTTTTCTTTCTCTCCATCAGCTATTTTGTTTGACCTATTAAAGTAGTGATTGCTCTAGGCATTGTTGCATGTAGCCATTAGTGTTGTGAGTTTTAAGTTTAAGTTTTATCAATTTGAAGTTTTTAGGGTTTTTCTAGTTGGAGTTGAATGCTCCCAGATTTTTTATTAAGTTTTTAGCTTAGTTGAATAGAAAGAAAGAAAGCAAGTAGGCATACTTGGCTCATTGTTGTCTCCCTTCTATTTGACATTACATTAAGATATTCATACTTGCAAGTTTTGAAGTTATCCTCCCTTTTTTTTAATGGCAGATATGTCCAGATTATAAGTCTATTAAATAGCTCACTTGGCTCACCCTTTAACTGAGTTCTCTCATTTTTTTGTTCCTACTAAGGTCATTAAGTATCCTTGTTGACCAAGTTCACTCAACAACCACTGAGCCAAGCTTCACCTTGCTTTTGGTGATCAAGCTTAGTTGGCACCCTTGTATGTTGAGTTACCCTTAGTGGTAAGCTACTTGGCTCCTTCATGTGTTGAGTTCACTAAGCACCTACTACCTGCCAAGAAATTTTTTTTGGAGTCTATGATTTAATTTTTACATATACTTTGTTTTCTTGGCGAGGATCTGCTAACTGCTTGAGAATTTATTACTTCCCTTCTAGATTTCTTGCTTATTGTCTGCAATTTTTCCTTCTTCCTATTTCCATTTTCTTGGCTTGCAAGATTGTTGGAGATTCTACCACCATCCATTGCAGATTTTATTGTTATTTGTCATTTTTCGCTAGTCTACTTTTTTCATTGTTTCCTCAAACTTCGTTATTTTCTCCATTTTTACTATATTATTTTCAATAATATTAATATAATTAATTAGGTTTTAAATTTTATAGAACATTTGTAATGTTATGGAGTTGGCTTATTTTGATTTTTTTTAAAGATTTTCTTTTTTCTTGAATATTCTTTATATGTTTTGCAACTGATTTTTTTATTTTTCTTTTTTAAAATTAACATTTTTATAAATAGTTACAGCTAATTTAGTTTACTTCAATAGAATTTATATTGTTTTATATTTATATCTCTATGGAATTTCTTTAGATAGATTTATTTAAGTTATCTATACTAGTTTTAGCTTAGTTGAATAATGTATTTAACTAAATAATTGATAGATGATTGAGTTATTATTCTCGAAAATAAATCTTAAGTTAATTGAAAGTATTTCATGTAACAAATCTTGAATAATTTGGATTGAAATTTTGTTTGTGGTATTCTCTTCTAAGGGCTATCTTCGGGCCATCAGCTTTAGCATTTGGGTCCCCAACCTAGATTCCCTTTTTGTGGGCAGCTAGAAAGCTTTTTACATACTTTTTGGTTATATAGGCATGCCCAAAATTAGTGGCACTTGATCCATGATTTTTTTAAATCTTTTTTTGCCTAGAAGCATATTCTTAGCATATGGTTGTTCTGGGACATTTGTCTAGGCTCCCTTTTAAATATTCCTAGATTTGGCTTGTTTACTATCTGGAAAGATTGAAATGCAATTTTATTCTCTCACAGTTTTCTTGATATAAATGTTGCTATGTATGCTAAAGCATGTATTTTTAATGATGTCATGATGTAGATTCAAGTAAAAATAGACAAAGTGGCACTTGAAGTGGCCCACCTGTATGAACTTTGGGCTCACTAGGGTAATGCCCCTTGTATGGTAGTGATGGTGCCACCTATGATTCTACACCTCCTAGTAGTCATCAAAGAGGTTGTAGAAGCTTTTCTCATCATCTACTTACTCCTAGCTCACAGCCTCCTAGTGGCAGTTTCGGTGGTTGTCGTTGCTCGACCTCCCATCTGTGAAGATTAGGTATAGGCTGGTCCCTAATGGCTCCTCTTGCTACTCTTGATGTGGGATAACCCTTTGTTCATAGGGACCCTAAACGGGCATTACCCTAGCTAGATTTGGCTATCTCCCATCTCAGGCCGAAGGGAGAAAAAGAAAAAGATGACACATCATTGCTGATGACTGGGTTCTTCCTAAGCCACCCACTGACCTAGCTGATGTTTGAGGTTTTGATGATAGAGATCCCCCCTCAGCTAGCATTTCTCTTGCAACCTAGGGGATTTCTTCTTATTTTGTTTTAGATTGCTCTATCTTCATCATTTGAGCTTTTATATTTTTTTGTGAATAATTGATGTTTCTGGCCATGTGTCATGATCTTGTATCCCTGGCCCTTTATTTTTTAATATGTAACTTTAATATTTAATTAATAGAAAAGGGACTATTCATAAGAAAAAATTTATTTGTGAATCAAACTAGAAAAAAATTACCAAATTGTGAACATTTCTTTCAAACTTAATTCTATTTTTCACTAGGCTGGACTCTCCAAATGTATTACAGCTCTTTTTTAAAAAACCAAACATGTTCAACAGAATAAATTCATAAAATGAGCTATGTGAAGTTCCTTACTCAAAATCTTAAAATTTTAACTATAAAACTTATAGATTTCACTAAAAAAACTAGAAAACATAATTACAAGAGAAAAAATAGAGAAGACCATAGCACCAATGAATAGAAAATCAAAACTCATTCTCTCATTTAAAAAAATTCATAACTATAATGTTGTAAAACACCATATATTAAAGCACATTATGGTGGAGACCTTGATAATTAACATTAAATTCTACTCAAAATCAGTGGATTGATTCCTACATGTATAGAGAGGAAAAATTAAGGGATCCAATTAGATCTTCCAAAATACATCGTTGTATTGATGTTGTATTAATCAAAATCACCAATGGATCACCATCAAGTCTAAATTGAATTGATGAATTAACAAAGCTAACAGATTCTAGTAGTAATAGGTTGTGAAAGTCCTTTCAAAATCCATTATTTTTCTTCATATACCTAGATTTGGATATGATCTGTGCTTCTCCCTAGTTGACTAATCTAGGCCAAAGCTTTTAGCCTTTGAATTCGAATACTTTTCCAAGTGAATTCATCAAAACATTAATTAGGGTTAGTTAACACAACCTTTCTATTAAAACCAACTAATGGAAAATGCATGTATACAACAAAAGGTGAACATTATTATTATTATGAAAAATGTTCTGAACATAATTTCAAGCATCTCAAACTAATTACTATATGCTATATACTACACACTATAGAATGTACAATTCTAGCTCAATTTGTCTTCATGCCATCAATCAAGTAGATTCTAAAGTGTACAAAGACAATTATATCATAGGATATGATTCTAACAGGTGTTTTAGGGACCAATAATATGTGACTTTTGTTCAGATTTAACTGCAAGATTTTGTTTGTTTGTTTTTATTGTTAGAAATATTAATTTCTACTCCTAAAACCTATTTAATCATATCTATCATTAAATGTTTTCTAGAATTTTAGGTTTACATTTAGGCTGTGTCAGCTATAGTAGTTTCTAAACTTTGTAGATAATTATCTTATTGGCAAATGTCAAATATCTCTAGAATATTGTGAACTTACCTATAAAAGAGAGTGTTATGTATCCATTTTTGTCAATCAAAGAGTAATCAAATACAATTAACTTCTATTATGCCACAACACTTTGCATTTCATATTTTATTTTTGTGTGCCTCTGCCCATCCATCAGAGTGGTATCAGAGCTAGGTTAAGAAGAGGAGTTTGAAGGATTGTGCATAAGGAGGATTGTAGCAGAGAAAGGGGATATAAAGTTATTATGGGATTTATAAGTTTTTTTATTGTCCTATTTAGGGTTTGTTATATCTGTGAATTTTTTTATAAGTTTCTATTAGGCATGGCTTCAGGGAGTTTTTAGGCTTCAATTCCAATGTTTTATGGAAAGAATTATGATGATTGGGTTTTTAGAATGAAGCTTATATTTGATTCCTATGAGTTGTTAGATATAATCTTAACTAGTTATGTTGAACTTGAAGATGAGTCTGCATTAAAAGCTAATTAAAAGAAAAAACTTGATGAAAATAGGTAGAAGTGTAAAAAAGGTTTGCAGATTATTAGACAAGCTCTGGATTACTCGTTCTTGGAAAAATTAAGCCAACTATTACAGCCAAGTAAGCTTGGCACATTCTTGAGACTGCATATTAATGTACAAGTAAGGTAAAGAACATTAAATTGCAAGCACCTAGAAGAGAATTTGAGAATTTACAAATGAAGGATTCTAACTCTATAGCACAATTTTCAAATCGTATTATGAATGTGGTCAATCAAGTAAGGATGAACGGTGATGAGCTTTCTAACCAAAAAGTTATAGAAAAGATTTTAAGAAGTTTGCCTCCTATATTTGACAATGCTCTGGTTGATATTGAAGAATCTAAGGATTTAATGGCATTGTCTATAGATGAGGTGTTTGGATCCTTGTATAATCATGAAGACAGGTTGAACAAGCATAATGGTAATTCATTGGAGAATGCATTCAAAACACAAATGACATTTGGCAGAGGCAAAGGAAGAGGAAATGTTGGATTTAGAGGAAGAGGAAGATGTAGAAATAATTTTGAAAAAGAAGAAAGGAGTCCAGAATTAGGAGGAAGAAGAAATCAATACTACTATTCAAGGGGAAGCTATAACAACTAGACATCACAAAGGTATGATAAATCAAATATTCAATGTTATTACTACAAGAAGTTTGGACATTTTGCAAATGAGTGTTGGAAAAAACAACTTGATATGAGTAAACAAAATGTAAATTTTTTTGAGAATGCTTCTGAGACATTGTTCATTACTTGTAATGTAGCTCAAGAGAGCACAAATTATTTTTGATTTTTAGATAGTGGTTGTAGCAATCATATGATAGGCAATAAAGAGTTTTTTGAAAGTTTAGATAGATCAATTAAATTAGAACTGAAGTTGGGAAACAATGAGATAGTGGAAGTGAGTGGAAAAGGCACAATCAATGTTATAACAAAGCATGGTAAGAATCTATTTTTGATGTATACTTTGTACTTGGTTTGAAACATAATCTTATAAGTGTGGGGCAGCATAGTCAAAAAGGTTATAGAGTTATTTTTTGAGAAAAAATTGTGCACTATATTTGATATGCCCCCTAGTAACATGGTGATTGCAAGGGTAGAAATGCCAAATAATAAAATGTTTCCACTTTTGATGAAGAGCAATATGACTGATGAAGTTGCAACAAGTTTCAAGACAGTGAGTGAAGATCTAACATGGATATGGCATTTGAGGTATGGTCATCCAAATCTCAAGGGATTATCTTTATTGCAAAGAAAGGAAATTGCAAGAGGCTAACCCCCAATTGAAGCATCATTAAGTCCATGTGAAAGTTGTATTTTGCCCAAACATCATAGAGAGAGTTTTCCAAAGGGATGTTAGATGGAGCAAGGGTACCTTTAGAAATTGTGCATTCAAATATATGTGGTCCAATGAAAATGCCATCATTAGGGGGGAGCATTTATTTCTTCAAATTTATTGATGACTTCAGTAGAAAGACATGGGTTTACTTTCCTAAATACAAATCTAAAACTTTTGGCAAATTTAAAGAATTCAAGGCTTTTTCTAAGAAACAAAGTGGTTTACCTATCAAGGTATCAAGATTTTATAGAGGAGGAGAGTATAAGTCAAATGAGTTTTTAGATTATTGCAAGGATCATGGAATCAAAAAGAGATTTACTACTAGTTACACATCACAGCAAAATGGTGTTGCAAAGAGAAAGAATAGGACAATAATGGAGATGGCAAGGAGCATTTTGAAAGATAAGAATCTTCCTAATGAGTATTGGGTTGAGGCAGTTTCTTATGTTGTTTATATTTTGAATAGGAGTTCACCAAAGATTGTGAGGGACACAGTTCCACAACAAGTATGGAGCAGTAAGATTCATAGTGTTTCTCATCTCAAAGTGTTTTTTTGTATTGCATATGCACATGTTCCTAAAGAAACTAGAAGTAAGTTAGGTGATAAGAGAGAGAAATGTATTTTTGTTGGCTATGATGAGCAATTTAAGGCATATAGGTTCTTTAATCCTGTCACCAGAAAAGTCATTGTAAGTAGGGATGTTGTATTTAAAGAGGATGAATCTTGGGATGGAAATATAGATACAAATGTTACAGGTGCTGCAACAATACCATATGATGAGAAGGATAAAAAGGATCATGAAGATCAAGAGGATCAACCAAGTGACCAAGAAGAACTCCACCTTGAAGTCCACAAGGAGATCACTTAGAAAATGAATTTGAGCATGGAGAATCTTCAAATTCACAAGTAAGTAATAATTCAAACCCTATACTTGCACAATTGAGATCAAACAAGAAAACTAGAAGCTTGAGTGAGATTTATGATCAATGAAGTAAAATATATTTGCAATCATATTTTTCTTTATTTTCTCAAGATCCTATATATTTTGAAGATGCACTTAAGGAAGAACATTGGATTAATGCAATGAATGATGGAATAGAATCAATTGAGAAAAATGATACAAGGAAATTAGTTGATTCTCCTAAAAACAAAGATTGCATTGGTGTAAAATGGGTTTATAAGACTTAGTTCAAAGCTAATGGAGATGTAGACAAATATAAGGAAAGATTAGTTGGTAAGAGATTTTCACCAAAATATGGGGTTGCCTATAATGAGATATTTGCACCTGTAGCAAGGCTTGATACTATCAGAATAGTATTTAGCTATTGCAGCTCAAAAAAAATGGATGGTTCACCAAACGGATGTCAAATCAGCATTTTTGAATTGATATTTGGATGACGAATTCTATGTACAGCAACCACCAGGATATGAAATAAAAGGACATGAAGATTTGGTTTATAAGTTGAAGAAGGCACTCTATGGATTGAAGTAAGCTCCAAGAACCTAGTACAGTAGAATAGATTCATACATGATGGAGAATGGATTCAAGAGAAGCACCAGTGAACCTACATTATATACTAAGATCAATGAACAAGGTCAGATTTTGATTGTTTGTTTATATGTTGATGAGTTGGTCTTCATGGGTAATTTATCTATTGACATGTTTAAATCAGCAATGAAAAGGGAATTTGAAATGACAGATCTAAGATTAATGAAATATTTTCTTGGCATTGAAGTTACTCAAAATGAAAAGGGTATCTTCATTTGTCAAAGTAAATATGAAAAAGATGTTCTAAAGAAGTTTAGATTGATAAATTGTTGTCATGTTTCTACACCTTTTATAGTAGGGACAAAACTTCGCAAAGAAGGTAATGAGAAAGATTTTCACTCAACTATATTTAGAAAATTGGTTGGTAGCTTGATGTATCTTAAAACAACCAGCCTAGATATTATCTAGGGAGTGAGTTTAATCTCTAGATTGATGGATTCGCCAAAGACCTCACATTGGCAAGTAGGAAAAAGAATATTGAGATATATTGTAGGAACTATGAATCATGGCATATTGTATTCTACTTCAAATGATTTTCAATTAGTTGGATATACATATAGTGATTTTGCAGGAAATATTGAGGATAGAAGAAGCACATCTAGATATGCATTTCATCTTGGGACAGGTGTTGTAGCTTGGGCATCAAAGAAGCAACCTATAGTAACTCTCTCATTAGCTAAAGTAGAGTATGTAGTAGGACCAATAGTAGCATGATGAGCAGTATGGATGCAAAAGATTTTGAAAGACTTAATGCAAGCTTAAGATGGACCTACTATAATCTATTGTGATAACAAGTTTGCTATTGCACTTTCAAAGAACCATGTGTTTCACAAGAGGAAAAAGCACATTGACACAAGGTATCACTTCATTAGAGAGCTAGTTAATAAAAAAGAAATTAATCTACAACATTGCAAATCAGAGGAGCAACTTGTAGATATCTTCACAAAGGCCTTACCACAAGTACAGTTTGAAATTTTGAAGGAGGCTTTGAGAGTTGTAAATATTAAAGAAGTTTGTAATAGTTGATAGTAGAAATTAGGGGGGAGTGTTAGAAAGATTAATTTCTACTCCTAAAATCTATTTAACCATATCTGTCATTAAATAATTTCTAGAATTTTAGGTTTAGGTTTAGGTTTTGTCAGTTGTAGTAGTTTTCAAAACTTTGTAGATAATTGTCTTGCTGGAAAATGTTAGATATCTCTAGAATATTGTGAACTTACCTATAAAAGGGAGTGCTATGTATCCATTTTTGTCAATCAAAGAGTAAGCAAATACAATTAACTTTTATTGTGCCACAACACATTGCATTTCATATTTTATTTTTTTGTGCCTCTTCCCATCCATCATTTATTTATCATGCCACTGCACAAATGGAACTTTTTAGTTGTTATAACAAGTCCATGGGCATATTTAGCTCATATCTTTTCATTTTTTTTTCATGAATACTTTTAATCTTTACATATAAGTCATGGTATACATGTCCACATGAATGTTATGGAGTGCATTTAAACTAGTTTAATTAATAGCCTCTTCCAACACATGTACTAGGTTCTGAGCATGAATGTTCCTATCTATTTTATAGTAAAACAATTCTCATTTTGCAGTTGTCCTTTTATGTTAAAAAAAACTAAAATATGTCAACATTTGATCTTAATGATTCTATATTTTATGATAGAAAAAACAAAATTGAGAAAATTTCATCGTGATCTGAAAAAGAATTATATTTGACTTTTTTAAAAATCTTCAAAACATATATTTGACTTTTTTTAATCTTTGGTACATTCTAGAAATTAGCCAACACCTCATTTTTATACATCCCTATAACATATTTTCCCTAAAATTATCATTCATTATTATTATTATTTATATTCTCTAAAAATGGCAGATTGACAACCATAATTCTTACAAGAGAACAACAATGGAGCAAGTGTTTGTGTCTTAAATTTTGAAGGACAACTTGGAAATTCAGTTAAGCTTTTTCAGGCATTTGAATCAAAGTTATATATGGACATGGTTAAATTCTTAATGATATTTTTGTTTCAATCACATTCATTTTACATTACATTTATACAATAAAAATTGAATTGATTTTAATTATATTTTTAAAATTAAAATCTTATAAATGTTGTTAAATAAAGATTGTTACTTTTAGTTGAATCTTAATAAATTATTATATTAATTTAAATGCATAAAATTTTAAATAATCTATATGAATGATGTTCTACTCAATTTAGAAATTCAATCTAAATTTAATCTTTAAAACTAACCATGTTCACGATAGTTAGAGAGATTGCAACTGATTACTATCAGATTACAATCTTCCTCTACATTTGAGATGGGTAGCTCTTTTATATGATGGGTGAATTTGAAATTTTAGGTGTACTTTTAATTAAAAAGTACATAAAGGAGAAAACATTAAAAGGAGATTTCCAGATGAATAATGATTACAAAGGGGATATTTAGCACAACATGGATAGATGACAAAGAATGAAAAGGAGACCCTTACATACGAAACGATACACCATCCCTATTCACATCAAGATACGAGGACACGAATGTATTTCACTAAACTGATTACATGGAATATATATGACCCACATAAATGTATAAAAGAATCACGAACTTAATATACAAGAAATTAGTTACCATAACTCAGGAGGACATTTTGACATACAAACAAATGCATTCTTTATTAACTTTGAGAATATACAAACTCAAAATCATTACACATGATGCAAAATCAAAAGTTAATTAATGTTCATTAAGAATTCCTCTAGCACTTCCCCTTTGCAAAACCTCTCCCACTTTACATTACAATTGGCCTTGTATTCATAAGCTTCATGAGATTAATACCTTTTGTCTGAGTTATTAATTAACTCCATTTTGCACAATTTTTGGGATGTTAATTAACCTCACAATTATATGCAAAAATTGTCAAATCCTTAACCTTTGACCAAAAATGACTGAAAGTCATTCTTAACAAATAACAAAAGGAACACTAATTAACCCACCTAAAATCATCCCATGGAATGATAATGTTTTCCCTCAAAATAGTTAGAAAAAACTCACACCTTTACGAAAGTAAAAGTTTGTTGTTGAGAATTTTTTTAACCAAGACTGACAATGCAATGCCTTTAACGAACTCAACACTTCATTCATAAAACCTGGTTTGAGCTACACAAAATTACTTGTTTCCTTTGCCATACCTTATGATAATTTTCTTCTTCTTTGATGTGGCTATGAATAAACACACCTTATATTCAAAAAGTCTTTTATCCTACCCTTTCCTGAGTAGTTTTCCACACACATTGATTGAGATCATTCAATTCTACCAATCTCTTACAATTCTCCTTTAGTTTCACTAAATGATTTGTGATTCCATGACGTGCTTTATCAAACCTTTCAAAGGTGTCAACTAGGAGTCCACATTCTACAATGTATGTAATTGGGCAATTCTTACTATTTCATTTGACACAAATTAATCATCACTAAGCTTTGATGGTTGTATATAATTGATTCCAAATCTCTCATTAATGTTGTGGGATTTTTATACCACCACCCCATTGCAAATGGGGAACCTCCTTTTCTCTCTTGGTCTTGTCCTTTTTGCTTTAGCTCTTGGTAGTCTTGGGCTCTGTCTTATTAGGTCCCCACTTTCGAATGAGAATTGGTAGAATTGGACAAGTTTGGAAAGTGTTGTCCATGTGGCTTCCAAAATGGAAATTGTTTTCTTGTTTCAAATTGAAGGTCTTGACATACTATTTTTAGCTTTTCTATTTAAATTAGTAATTATATTTATAGTAAATTTCATTCTCTCCTAGATTGACCTTATTTTGACTTTGGAACAACTTACTATTTTAAGAAAGTCTATTTTAAATATGTCTATTTTTAGTAAATTTCATTGCCTCTTAGATTGACCTTATTTTGACTTTGGAACAACTTACTATTTTAGAAAGTATATTTTTTGGCATGTCTATTTTAGCAATAAGTAAGCTTTGGTTGATAAAGAGGTAAAAGGGTATATGTTTCTATATCCAAAAGAATGAGCAAGAAAGATAATCATTCAAAAAAAGGTTAATTCTGGAATCAACCTTGAAATATCCAAAAGTGGAAATGCATGAAAACATCAAGAAAAATGGTTCTATTGGAATTCTTCTATCATGGACAAAATCCATGACCACTAAAAAAATCCTGCCTTGGAGAAAAATGTTTGTTGCAAAATTCTTCCATCATGGACAAAATCTATGACCACTCAAAAAATCCTTCCTTCGAGAAAAATGGTAGCTATGGAATTCTTCTATCATGGACAAAGTCCATGACAACAACAAAAATCCTTTCATGGAGAAAAGTGGTTGTTGCAAAATTCTTCCATTAGAGAAAAAATCCATGACCACTCAAAATTTCCTCCAACAAGAAAATTGGTAATCTTGCAAAGAATGGCTAAGTATTAGAATTTTCTCCCTAATGGAAGAAAAAATGGCTAAGTGTTGGATAATTTGTCCTTAATGAAAAAGAATTGCTAAGTGTTGGAAATTTTCTCCTTTATGGAAGAAAAGATGTCTAAATGTTGGGAAATTTCTCCTTCGTGGAAAAAAATGGCTAGATGTTGGAAATTTTCTCATTCCTAGAAGAAAAAATGGCTAAGAGTTGGAAAAAATTCTCTTTCATGGAAGAAAAAATGATACATGTTGGAGAATTTCTCCTTGATGGAAGAAAAAATGGCTAAGTGTTGGAAAATTTCTGCTCCATGGAAGAAGAATTGTCGAAGTGTTGGAAAATGTTTGCTCCAAATCTAAAATTTTACCCTCTTTCTTCAAGTGTGCACCCATGAATTGAAAAATAATTGATTATGATAAAAAAAAAGAAGAAATTCTTCAAAAACATAGGAAAATGTATAATAGTGAATTTAAAGCATTTAAATAGAAAGGAGGAGAAAACTCTAGTGCTCTAAATTCAAGAAAGACACTCAAATCCAAAATTCTAGTACCAACATAATAGACATCAAAGTACTAAATGATCTACTACCATGCATTGAAGGTTCAAAGATCAAAGTTCAAATCCAAAAATCTAAGAACATGGTGAAGGAAGTTCAATATAAGGAACTTGTAAAGTGAAAATATCATGAGCAATGCATTTTAATCCATTAGAGGGAGATAAATTTCTAAGTAGATACATGAAAGATGGGATGTTCGACGAGATATTTTTAGAAAAGTCAATCAAAGTTGGATCTCAATTTTTTGAAAATGATACAATTGGAAAGAAATCAAGCTTGCATGACCTACATCACAATTTTGTGGTAGCCAATTATCTTTACTATTGAGTTGAGGTGTCCAAGTTAGACTTCTATGCATTCAGGGAATGCAATCAAGAACAATATATTCAAGGAAGACTAAGCATTTATTGAAAAATGGGCATGCATAGTGGATAGTTATTGCACCCTACTCTCTTTGTGTGTGAGTATGTATAGTGGAAATTTATTATCCACTAGTAGTGGATTTCTTATTGCATTAATGTAGATTTCTTTTCTTTTAATTAAGCCTAATTAGGGCTAATATTGCATGATCTAGGCCATAAATTATTGTCATAATTTTGGCCACTAGTTTCAATTAAGAACCTATATATAGGCGTCACTTCTCATTTTTAAGGGGAGAAGTTTCTAATATTATTTCTCTGAGCTACTGAGATAACAGAGTTTCAACTAAAGCTTGGTTAACACTTGATGTATCTTGGTGCTTCCTTGTTCTCCTAAATTTCATCATTTATATTAAGTTTAGTTTAGTTAAAGTGTTTTGATTACAATGGGGAATGTGATGGTGTATTGATGAATTTCATTGGTTCATACTTTTTATATTTTAGTGATTCTAAATCATTGTGCAAAATTATCCTGAACCTCTTTCATGCATATGTTTAAATTATATCAATGATATACATTTTTCTTTATGATGGTGTATGTGGTGGTACGAAAATATTTTGCATAACCCTTGAAGATTGTATGAATTCACATGTAGTTGTAGTATAACTTGGCAAAGTGGAGCTTGGTGAATTGAGAAATTTGTCTACAAGAATACCATCTATTGTCATTATTTCTCTTAGGTATTGATTAGGATCTTTAAACCCTATCCCATATTATTTCTACATATTTGCAAAACCTTTAGATAGTTCCCATATTTAGTATGTCTTGAAACAAATCTAAGTAAACACATGTAAGGCCCCTTGTGATCATAAAGAAATCACATGAACCACTAGGATCATCCACAATCAAGATCTAACATTAAAGGAACCTTGGAGTCATTGTATGATCTTCTAACAATCTTAGAATACATGAGACTTTGCTCAAGATATGATATGATATCTCGATATTTTTTTCTATTGTTAGGTAGGTCATAAAACACGTATCAACAAAAATTGGTGCTAGAAGAAGGGCTAAACAAAGTGTATTAATGGAATTATCAATAGTTGTGTGCTTTCTCTTGTATATCTAAGATAAGAGATCTCTTTAAAGGAAAAATCCAAAAAAAGTGAAAATTTGAAGATGAAAAAAACCAAAAAAAAAATAAAAATTGAAAAAAATGAAAAAAGAAGAAAATATTTCTTAATGGATAAGAAGATTGATATTATCCTAATTTGGTTTGCTTTGAATAAATGATTTTATCCATGGTATTTATCTCATCTTGTAGCATCAAAACAATGTCGAATACATGGTACAACAGAGCATGATGAGATCCATTGTTTGGTATTCCTTTTGAGGGTGGACTTGGCATTATGAGGAAAGACCTATATTTCATAGTTGTATGACCCTATGGTGCTTTTCAATTTAGAAGAAGACTTCATTGAGTTCAAAAAGGATATCAATAAGAAACCAAGAAGTGGATATTAAGGAAATACTTGGTGCAATGCCTATAGCCGTTCATATTCAAAATTTACTTTTCCATATTGTCAAGATACCATTGACTTGATCAAGTTCCAAATGGGTTGGTAATTATTCTTCCAAATCCTAAGTTAGATGTCAAAGGAAGGTGGTAGTCATCACTCGAGTTGGGAACTAAAGGTTAAAGAGAGAAATCAGTTGCATCAAGGAAGCATGGTTGAGTATAATGACAATGAATATCAAGAGAAATAACTTTCACACATCACTCCACAAGAAGGCATTGAAAAAAAAATCAAGGACACATTCAATTTTATTAAAGGAAGAGGAGACATAGAAGACAATGATCAACATCATGAGCAACTAGAAGAAAATCACCAGAAGTATAAGAAGGTGGTCCTTGATGAACTTTCCCCCTTGATACAAAGTTGAATTCTTGAGGATGACACACAAGAAATTTTACATACCTTTAAAAGAGAAAGCAATAAGGTGAACAGGATTAATGAGGAATTATAAGTTATCATAGATAAATCAAAGTATAGGGAACAAGTTGGCAAAACTATTGGAGAGATTACAACCTTTGGGGGGGGTGCTAAATGATATAATGAAGGAATTTTTCCACATGTATTTCAAGCTGATCAAGTTACTATAAATGAAATTTTTAACCATCAATTTAAACCTCCCAAAACATTACCAACTATTATTAAATTTGATGATGAATTTATTAAGCCGTTGGATGATCTCTATTACAGTCACGAGAATTCTATGTTTGATGAGATTCTTCATTAAGAATTGCAAGATGTTCCTAAAGAGAAATCTACATGCAACACCATGGGTAAGGACAATAAAGAATAATCTGGGTTGATGTCACAATTGGATATTGCATTCGAACAACTTGGGCATATATATGAAGGAGACATCATTGGGAAATCATTGATTTCTTAAGATGCACTTAGTAATACACACAAGGATGTGTGATTTTATTTTAGAGACAAAATCCACCACTAGCCATGTCCTATTCAAGTTGTGAATAATCAACAAGGATTTCAATATGAATTAGCCTCGAGACATGTCAAGTTGTTTCTTTCCTTGCTTCTAATGTTGAAAATCATGATAATTATTGTTATTATTATGGATTTTTAGGAAAGAAAAATTGTATTTTGATTGACCATGGACCACATGAATTGCCTCAACTATTGGTCTTGCATGATAATTTTTTTGAGTTCAAAAATGGGGTAATAAATAGTGTTTTGGAGTACAGCAATAAAAGTGCCAAGCCAAGAACCCTTAGCCAAACCTTGTTAGTCTTGAAAATCTTGAGAAACCATGTTAGATCAAGTTTATACATTTGTTTGAATTGGCTCATCCCCTCAAGATTCTTGTACATAGTTAGAGTATGTTTTTCTTCAACCACTTGGTTCAAGAGGGTTAGAGTAGGTTTCCTTTATGTTGATTAGAATACTTATTTTCTTGTCAAGCGAGGAAGTTAATTTGTACCAAGTCATTTGACTTGAGATTTCTTTGAGTAGTTTTCTTGTTGTTCCCTTTAGTTTTCTAGCCTCCTTTAGTTCAACTTCCTTCTTGGTTAGTTTAGTGATACAAATCCAAAATTGTGAGAAGGGTGGAGTGTTGGACAACACACTATGGTATTTATCCAAGTGGATTTTTTTGTCTATTTCCTAGATATCTCTTTGTCTAGTTCCTTGAATTAGAGATTGGATTTCTAATAATCTTATCTTACAAATAGGATTTTTAATAAATTTGGATTGACTTCATGTTGGATATAAAGCATTCAAAATTTCTATTACAACATTTTACTCACACTTAATTACTCTAAGTGCTTTGAGATCTCTCAATGTGAAATTGGGATTAATGAAAATCATACATTTTCTTTAGTGTCACTTTGGTTTTCCAAGCCCTCTATGAGCTTCACTACTCATAAGCCAGAGAAAGGGCTGAAAATAGACAAGAAGAAGAAGAAAAATGGAAAATGAAACTGTTTGGCTCTAGGTGTGAATATCTCTATTGGTTCTATAATAATAATCACTAAAGGTAGAGAAATCTTTGTGGTTTATTTTAGAAATAACCTTGTTGGGGCTATGGGCAATTGACTAAAAGTGAGGCTCTATTCAGGATTCTTTTGAAGTAAGGATATCAAAATATCTATGTCCAATGGATCTGAGAGGCGTTATGCATTCTTGTTAAGAAGGGAATTAATACACTTACAAACACATGTGTAATCGAGGATGAAGGTGTTTAGCCCAATTTGTGCTTTCTTTTGTTCTAAGTGCATTTCCTAGTTATTAGATAGGTAGAAGTGGATTTTTCCAAAGGATGTTGGTTCTACACAAGTTTTATCCTTGAAATATTCAAGAACATTTCTTTGGGTGGGTGCTAGATGTGTGATTTTCACACTATCGTCCCATTGCAACTGGTGACCCCCTATTTGTCTCTTGGTCGTGATCTTTTGGCTTTAGTTGTTGATAGTATTGGGCGCAGTGTTGTTAGGGGGATACCCTCTTTCAAATGAGAATTGACAAAATTGGACAAGTTTGGAAGGTCTTTTCCATGTGGCTCCCAAAATGAAAATTATTTTCTTGTTTGAGAATTGAATGTCTTGGTATATTTAACTTGTCTATTATTAGTAAGTCTATTTATAGTGAATTTAAATGCCTCCCAAATTGACCTTGTTTTAACTTTTGGAACAACTTACTATTTTTTAGAAAGTCTATTTTTAGTAAATTTTGATACCTCTCAGAATGACCTTATTTTTACTTTTGGACAACTTACTATTTTTAAAATGTCTATTTTTAGTACATATATTTTGCCAACAAGTGAGCTCTGGTTGATAAAGAGCCAAAAGGGTGTCTATATCTATATCCAAAAAATTAGCAAGCAAGAAAGTCAATCAAAAAATGGTTAAGTCTAGAATCACCCTTAAAATATCCAAAAGTGGAAATACACAAAAACATCAATAAAAATGGTTGTCATTAATTTATTGTATCATGGAAAAAGTCTATACTCAAAAAATTCTACCTTGGAGAAAATGTTTGTTGTGAAATTCTTCAATCATGAACAGAATCCATGACCACTCAAAAAATGTTTCCTTGAAGAAAAATGGTTGTTGTAGAATTCTTCCATCATGGACAAAATCCATGACTACTCAAAAAATCCTTCCTTGGAGAAAAATGGTTGTTGTGGAATTCTTCCATCATCGACAAAATTTGTGACAACTCAAAAATATTGTCTTGGAGAAAAATGGTTGCCATGGAATTCATTTATCATGGAGAAAATCCATTACCATTGAAAATTTCTTCCAACAAGAAAACTAGAAATATTGGAAAGAATGGAGCTAAGTATTGGAAATTTCTCCTTTATGGAAGAAAAAATAGCTAATTGTTGGATTTCTCCTTCATGGAAGAAAAAATAGCTAATTGTTGGATTTCTCCTTCATGGAAGAAAAAATGGCTAAGTGTTGGAAAATTTATCATTCATGAAAGAAAAAATGGCAAAGTGTTGGAAAATTTCTCCTTTGTGCAAGAAAAAATGGCTAAGTGTTGGAAAATATTTCCTTCATGGAAGAAAAAATGGCTAAGTGTTGGAAAATTTGTCCTTCATGGAAGAAAAAATAGTTGAGTGTTAGAAAATTTCTTCTTCATGGAAGATGAATTGTCTAAGTGTTGGAAAATTTCTCCTCGAGATCTCAAATTTCACCCTCGTCAAGTGTTCACCCATGATTTGAAAAATGATTGATGATGACAAATAAAAAAATGGAAATTCTTCAAAAACATAAGAAAAGGTGTAACATTTAATTTAAAGCATTTGAAGAGAAAGGATGAGATATCTCTAGTGCTAGAAAATCAATAAAGATGCTCAAATAAAAAATTCTAGCACTAATATCAAAGACATCAAAGTACTAAGTGATCTAGTTCTAGGCATTCAAGGTTTAAAGATCAAAGTTCAAATCTAAAAATCCAAGAACATGGAAAAGGAAATTCAACATGAGAAAATTCTAAAGTGAAAAAATCATTAGCAATAGATTCTCATTCATTACATGAAGATAAATTTTTGAGTAGGTACATGAAAGATTTAATTTTCGAGGAGAGATTTTTTGAAAAGTCATTCAAAGTTGAATCTTAGATTAAAAAAATTAGTGCAATCGGAAAGGAATCAAGCTTATGTGGCCTCCATCTCAATTTTGTGGCACTTAGTTATGTTCATTGTTGATCTGAGGTCTCCAAGTCAAACTCCTATGCATTTAGGAAATGGAATGAGAAAAATATATTCAAGGAAGATTGAGCATTCATCAAGGAATGGGAATGCATAGTGGATATTTATTTCACCCCACTCTCTTTCTATGCAAGCATGCATAGTGAGAATTTATTACCCACGATGATAGTGGATTTCTTATTACATTAATGTAGATTATTTTTCTTTTCCCCAACCCTAATTAGGGCTGATGTGGTGTGATCTGGGCCATTATTTATTGTGATCATCTGATCCATCTATTGTAATCATGGACCTAAATAAAGGCCTAACTTCTCATTTGTAATGGGATGATTTTCAAATATTGTTGCTATGAGCTACTAGGGCAATAGAGTTTTCATTGATGCTTTGTGAATACTTGATGTGTCTTGGTGCTTTCTTGTTCTCTTAAATTCCCTCATTTAGATTAAGTTTAGTTTAGTTGAAGTGTTGTGATTGCAATGGAGAATATGATGGTTTATTGATGAATTCCTTTGGATCATACTTCTCACATTTTAGTGATTCTAAATTGTTGTGAAAAGTTATCCTAAACCCCTTTCATATGTATGTTTAACTTATATCATTCTTATACATTATTCTTTATGATGTTGTATGTGGTGGTATGAAAATCTTTTGCATAACCCTTGAAGATTGCACCAATTCACATGTAGTTATAGTATAACTTGGAAAAGTGGATCTTCATAAATTGAGGAATTTTTTCATAAGAATACCATCTATTGTCATCATTTCCCTTAGAAACAAATTAGGATCCCTAAACCCTATCCCATCTTATTTCTACATGTTTTGTGAATACCCAAAAAAAGTACTTCATTGCAAAACCTTTAGATAGTTCCCATTTCTAGTCTATGTTGAAACAAATATGAGTAAACACATGTAAGACCCCTTGTTATCATCAAAAAATCATATCAAACACCAAATTTGTCCACGGTCAAGACCTAGCATTGAAGGAACCTTGGAGACATCATATGATTGTCTAGCAATCTTAGCATACTCAAGGCTTTGTTCAAGAGAGGATAAGATATCTCAGTATTTTTTTCTACTTTATGGTGGGTCATAAAACATGCATCAACAATTATTATGGGTAAGGATATCATGACAAAGAACAATATTGGGATAGGCTATCTCCATAGAATTGTAAGATGAGCAATATATCATTTTACAAATTGATGAATCCTTTAAAAAAATTACACTTGAAGATCAATTCATTTGATAAAATGTATTATTTTGATCTCCTTGTAAATAGATTGATGTGGGCCATCGAATGAAGGTTTATGGGATCAATCATCCATTACCATCGAGAACAAGTGATTTTATGTCATAATCAATGACATATGCTAAAATATAAATAATATGTTGACCTCAGTTTAAGTGCAGAAATTTCGAACAAATATAGAAGAGGTATTGTTGAACTTCAAAGAGAGAATCTGTAACACATTATTAATCGCACAATATGGCATGAGCAGGGATGACATCCTTTCACAAAATTATGCTAATTGATTTACTAAAAATAACTTCAATTTTACATCTTGCATGGATTTTACTCACAAAACTAACTGATTCCATGATCTCTCAGTCCCTTGAGACACCTTGGGCAACAATTCATTTTGGTATTCCCATAGTTTATGCATTTATGCTTTAATGGACATCTATAACCATCTTCAAGCTCATTGTATAAGTGAAATTGCAACTAAAACATTAAGAAAATGGTTCCATATGCCAAGATGCATTGATAATTGCTCATTCTCTTGTTCCACAAGGTGACAATACTTGATATCCCTGAGACATCATCTCGTTGTGGCATTGTGTCAAATAGTTTGCATGAAAAATCTAATAGTGAGATTATAGTTCTAGGCTCTTGCTAATCACTAATCTTTATGGTTTCTAAGAATTGAATATTAGATTAGGCTTTCTTTAATATTAGTTTATTTTTTCTATTAGTTTTTTGTTCTAGTAATTTTGTATAATAGTTCATAACTGTTATTGTCATCTATTTTATTAATTTTCTTTTCTGTTTTGCAATAGACAGTTGAATTCAAGGGAAATAATAAATACATTTATTCTAGATTTTAATTATTATTTTATTTCAAATCTTGGGCCAACATTGGTATCAAAGCATTGCAATAAAATCTATGCATGAAGCTTTTGAAAATTGGAGCAATTTTACTAGAAAAACAAAATTGAATCGGGTGCAATCAATTTTCTTATCTTAAAGATTTCTAAAACTTGATTTCTTTTCTAAATTTTGGCAAGAAAATTTTAAAAATTATTTAAATTTTCAATCTATGCAAATTGTGTTTTATTTTTGGATTCATAATATAGTCTATTATTTCATTGATTGGAGAAACATTGTCTAGAAAAGATAATTGGATAGAATGGAATAGAAAACTAGAAAACACACTTATCTTTAATTATTTGTGATCCAAAATATGTGAATGAACTACTTAGCCTATAGAACCAACTGATGCTAAATAAAAAGAAATGTGGCTATACAAAAAATTAAAAGCTTTAGATTTAATAAGGGATTCTATTGATGGATAAGTGTATCAACATATAAAATGATGCCCATTTGGTGGGGATGCCCTTAATAAATTGAAAAAATTATTTGATTCTCATTCAAAGTTAGAGTTAATTCAATTTCAATTAAAACTATTCAATCTTGAATTTAAAAAAAAAGGTGATGTTATGAGTCTAGCTTCACAAATTAGAGCCATAAAAAAGTTGTTCATGATGCGGGTTAAAAATTTGATTTCGAGCTCGTCATGATGGTATAGTTTATTTGGACTTTTGACGTTTTTTGGTTTCCCGTTTATGCAATAAAAGTTAGAGGTTTTTTTTGCATTCTAGGAGATATATCTTGAGGCATTCTATTTTCAAAATTCTTCTCTAGACACATCCCATTTAGTTTTTTTCTTTTTTTTTTGCATTATGGTGGATATCTTGTTTGTTTTAGGTTTAGGGATTGATCTTGATGCTTCAGATGATTTTTCATTGGTTGTAGTATCTCTTGTATCAGCCTTATGTCTCTTTTGATCTTTTTTGACATCCTTTTGTAGTTTTTTTTCAAACACACTAAGATAAAGTGCCACTCTATTATAGTTCAGGATCTTGCACATCTTTATGTTTTGTTGTAGTCAAGCTATATTATAAAGGGCCTTGGGAGGTTTCGTGTTTACCATATTCCCATCTTCCTTTGTCAAGTGAGTGTTCCTTTCATGACATTAGCCTCATGATGTGTTGATGACACATGCTATTATAGGTATTTGTACTTCTTTTGCACTCTCAATGTTTTTGGTTCTTTTTTCTATGGGAGATACTGCATTCAATTTTAGTGTTCATGTCTTACCTCTCAGCATTATATGGGGGTTATGTTGGTTTTCTTTCTTTCTTGGTTCAATGGATTGAGATATGCATTCAGTATTTGATCCTATGTGCTAGGTTATTGTAGTGGTTGGATACCTATGCATTTCAGTGAGATGGATCATTTACCATATAAATATTCTTTCATTCTTGTTTTTTGAGGCCATGAGGATACCTTCCATTTTCGATTGAGAAAATCTTCTAACTTAGTCTTCTCTACCTGGTCATGTTCTATATAGTGGAGGTTCTTCAGATCATCAATTTGGTAGTGTTTGCAGCTTCATGCTTTAGTAGTGTTCTTGATGATCATCTTTTATTCCTATCTTCTAGGACATTCCCTAGTTTGCAGGCTTCTT
This sequence comes from Cupressus sempervirens, assembly GCA_028749045.1. NCBI lineage: Eukaryota > Viridiplantae > Streptophyta > Pinopsida > Cupressales > Cupressaceae > Cupressus > Cupressus sempervirens. The sequence continues at coordinate 1,090,610,418 of CM053785.1, forward strand.
CAGTACTTCACTAGTTTTTTTCAGCATTATTTCCATCTCTCTTTGGATTATGGTTTTTCCATATAGTTTTCTCTATGTCTCCTCTTTTCAAGGATTTGGTTGTGCTTGGGTACCACATGAGGCCTTGTTGTCAGACCCAAATTTACTTTTAGTAGTAGTTTCTAGGTTTTGAGCTTCTCCCTAAGTTTATCTTAAGGGGGTGTGTTAGAGTAATAAAAAAAAAGCTTATTAATTTAATCATATCAATTTAATTAATAAGTCACTTATTATCTCTAATTTACTTAAGCTAAACTTAGGGTATATAATAATTAATTATCTTATTAATTATTATCATGCAACCTACATTTTACCTTTTATGATTTTGATCTCTTTTACAAGCTTTGATCTCCATTTAATCATTCATTCAATATAATCGCGATTTCTTTTTTACACATCAAGAATGTCTCATCCTTGGATCTAGTAATTCTAGCCTCCATAGCTTTTTCTTCTCTCTTTCTATGACAACTGTTTGCATGTAGGTAATCCTTGGGAGCTGTGAGGTTAATGTTTCATCGACTTCAATGTAAGTTGTATTGAATGGATTTAAGGATGGAAGGATATTAAAATTAAATGGAACTTGTGCTCTTTCTATTTTACTATGGACTTCAACATAAGTAGAATATATTTTACTAAGGAAGTTCTTATATCTTCTACTATGTTATGGCATGCAAGATTTGGCCATATTTTTATGACAAAATTCATAATATGAAAAAGAATGGTGTTGATGGCCTACCTTTATGGCCTCAATCAAATGAAAAATGTGAAGCATGAATGCTTGCCAAGAAAGATAGAATTTTTTCCCCTTCATCCACTTGGAGAGCACAAAGAAAATAGCAACTTATTCATTCTAATTTGTGTGGACCTTTACCAGTAACTTCTATGGGAGTAACTCTTTTTTTTTATTGTTCATTGATTATTATATTCACATGACATGGGTTTATTTCTTGCAGAAAAAATGAGAGGCTTTTAAAACTTTTCAAAGGTTCTGTGTTACGATTTAAAATCAAGCTCAATCTAAAATTGGTACTTTTCAAATAAACAATGGTTGATAATTTACTTCTCTAGATTTTGAATATTATGTATGTCAACATGGGATTCAACATCATCTAACTATACCAGGTACTCCTCAAAAAAATGGATTTGTTTAACGAATGAATAGAAACATCGTGAATATGGTTAGAGCAATGTTTTATTTTAAAGGAATCAAATTGCATTGTTGGGATAAATTAGCAAGAACTATAGTCTATCCTCATAATATATCTCCATCATCTACACTTTTACAAAAAACTCTATGTGAAGTATGGTTTGTTTATCCTCCTTCTATTCGAAATCTTAAAAATTTTGGGTTCACTTTCTATTCTCTAATTCCCGAGGGAAAAAGAAGTAAGTTGGATCAACATACTTTGAAATGTATTTTTCTTAGATATTCTAAATCCTCTAAAGCATATAAGTTCTATGAAGAAGCTAATAATAAATTTATCATGACATGCGATGTTCTATTTTGTGAAACTTCTAAAAATTCTAAAAATATTGAATCTTAGCTACATGATACACTTTCTAAGGGGAACCCAACCTATTTAGCCTCACCTCTAATGGATTCACATGTCGAATCTTTTCCTCAAACTATCCTCAGTCAAACTAATACATCTATGAATGAGAAAGAAGAATATACCTCAAATTATGAGCATGAGATTGTAGATCCATTGGCCACTACCAAAACATCTTCTGTGCAACCAAAATCTTCTCATAAGTGCGAAAAAAAAGTACAACAAACTTTGAAATATTTAAGACTTGATGAGATAGGTAAAATATGTATAAGAAGTTCATACAAGGCAAGGCTACAAGCTTAGTACAATATTGTATATAACCTAGAACCTATTGATGAACTCAGTTTCACAAGTGAGCATGAACCAAGTTCCTTTAGTGAAGCTAAAAATATTTTAGTTTGGAGGAAAGCTATGCAAAATAAGTATGATGCACTTATAAAAAATGGCACATGGGATTTGATCTATCCATCACTAGGTTGTAAGCCAATTGGTTGTAAGTGGATTTTTAGAAATAAATATAAAGAATATGGAACACTTGAAAAATATAAAGCTCAACTTGTTGCTAAAGGATATTCTTAGGAGTGGATAGATTTTGATGAAACATTTGCATTTACAGAAAAATGGATGACCATTTGAATACTTTGTTGAGTCTTGTAGCTCAAAATGGGTTGAAATTTCACCAAATGAATGTCAAAACCACATTCTTAAATGGTGATTTTAAATAAATAGTTTATATGACTCAACCTAAAGGATATGTAGTTAATAAGATGGAAAATCAGGTATACAAGCTTGTCAAATCTCTATATGGTTTGAAACAAGCACCCTGTGCCTGGTATGAACTACTTATAGAGCATCTCTTGAAGTTGAACTTCAAGCATTTTGAATTTGATAATGGAATACTTTTCTTAAAAAGGTTGATAACATTGTTATGTATCTTTTTGTTTATGTGGACAATTTATTTATCACTAGCAATGATGAGAATAATATTCAAGATGTGAAAGAACAATTGAAGAAGGGATTTGATATGATTGATTCAGATCATCTTTGTCACTATTTAGGCATTGAGATGGTTCAAAAACCTCATTCTATTTTTATTACCCAACAAAAATATATTAGTGATCTTTGCATAAATTTGGCATGGCTAATTGCAAGCCCCTTAGTACTCTATGGAACAAAATATCAAACTCAAATTTGATAACTCGTCAATGTTGGTTGATGCAACTATATATAGGAAACTTGTTCTCAGTTTGATCTATGCTACAAATACTCATCCATAAATTTATTTTTCTATTGGAGTTCTCTCAAGATTTATGCAGCAATCTAGACAAACTTATTGGTTGGCTAATAAAATAATTTTTTGATATCTAAAAGGTACTCAACACTGTGGGCTGAAATACTCTAAGACAAAAGAGTTTTCTTTTCTTGGCCATTTTGATTCAAATTATACAGGTGACTCAATAGATGGAAAATCTACAACTAGCTATTTAATGCATCTTGGATCAATTATAGTCTCTTGGAAATCTTAAAAATAATCAGTCTGAACTATCTCTTCTTTTGAAGTTGGATAAATGGCAGTCATAGAAGAAACTTAGGAAATCTAATGGCTTAGAACGATTCTTGAAGACTTGCAGTTTTCACAAGTTTCATCAACACCACTCTTGATTGATAATCAATCTATTATTGAAATGGATAAAAATCTAGTATTTGATGATCGAAGAAAACTCATCAACACAAAGTTTCATTTGATTTGGCATCATGTAAAAGATGGCAATATACACCTCAAATATTATCCCACTATAGATCAGCTAGGAGATATTTAAATTGCCAAGGTATTGGGTAGAGAAAACTTTGAGAAGTTTAGAGGAATGCTTGGTTTAACCCCTTCAGATTAAGGAAGGATGCTAATCACTAATCTTCATGGTTTTTAAGTATTAAATATTATATTAAGGTTTCTTTAATATTAATTTAGGTTTGCTATTTTTTTTTGTTCCGCTAGTTTTGTATACTAGTTCATAACTTTTATTTTTGTCTATTTTATAATTTTTGTTTGCTATTCTACCATAGACAATTGAATTCAAAGGAAATAATAAATACATTCTAGTTTCTAATTATTTCTATTTTTTCAAATCTTGGGCTAACAGGCTCCAACTTGATCAATAGGCTCAGAGTTTAACATCAAAGGTGGCAAGTTGTGGCAATGGGATTTTCACTTGTTAATGTATCGAACCATGGATGAAGTGATTCTACACCAACGACGTACATGCTTGTGTTATTTTATCAGAGTTTACTTTCAATACTCATGTCTACCTATTATATTCTTGTCAAGATATTCACACGCCTAGTTTAGTCTATCCATGAATAACATTCAATTGAGTAATAAGTTGTGATGCCCAAGGATCCACATTTCTATTGACTTGTGTGAATTATTCATGCTTATACATCATTTGTTAGTATTGTAATTTGACTTCTCATTTTGAAGAAGTTTATCTTGTGAAGGTCGCGGCTAATGTAGGGGCATTTTGTCAAATACTTTGTTTATCCTTGAAACAATGAGTCTATGTCAGTTCTAGAATCTTTCCTACTTAGTAAACATGTTGTATTTTTAGATTATGTACCACAGAACATTACACGTTGTATACTCATGATCCATGTTTGGCATCATACTAGGTGGTTGGTGGCTTAGTTTTTTGAACTGCTCAAGTTACAATTACGTTTCCACATTGAATTATTTTTTCCTATAACGATATTGGATGCTCGGTCAAACTTTTATTATCTGACTATAGATCCCATACTTCCTTTCAAGGTTGACACTTGACAACAATCATGGTGGATGTTGCAAATATGACTTCTCATTTCATAAGATGTAAACGTCAAGTTAAGATCTTGGACAATCTTCCTCACCTAATTTGGGAGAACCACTTCATCAATTTCAATAGACTCAATGTTGAGCATAATATTCTTCTTGCACATTAAGTTGAGGGGTCACGTTCTCCAAGACTCTCACCCATAGTGCATAGAAAGGCTTTCACTTCTGTAATTTGGTATGAACATAAGGAGCATAATTAACTTTTACAGAGGTTAATTAACTTCTTTCTTTTAAAACTTTCAATTTGGTAAAGAAGTTAAAGATTTTTGCTCAAAATAGGCATTTCAATCTTCCCACTTAAGTTCCATCTTTCCAAGAGGTTAAAGTGGCTAATGTTTCACTTCAAAATACATTTTTCAACTTTCTCATCTAAACTCTTTAAATTATTTTGCATTTAAAGGTTAATTGTTAGATTGAAAATATTTGTTTTGGAGGCTTTAATTAACCATGCATAATTTTTTGTTCATGAATCCAATTCCTAAAAATTGTAGTGTTGGATGAAGCTAGAAATAAGTTGGAGATAATGAGATTATAAAATCATCAAAAATTCTAGTAATGACTATTCAGTTTAAAGGTTTAAGTTGGGATGCTTTTAAACTTGTTTACTCTTAAAAATATTGGCAGATAGGGAATCAAGACAACACAACCACACAACCTAAATTACTTAAATGTGTTTAAACAAAAAAAATTAGATGGATGGATTTTTTGAGAGACTTTGTATGCTTCAACTTCATATTTATTTAAATTGTCCATAAATCATAGATTTTCAACCTTGATCCCTACTAGAACAAAGGAGCATATCAACCACACAACCTAAATTAGTTAATGTGTCTAAATAGAATTTCTTAGATAAGTGAATTTTTTAGAGACTTTGTATTCTTCACATTCATAATTATTTCCATTGTTAAAAAATAGCAGATTGTCAACCTTGATCCTTACTAGAATAGACAAACAAGTGTTTGTTTATATTAAATCCCTATGGACCACATATAACTCGAAGATGAGCTAAATTAATTGCTTAAAGTTGTCTAAAACAAAGTTATTTTGAGATCAGTGTGATCTTAACATATATAAACCTAAAATGTCTTATATATTAAAAATTAAAAATAATATTAGAAAATAATAAATAAATCAATACAATTGTTGAATATAATAACACTAAAGTGTTACTCTAAAATATTTAACTAAATCGCTCCTCGGTAAGTGATTTCATTAATAAAAATATTTTATAGGTATGCGGGCCATAGTGGGAGAGAAATTTATTTTAATGTTTGAATATATATGATTCTTTTAGTAGATGTGATCAAATTTATGTTAAGCCATTAAATATTTAATTTACTATATAGATTTATGTAATGTAAAGTTTATGTAGTGCTTTTATTTTATCAAATGTGATATAATAAAAAATAAAAAATAATATAAATATGATTAGTTATGAATAATTATATGGGGGATTTCAAAACTATTATTTTGTGAGTAGTTGATAGCTTTGGTTTTTAATTATTTTTAATTGAGCTTTGAAAGAAATAGGTTTGAACCTCCTGGTATGAATTCTCAATCTTAGTGATGGTTTTCTTATATTTGGAAAGAATTTCAAAAATCATACACCAATACATAACCAAGACATAAATATACATTAAGTTGAGTGAGATAAATAACTATAGCTAATAAATAAAATAAAATGATTCATATTAGTTTTCCCAAACAAATCAATATTACTTTAATAACTTATTACTATTCCTCAACAATACGTTAAGTTTACTAAGTAAAGCCTAATGATATATACATGTAAATATGTGAAGAGATGATTATTCCATTTTCTTATAGCAATTACAAATGTATCACCAAGACAAAAGTAAAACATATTTGTAGAATATTTTGTGAAAATATTTGTAGGACCTCCTTACTAGACCCTACTTATCTTCAATTGGAGGTCAATAGACTATAGGATTCAAAAGTTGTCAATCCCCACAGTAAGGTAAGAAAGTCATCTTCATCTCTTTATGTACCAAACTATTCAAACTCTTCAGTGCTATGGAAGGATCTTTTAAATAGTATCTAGTCGTATTCTACTAATGAGGTTTATATTCATTTTGCCAAGATTGGTATGACTATCAAAATCAAAGAAACATCTCTAAATCATTCTTTGGATAAAATAGAAAATTATTTGGTTGATAAATTATTTGGAAGACATCCTAATATTGCTACATTAAAAATGTGGTCTTCTTTTCTAAAGGTTATTAAAGGAATATTTTATGTCACATCTCTTCCCAATAGATTATTTTTCTTTCTATTATCTCATAAAGAAATATTGGATTGATGTTTTTATATCTATTCCTTAGTTATTTGCAAAAAAGGTATTTTTTTTAAAAAAAAAATCTTCGATATAGAGCCTTTGGTTCAACTTGATAGTTTCATCCCAACTTGGCTTAGACTATTGGGGTAAGAAAATCATTTTAAGAATAGACAAATATTTTTTTCATATTTTAGCCATTGATATTGGCAATAAAGATAGACCTAAAATACTATTTAATAATTAGTATTGAACCTCACTAGGTGTTGCCAATGTTAATATAGTTGGAATCTCATTTTTTGTCCTAATTTTAGTAGCTAGAATTTGAAATTCTAATTTTTTTATCATTAAATTTGAGCATATGTGTTGGATCATGGTACGCTAATTGAGGCCTTTATATGGCAATGAGAAAAAAAATGGCTAAAAACATGACATAAAAATCAACATGTTGGAGGTTGTATTAATGTTGAGAGGAAGGTGACTAATTAGCCTATGAGAGCAAGTGGGGTATCATAAATGGTATTTCCTTGAAACTTAACATTTGGTAAATTACATAAGACTAAATTAATGAGTTAAAGAACTAGATTCCCATAAAGGAGGAGAAAAACTTTGATCCAAGTTTAAAGAGATCCAAAGTAGGTGATTGTTTTTTCATGTTCAAAGTCTCACATGAGAACTTGTCTCCTTCTTGAAAGAGTGCATAGTACAAACATCGGTTAACATATCAATGAATATCATGCTTGAAATTTTGAAAACCAAAGTGATTCATTAGATAATCCAAGTAAAAGATATATATATTCCATGAACTTTTACATCACATGCTAAACAAACAATAGTTTATCATTAAAAATTGTGACCAGTAGAGAAACATTAAATGTCTCATAACCATTTCATTTTTAACTCCTCATTGAAACCAAAGTGAGTAAAAATGTCAATAAAGAAATATTAAATATATCAAAACAATTTGAATATTTTTTTTAACTTTCTCCACACACCACCCACTCATGGGGTCCCTTTTTGTAGGTATGGCAAGTAAATGCAGTAGTCCACTATGGAATTCCCTTTTATGTGTTGTGCATTTTGTTTGGAGGGATTAGAAATAATTTCCATAGTTGAGCACAAAAGAAGAGGGCATAGTTGAATTCTTCACATGGAGAAGTAGTGGTCAACACATTCCCTCACTTAGAAAATGAGATTGTGAAAATATTGAAAAAAAAACTTGTGGAAGTCTACAAATTTTGATGATGAAATATCAAAAAGGCAAGAAGTTGAGAAAATTCTTGAAAGCATGATAGAATAGTATTGTTTGTGGATATACATTAAACAAAAAAAAATTAGTAAGTAGAGATATTTTCCCATAGCAAGTCAAATTGTGATATTTCTCTTGATCAAGATTTGACTATGTAGTTTTTTAGTCAAACTCATTTACTCACATTTTATGAGTAGTGATTTGAATATGAATCCATCTCTTATGATAATAAATGGAACAATTATAACTCATTTGATCTAGGTAATTCTCATAGAAGTGAAGCACTAGGGCCTCCCAAGAGGACGCCAATCCCATTACTACTCTAGCTTGAGCAAGTTAGATCATTTCATGGATTGGCAAGTTTCTACAAAATGTTTATCAAAAGTTTTAGTTTAGTTTGTAATACTATGATAGAGACTATGAGAGTTGACAAAAAGGATTTCAAATAGACACATGGAGAAAATATGACATTTAAAATATTGAAGGAAAAGGTCATAGAATTACCCGTTCTTTCTTTACATGGTTTTAACAAAAAAATTCAAGTTAATTGTGATGCTAATGGGAATGCCATTAGTGCTATTTTGAGTCAAGAAACTAAGCCTATAGATTTTCATAGTCAGAAATTGAATGATGCTAAGAGGAAATATTTAGTCTATGATCAAGAATTTTATATAATTAATTTCAATCTTTGAAAAAATAGAGACACTATTTGACTCCTAGAGAGTTTGTGTTGTAAATTGATAATAAATCTTTACAATATATTTGAAATTGGAATAAGTTGTGAAGTGGGTTGAGTACATGTAGAACTTTTCTTTTGTATTGAAGCATAAGAGTGGGTAGTCAAATAAGCTGGTAGATGCACTAGGTAGAAGAATAATTTTTTTGATAGAGATGAGAGTTGGAGTACTTAGATTTGAAGATTTGAAGAACTTGTATGAAACTGGCCCTAATTTTGTAGAACTGTGGCGAGCTTGTAAGAATCATTTCAGTGATGAATAAGAGAAATCGATTGATTATTTCATTCAGGAAGACATGTTGTTTAAAGAATTTCATTTATGTATACCTAGAAGATCTATGAGGGAGAATAGCATTAAAGAGAAATATGTTGATGGATTTGCATGACACTTTGAGATTGATAAGAAAATAAAATTAATTTCAAAAAAATACTTTTGGTTGCAAATATATAATCATGTTCAAAAAATGGTAAGAATTTTTACAATATGTCAAGTTACTAAAGAAAGTAGTCATAATGTTAGATTATATATGTCTTTGTCTATTCCTTGCAAACCTTGGGAAGATATTGGTATGGTCTTTGTTCTGCAATTGCCTAGAACTTAGAGAGGTAATGGTTCTATCTTTGTAGTAGTTGATATATTTTCTAAAACAACACATTTCATACCTTGTAAGAAGAAATAAGATGTAATAGAAATGGAAAACTTAATTTTTAGAGATATTCTGAGATTACAAGGATTACTTAAAACTATTATTTTAGATAGAGATACTAAGTTTATTGGCTATTTTTGGAGAACACTTTGAAAGAAATTGAATACTAACCTTAAGTATAGTTTTACATTTAATCGAAAAACTGATGGACAAACTAATGTTGTGAATAGAAGTTTGAGTAACTTTTTGAGAAGTTTGACTAGAGATGAACCTTCTAATTGTGACTTGATTTTAGCACAAGTTGAGTTTGCATATAACAATTTAGTGAAAAAAAGTATTAAGAAGACTCCTTTTAAGATTGTAAATGGCATGAGTCCTAGAGGAACTACTCTGTTGGGGAAAGTGGATGCTAATGTGAATAATAGTGCTGAAGCTAAAGAATTTGTGGACTTTATGAAAAATTTGTCTCAAAAAGTGAAGAAATATCTACATGATAGTAATCAAGGTTATAAAGGAAAAGAAGATAAGAAGAGAAGATCTAAAGCTTTTGAGGTTGGAGATGAGGTAATGGTACATTTGAAGAAGAACGGATATCTAGTTGTTAGATACATTAATCTAAAGATGAAGAGTTTGGACCTTGTAAAATCTTGAACAAAGATGACATGGGTAATGTTCTTGAAGTTGTATTGCCTAAGGATAAAGATATTTCACCTATGTTCAACATTGTAGATATCTTTGAGTATCATGAATCCAATGAAGAGATGGTTGATAAACTAGATTATCTTAAGAAGAAGATAGATCGAATTGATAAGATTTTGGATGCCAGAGTTAGTAAAAGCACAAGAGGAAAGGATTACAAAGATTATTTTGTTCAATAGAAGAATGAACCTATTGAAGGCAGTGTTTTGATATCATAAGATGAGTTAGATATTTATGATACTTCTTAGAGCATTAGAGCTTCTTGATGAGAACATTAATTTTTTATTTACCCTAGGTGTCTGATGCAAGAGCATCTTTGGTACTTTGGTAATCTTGCATCAACCAAAACACATTTCCTTTTATTGTCCCTATCATTTATTTGAAGAATGATCATTTTTTTTTTGTGTTTTCTCTTTTCACATAGTTAGCTCCTTAATCTTGACCTATCATGTATCTTGTGCCTAAGCTCACAGGATTTAATTTCATCATTTGCATAAGTTATCCTTATCTTTATTTTTGACATGTTTGATTTTTGGCAATTCGAGTAACGTGTAGGTTTGGCTTTGGAAAAAAAAAAATTTGACATCATGATATTTTATGCACTTTGTTACCTCTTCTTGGATCATGTGTGGACATATCCTTGTCCCCAGAGAAGTTTATTTTCTTGTTTGAAAGGTCATTGAATTCTCCTTTGAGGAAGGACCTATATTTTGTAATAATATGCCTAACAAACTAACTTGTGGTCTTGCTAGCTATATAATTAGAGATATATGATTAGGAAAAATATAATGAAGTTGGAAAGAGGGGGTAAAAGCACAAACCTATGTCACCTTTTATAAAGAAATGGGATATGAGAATGCGATAGTTCAACATTAATGACATAAAATGGTATTTGTGTTTAGAATTTGAAGATGATGTAAACTGATGAAATGTGTAGAATTAGATGAATTTCATGCCTATAATTTTTATAATTTTTTTGAGTAAGAATTTCTTAATTTTCTTTTATTTTGAAGTCCCTTTTTTTAACTGTAAAAAATATAGGGTGTAGTTACCATCAAACAAGTCTATGCAAATCATCCTTTTTTGTTTTGATTTGAAAATATCTTATAGATGACATGTATAGCTAGGGAACAAAGAAAGAAATAATTATTTTTATGTATATTTTCTTTGTTATAAGTACTCAAGCTTGACCTTATCAGAATCTAACAGTTTTTTTCCTCTCGTCAAAACTTCCCCATCAAATCTACACCTTCTTGAAAAAAATATATGTATTCATGAAGAGGACTCTCTCCTCTAGAGATAAATATATTTTTTAAATTTTTTTGTTATGATTTACTATTTTTCTCCTTTTTTGAGGGAGAATATTCTATAATGTTGAAATATCAACTTATAATATTTTAAAATTGTAACATATTATAACTAACAAAAACACTCAAAAAATTTATATAATGATGATACTGAATCTAAGATCTATAAAAGGGTATTTTTTGCTTTTGAAAAAAATTGAGTTTTGATAGTGAAATGATCTTTTTTTTTTAATGAATAGTCATGTTCTATTAAAAAATATACTTAGAATACAATTCGCAAAAAAGGGGCCAAGGGATACAAGATCACCTCGTGAGAGAGTTCAAGCGGCCTAAGCCGGAACTAAACACATGGCACCAACCGAAAAAAGAAACTATTCATCAAAAAAAAAATATATATATATATATAGCAACCTCAGGCTACCAAAGTAGTGGCAGCCGAGGGGGGAGGATCATCTTTGTCATTAAAACCCCAATCATTTCTAGGATTGGGGGATGGGCTGGGCATAGACCAGCCATCATCAGGAGCAACAATAGCAAGGGGATCAGTGGTAGCCTCCACATCTCTGACCTTAGGCCACAGAGGAGAAATCACTAGAGCCAAGCGGGGCCACTTGCTAGCATTATCTTGACGAGCGCTAGGAGGAGGAGGTGGGGACTAGCTAGAGCCACCATGGGGTGGGGAGGTAGAGCGGTGCCTCCAGCTACCAGCCCCATCATTGGGAGAGTGGTGGTAGGAGGCCTAGGAGTGCAGAGTGTGCGAGTGGCGGCCTGAGGAGTGGTGCCGCTACTGGCGGCCACGAGGCATCAAGGTGTCTGCTGAGGCATTTGGAGGTACTTGAGCCACAGTGCAAGGGGCATTTCCCTAGTGGTTGAGCAACTCTTATAGGTGAGCAACTTCCAGGGAAACTTTGTTAGCTTGCACTTGTATCTGCATAATAACATTGTTACAAATACAAGCTTTAGTGTACATTACAATGTTAACATCCAAAAAGCTATTTGTGAATAAAACAACATTTTTATATTTCCACAAAGTAAACAAGATTTCCATCCTAAATGTATGCTAGATCTGGAAGTACTTTCTGGGAATTCTGGGGGAATCACCCAGCAAGATCATGTGCCATGAAAATGGTTCGGGCCTAAAAGGGTTGAAAAAATCATGAATCTAGTGCCAGTAATTCTGCACACATTTACAAAACCAGAAAATATGCAGAAAGGACTCAGGCTGACCACAAAAGGGACATCTGGGATCAAGAACCCCTATATGCTTGAGCCGAGGCCCTAGGGGAAGACCTTGGAAGACAAGGCACCAAGCAAAGTGGGCAATCTTGGGCTCAGTAATAGTGCACCAAATGGTATCGAAGTGTTTTCACCATTGAGAAAGTGAAGAATGCAAATGACATCTCTTGTTGAGCGTCTCTACCATCGAAAGCCATCGGTATTCCTTATTGGGCTTGTAGTTGGAAAAAGGAGTGTTAGGAAACCACTTCTTTTCATGCCACCAAGGATGACCAGACTGAATTCCAACCTTGTGCACCAAATGCACAGGGATGGAGGAAAGTAAAGGTCAAAAGTTTGCCGATCTGCACAGACCAGGCAGTACTGAACCTGCATGTCTTCCCAGGTCCTAAAACTCATAGTGACTATGAAAAAGAGATCTTTGACAGTTTTGATGCCACGTTTGAAAAAATAAAAAGCATTGGCTCCTTGGGTCTTAGCAAGAGGGCTATCATGAATGGAAAATAGGGGAGACCACCAAACATTCTGTTGATTTAAGGAGAGACCATTACGAAAGTCATCCCCAGCCCAATGCAACAAGGGCTTGATAGCCTCCCAAGCTTTCTAGATGCTCTTGATAACAAATGAGCCCTATATGACAACAAGATCACGCATAATGAGAAGGTTATGAAAACCAATCCCCTTCCAAGCAGGTCTGTTGGCAAGGAAGTCAAAAGAAATGCAATGGCGAACCAGAATCTTCCAAGCTTCATCTCCAGCAATAGCTTGAATGATCCATTTGGCACAAAGTGAAAGGCCTTGTTTATGAGTGGAAAGTAGACCAAGGCCACCAAATTCTTTAGGGAGGCAACAAAATTCCCAAGTGACTCTGTGAAATCCATGATGATCAAAACTAGAAGCCTAGAGGAAATCTCTGAGCAGGCATTTCAGTTTAAGATAGGAAGCTTTAGAAGGGGCCCAATAGGAAGAATAATAAATATGGGTGGCTGCCAGAGTCTTGGAATAAATTTGGAATTTACCAGCAAGAGAGAGCGACTTGGTAATCCAGTAATCCAGCTTTTTTGCAATCTTAGCAAGGACAACATTCCAAATCTCTAGAGGGGAAGCCTAAAAGGAAAAAGGGATGCACAAAAAATGAAAAACTTCACCGTGAGTGACCCATTTCCACTCAAATTGGTTGAGCATGTGAGGAGCTGGCAAAAAAGATTGGAGGTAGCAGAGCATTTTATGCCATTGAATGGCAAAGCCAGAGGCTTGACAAAAAGTCTCCAGACAAGATAGCACATTGTTGATGCATTCCTCCTCCTCAAGAAGAGTAAGGAAGGAATCATCAGAAAAATGCCCATTGACAAGCTGGGAAGTAGAATCAGGCAAGGTAATGCCATGAACCAATCCTAAGGAAACAGAATGAGCAAGCATGTACCCAAACCCTTCAGCAACAAGAATGTAAAGCACGAGAGCCAAAGAGAAACCTTGTCTAATGGAGCGAAAGAGCCCAAAGGCCTTAGACTATGAATTATTAATGGTAATGCAACCATTAGCATCACCAAAAATCATCTCCACGGATTTAATAAATTTGGGACCAAATCCCAGGGCCTTGAGCATAGCTAGGATGAAGAGCCATTCAATGCAGTCATATGCTTTGGCAAAATCTATCATCAGAAAGATAGCCTTCTATTTGGACTTGCAAGCCCATTCCATCCCTTCCCAGACAATAATAATGTTGTCAAGAATGTATCTAGATTTGATGAAGCCAGTTTTCTTAGGCCATACAATTAGAGGCAACATGTGCCTAATTTTGAGAGAGAGTTCCTTGGCAATTATCTTATAAGCCACATTCAGAAGGGTGTTGGGCCTCCAATTGCATATGTCCTCTGGATCACCAGCCTTAGGTATGAATTTAATATTTCCTTTATTTATAATGTCTCCTAATCTTTTAGAATGATATGCTTCACGATAGACTTTGTGAAGATCAGGGCCAATTTATTCCAAGAGGTGTTTGTAAAACTCACAGGGAAATCCATCACACCCAGGGGATTTGTCATCTACCATAGAAAAGGTAGCCTCTTTAAGATCGCTGAGGGAAAGAAGTTGCTCACAGAAAGTATGCTGCTCCCCTGCAAGGCGGTTGGGAGTAACAGTGATGCATTTTTGGAGAGCCTCATCCTAGGCAACCGAATTTCCCTATGAAGCAAAGACGTTCTCATAATGATGAACGAACACTTGCAGGATGTCGAGGAGGCTACACAGAACCGTCATGCCCTATTTGAGTTTCTAAATCCCAACTTTGGTATGACAGGCTCGAAGAGCATGAAAAAATTCCTTCAAGGCTTTATCTCCAACCTTCAACCAATGGAGACGAGCCTTGAGTTAAGCTCCACGGGTAACATAGTTGTCAGCAACTTGTTTGTTATGGAGAATCTTGGCAAGATGAACTTGCAGATCCATATCAAAGGGATTAAGAGTGAGAGCCTTAGAAGCTTTTCTGAGGGCAAGGTTATTAGCTGCATAAGCCCTTTTTTTGAAAATGGTAACTTGAGGCCCATAGATGCATAGGAATTGTGCAATTCTAGCAATGACATCATTCCACCATTGAATCCATCCCCTTTGAGAGTGTAGACGTGGATCCAAATTCCAGACACGTAGGATATGTGAGATGGTGGAAGCATGCATCATCACTGATGTGTTGAGGTAAAACTTAGAGTTAGCCACCTTGGGGATAGCTATTTGCCAAGTAATGCAAAAATAAATAGGATAGTTGTTGGATAAAGTGACATCTAACAGGGGAATGAGGGGCAAATCTTGATCCTTAGAAAAGGAGAAAAAAGATTGCACAAAGATCATGGCACAATCAAGACATTTTAATATACGATCTAGGCCAGCTCAAAAGTTGGACCAAGTGTGCCAGACCCCACTACTCTAGTGGTGGTTAGTGTTGGGATCAAATAGGCCCAATTTATTATGCATGTGGTACCAGGCTATTCTTTTCCCAACTGTCCAATGAAAAGGAAAAATGCCTTCTTTGTCAGATGCCACTTCAACCATATTGAAGTCCCCACACATGACCCAAGTAGCTAGAGGCAAATTGTCAGCCAGCTAGGCCCACAACTAGGCTCTTTCAACAGCATCATTGGAAGCATAAACGTTAATGACTCCAAAAGAGCGATTGTTAATGGAAAGCAAAAGCCAAACAATTCTATGCATAGGGTCAGTACCATGTGAAATAATAGCATAATGAAGGTGAGGTGACAGGGCAGTAACTACACCACCTCTGCCAGCATCATGTTGCTAGGAAAACATAACACCATCTAGCCAAATGATGCGACATGCAACATCAAGCATGAAACCAAAGATCTTTACTTCTTTTAAACACAGAAAATCCAAATTACCAAGTCTATGATGGGTATCCCGGACATAGTACTTTCTGAGGAGGTCTATAAGACCTCTAACATTCCATGAAAGGTAGTTCATGAGAACTCTTCCATGTCCTATTTTTCCTCGAGAGAGGAGTAGCTATTTTGCAAGAAGGTAGGAGCCAGGTGAAAGTCAGATGGGAAATCCTTTAAACTAATAGCCTGTCGCTTTATCTCTGGTACCTCTTCACGTTTAGGACTGTGAGAATGCCGTGTTGTTGGTGGCACAATGGAAGAAACTGCAAGCAGGGTGCGAGCTCTGACAAAGGTAGAAGCCCTAGCGGCAGCCTTGATCCCCTACATATTAGCATGGTTTGAAACCTATGAATTCCCCAGAGGAGGAACTATCGAAGCCACTTGTGTCTCCATGCTAGGTGATGTAGACCTTCCTATGGGAATAGGAGGAACAACGACAACCATCATGTAAGATTATTTGGGCTGCAAAGGGGTTGAGGTAGCCTTGCCCTTGTGTCCAACAGTAACCCAATCTTCTTTTTTCCCTTTAGCTTGTTTGGCAGGTGCATCTTTAGGTGCAAGTTTTGTCATGGAGGTAACTAAGGGGCAATCTCAAATCTTGTGTTCTGCCGACTAGCACCTATAGCAGGTGTTAAGAAGGTTTAGGTAAAGCACCTTCTAAGAGAAGGTTTGCGCCCTAATATGAATTTCCATGGAATCATGAAGATCCTTGGAAAGATCAACTTCGATGCAAATGTGATGCTGAGGGTGAGCATTAAAGAATTTCTCTGGCTCCTTGTTGACAACCTTGCAAAGGGGTTGGGCAATGGACTCGATGAAATGCCAACATGGAAAGGGTAAACCTAGGAACTCAACCCATATAGGGACCCTAACCTTTTTATCATCCGAGACAGCAAAATCTTGGGACCATTTTTGGAAAACAAGCAGAGAAGAACGGACAAACCACGGGCCGTTGGTAAAAACTGCCTCTACTTGTGGCAGGTTGGTGAAACAAAATTAAAAAAACCTTTGGTAAGGTTTTGCACAGCATCAAGGTTGACCCCATGAGGGGTCCAGCTCTTGTTAACCCATTCTCTGACCATAGCTTCAGGAGGAGTCCGACCCACAAAATATCCTATCAAGGTGTGGTGCTCTAACCAGTCACATGCCGCATCAAATTCTTGCAAAGGAAGGATAATATCAGGATTACCTCGTGAAAGACCTTCGGGACAAACTTGCGCAGACATTTGTTCAGAGGCAGGGCCATGGCAGTCTGAAGCAGCAGCGTGCACACCAAAAACAACTGGGGCACCACTGGCCGGAGCCATGATAAAAAAGCCTAAAGACTCTTGCAGTAAATGCAGTTTGACAGGTGTTGCCTGGAAAAGGCAAGATCAAACGAAGAGACGTACTCAAGAGAACTGAAAAATTGCATGAGGCAAGAAACCCTAGCAAAAAAAAAAAAATCTTTTCACTTTGTGAAATGAAATTTGACCAAAACAAGTTTTGGTATCCTAAACAGTGACACAGATTTGTGCTTGTAGCTAAAGGAAAAATAGTAAAATTGGGCTCTATAAGCCAGAGCCCTTAACCTGTTGATTTTATGTGATTGTATATGGCTGAAACCAAGTATGTCTTATGTCTAGCATGTTGAATGAAGATCGACTCATCATTGCTGCATTGATATCTAGATAATTTCTTTTGGTTTCTCATATATTGATTTTCCTCTATGTGTAACTCTAGCAAGGGCAGTTGGGAGGTAAATTATATCCCCTCCTCCCTTCCATTAAGTTGGCCTTGTTCCTTTCCTTGTTTTATAAAGTTGTTTAGGTTTCTAGAAACCTCTCAGATCATATTTATTTCATGCCTCTTGTGGTCTCCTTCCTTGATTTATATTTTTTCAAGGGATTTCTACAAGTCAAAGCTTGTGGTAATCCTTTCAAAACCCATTTTTATTCTCAGTATCCATGGATTATTTCATTTCTAGTGGTAAAGTTTTTATTTGTATAGTGATTTCGGGTTCCTTTCTATACCCCTCTATTGTTTTTATGTGACACTTTTAGTAGGTAAAAGATGTTGTTCCTCACCAATCGGCCCCTCTAGAAAAAATGTTTTTAGTAAGGTTTTCTATTTTGGTAGTCTCACTAATTATGAGTTTCTACCCATTGTTTGTCTCTTTTGATTCCTAATCTGGGTCATTTTCCTATTGAATTAATGAAAATATTAATTAGGATTGGTTAACATATCCTTTCTATTAATATTAACTAAATGTCATTTGTATGTAAATAACCAAAATTTGACACTACTATTACAAACAATTATGTTTTTGAACATAATTTCAAACATCCAATTGCTTTAAAAAAATCCGTAATCACTATAGTATAACATTTTCACATGTGCTAAATAACTAAATGTAAGGTTTATATATGTGAGCAAGTGAATCTAATTACTAAATATTTTTTACTATGAAAAAAATGTGGTATAAGCATAGTATTAAATTTATAAATTTGCAAATAATGTTAGAATTGGCATATGCTAATAGTTAAGTTGAGATGGTGTATTGTTCTTCCTATGAGGTGCAAACTTTATAGAGGAATACAGTTAGTCTTTAAATAAAGAAAAGGTATCTTATTCATAACTTCACCCATTCATAATTCTATCTCAAAAACATTGTGATTTTTATTAAGACAACTTGTTTCCTATTATAACTTCACCTAATCACCTAGACACAAGAGAAATGCAATAGATTAAGACACTATATGTTTACTATTTATCCTCCTTTCCATCCATCTGTCAAGAACTCTTTGAAGACCTCACAAAAATTATCATCTCGAGGAAACACAACCCAAAACATTAAGAAATTGCCAATACCTTGACCGGACAACTTAAACATCACACACTAAGCTTGATTCCTAGACTAAAAGTGTTAAATAGTTAAAGTTGATTTAATTTTTTCCAAGCTTAACTTTTTCCTTAATATATGATGTTTAAGGGTGGCCTACCTTGACACTTCACCCTCCTCTCCTTGTATTTGTGCCATATTTTGAGTACATTGTAGGTGTATATACTTGAGTACCCTGAACACAATGTCCCTACTCTTTCTTACTAATTTGAAAATGTCATTCCATTTCAAAGTGGAAATAAAAAATTATTTTCTAAGTAAATGGATGAAATCTTATGAGGGGACAGGCTAATCTCCATAAAAAAAGGTACCAAAGACAAAACAACATCAAATGTAGTATTTTTTCCAAAAAAAAAATTCTGACTATGAATTATGCAGATCATGAAGATCAAATGCTGAAATTTTCAAAAAATCCATGATGTTCTCAATCTTTTAAAAATTGGTCAATTGTACAGTTTCAATGGTCAGGCCTTATATAGTACACATTACACAATATTGTACAATTAACAATTCAATTAATTTGTCCTTATGCCATCAACCCAGAAGAGTAGAGTCGTAGTGTACAAAGAAAATTATATCAAGGCGACTATCCTCCATCCAAAATGTATAGTTTACCAATCTTCAAAGGATTGAATATGTTATGTATTTTTCTAAAAATTAAAGTGTTTGATTTACATGATTTGCATAGTTCGTAGTTGGAAACCAAAAAAAAATTGGAAAAAATCACTACAAAAAAATAAATTGACTTTGTTTTGTCTTTAATATATTTTGGATGTAGATTAGCCTATATATTATTGGTATTAATTAGTTATGTCAAAAAAATGCATTGCTAGTTATTATTTTTTTTAATTTCATTTTCACACCCTTGATAAATGACACATGACCTGCATAAATAAAACTATTTAGATGCAATAACAATTTTGTGGCCATTCAAAATCACATCTTTTTGAACTACTTGTTGTGAATACTTTCCATCTTTACAACTAAGGAAGTTATGGAGTGTATTTAAACTGCTTTAATTAATAGCCTCCTCCAAAACATGTAACTAGGTTCTGAGCATGAATATATATAGTAAAGAAACTTCATTTTATAGAGTGGCACTGTGCTCATGTTGAAATATTAAATGCAGGTCGGTTGCCCCTAGACACAAATACCCACCTACCACCTGACGGCTTGGAGAAAAATCAGAAACAATGAATGTAGGTAGGTGAATTTTTCCAAATTTGGAAAACAGGGGGAAATATTTTTGGCAAGATACAAAAGGAATGAATCGGTCTCATTCGATTAGTTGAAGAAAAAGGAGATCAGAGCAGAGATTTGTAGAGAAAAGAGGAAAAGAAGTTGATCAACAGATCAAATCAAAGATAGAAGAAAGTTCTAGTTTTGTGTTTGCAGTTACATGTGTTGGACCCCTTTTTGATCATTCTACGAGTTTTTTGTTTGATTCAACCTAGGAAATAGTGATTACTCCAAGTGTTATTGTATGCAGCCAATAGAGCTGCAAGTTTAAAGTTTAGATTTTTTATGAGTTTGAAGATTTTAGGGTTTTCTGGTTGAAGCCAAATGCTCCTAGATTTTGTAATAGTTTTATCATATTTTGAATAGAAAGCAAGCAGGCATACTAAAATCTATTATTCTTCCTCTATTTATTTCATTTTAGAAGTCCATTAACTTTACACTTTGACTCTTTGGTTTTAATGGTGGAAAAATCTAGGTTGTAAGTCTGGTCACTTGGTCTAGTTTTTTACTAGGTTCCATCTCTGCAGTTATTGCCGAGCTCACTTGGCATCCTCTTCTACTAAGCACCACTTTGTAGTGGCTACAGAGCTCACTTGGCATACTCTTGTACCGAGTTGCCCCTTTTTTGTTGAGTTCACTCAACTTCCTCTTGTGTTGAACTCACTCGACACCCTCCTGTCACTCGACATCCATTGATGCCAAGCAAAACTGCCACTAAGCACCTTGACATGCTGAGAAAAACTAGTACTAAGCAATAGTTGTTGTTGAGCAAAATTTTAGGTTTGTGATTTATTTTTTCACATGGTATTAGAGCTTTGAAGCCCCACATCCATAGTGAGTTAGGGCATTTTTTTTTTGGGATATTCAACATGGCAGGAGATGCAAGAAAGATATGGAAGCAACCATCATCCTTTAATAGAAAAAATTATGATACATAGGCAAAGAATATGATAACCATAATGGTTGCAAATGATTTATGGGAGTTTGTGATTAATTGGTTCAATGATGTGATAGACCCAGCTCAGTATGCTGCCCTCACAAATCCACAAAAGTCTCAGTTGAAAGAGTCAAGGAGAAATAATGCTAAGGCATTAAGTCTGATTGAGGTAGCAATGATAAAGACAATTTTTCCCAAGATTGCAGTAGAAAATTATGCGAAGGAAGCATGGGACATCTTTGAGATGAACTTCAAGGGGATTGATAAGGTCTGAATAGTGAAGCTATAGATGATCAAAAGAGAGTTTGAGAACCTTCAAATGAGGGATAATGAACCTATTGCAGAATTTAGCTCACAAATCTCCACTTTGATAAACCAGCTCAAACCAAATGGAGAAGAATATGATGAGTAGAGAATAGTAGAGAAAATATTGAGGAGTTTACCTCAGAAATATGACAATCTTTTCATGACCATAGAGAAAGAAAAGGACCTGACCACATTGACCATGGATGAGTTAATGGGAACACTTCAAACCCATGAGCACTGGATAAACAGACCAACAACTACTTCCCAAGAGCAATCTTCAAAGGCTCAAGAGAATTCAAGAGGTAGCGGGAGAGGTAGAAATGGCTCTGATAGAGGCTCAAGAAGTAGAGGTCATGGAAGGAATGGTCAAAGGAATGATGGTGTAGAAATCTTAGGACGAGCAAGCAACCAAGAGGGAGCAAAAACCTCTCAAAACAACTCTAGATGAGGTAAGAAGAATTACAACTCCAATAAGAGTAATGTTGAATGCTACTAATATCATAATGGGCATTATGCAAGTTAATGCTGGAAGAAATAGTGAGATCAGTCAAAGAAAATCACTAATGTGGTTGATGTGAACATGGGAAATGCAAACAATCCCATAGCCTTCATCATGTGTAACATTGGTGAAGAAGGAAGCCCTGAGGTATGGTACCTGCACAATAGATGTAGTAACCACATGAGTGGTAATGAAAGTTTATTTTCTTTTATTGATAAGAATTTTAAGTCTAAAATTAAAATGGGAAATAATGGAACCATTCCCATAGCGGACAAATGATCTATCATGGTTCACACCAAGCAAGGTGAGAAGATGGAAATAAAAAATTTGTATTTTGCCCTGATATGAAGCACAACTTGATGAGTGTTGGACAACTCATTCAAAATGGATACAAGGTGCTGATGAAAAATGACAAGTGTGTCATTCATGAGAAGGATGGTAGTAATAGATTACTTGCAGTAGTCAAAATGATAAAGAACCAGATGTTCCTATTGAGAATAGAGACATGTTTCTCTTCTCAATTTAGTGCTACACCTCCCAATCATGCATGTACAATAGTACACTAGAAATCAACTCTTAGGAGTGTGATTGAAGACCCCTCCAAGCTTTGGCATCTCAGGTATGGACATCTTGGCTTTTCTGGTTTAAATTTGTTTTCTAAGAAAAGAATGGTAGATGGCTTGCCAAACATTGTAAATTCATATGACAAGTGTGAGGATTACATATTGGGTAAGCAACATAGGTTTCCCTTTAATTCTAAAAATTCTAGAATGACTAGAGCACCATTAAAATTGGTGCATTTTAATTTTGTAGTCCCTATGCAAACTACTTCTATTGGGGGGGTACTTATTTTATAACATTTATAGATGATTTCAGTCATAGGATGTGGGTGTATTTCTTAAAGAATAAATCTAAAGCGTTTGATAAATTTGTTGAATTCAAAGCCCTGGCTGAAAAAGAATGTGGACACTATAGTAAGGTCCTTAGATTACATAGAGGAGCAGAGTATACCTCCAATATGTTTGTAAACTTTTGCTGGAAAAATGGCATAAAGAAAGAACTTACAGCTAGTTATACTCTGCAGCTAAATGGAGTGGTTGAGAGAAAAAATAGGACCATTGTTGAAATGGAAAGAAGCATGATGAAAGCAAAAGGGCTCCCAACTAAATATTGAGGAGAAGTTATAGCAACAATAATATATTTGATCAATAGGTGTCCTACAAGATCAGTTCGTGACAAGATACCTCTTGAGGCTTGATCAAGGAATAGATGGATAGTTTAGCACTTGAGAGTGTTTGGATGTGTAGCATATGCACATGTTCCTAAGGAACAAAAGAAAAATTTGGATGAAAATGGTGTGAAGTGCATCTTCATAGGGTATAACTTAGAATCAAAGGCTTATAGATTGTATGATCCAAATAACAAGAAGATCATTATTTCAAGAGATGTAGAGTTTCTTAAAAATTAGTAATGGGATGGCTCGATAGATGAATCGTCAAGCACTTCAAGTAAAGTGCCTACTATTGAAGAGGAAGAAGATGACATTGGTGATCAGCAAGAAGATGGAGCAACAAACATGAATTGTAGACAAAGGCAAAAAGGGAAACAACCCTTAACATGTCGAGTAGTAGCTCCAAGCACTTCAAGATAGCCACGAGATAGTGTGCAAAACAGTAATAGTAGCAATACTAAAAAATAAGATGCCACTCCCACCTCCCTATTGCCAAGAAAGACCAAGAGCCTAAGGGAGATATACCAAGATGAAAGGTATGAAGAAGATTATAATGAGAGTGTAAATTTTGCATTATTTTCTCATAGTGACCCAATTTATTTTGAGGAAGCTATGAATGAAGATAAATGGTATAATTCTATAGATGAGGAAATAGATTCCATTGAAAGAAATTAGACATAGGAGTTAACTACATTGCCGCCCAAGAAAAAAGTAATTGGAGCGAAATGGGTTTATAAGACCAAGTGCAATGTTGAAGGAAAAATAGATAGGCATAAGGCACATTTAGTGGTCAAGGGGTACAAGTAGTAGTATGGCAGAGATTATAATGAAAAATTTGCCCCAGTTGCAAGAATGAAAATTGTGTGTGTGCTGTCATAGCAATTGCAGCCCAGCAAGAATGAAAGGTATATCAAATGGATGTGAAGTTCGCCTTCCTAAATGGTGTATTGAAGGAAGAAATTTATATGGAGTAGCCACCTAGTTATGAAGTTACAAGTGAAGAATACAAAGTGTATAGACTGAAAAGAGCTCTTTATGGGCTCAAGCAAGCTCCACAGGCATGGTACAATAGGATTTACTCATATTTGATGAACAATGGCTTTAGTAAAAGTGATGGTGAGCCCACACTTTACATCAAGGTAGAAAATAGTAATGTGTTGATTGTTGTCTTGTATGTTGATGATTTAATTTTCACCAAAAATGACAATTTCCTAATTGGTGAGTTCAAAGAGGCTATGAAAAATGAGTTTGAAATGATAGACCTATGTCTCTTGAAGTACTTTCTAGGCATAGAAGTAGAACAAATGCATGATGGCATCTTTGTCTCTTAGGTAAAGTATGCAAGGAAAATCTTGGAGAGATTCAAAATGTAGAACAATAAGGCAGCCCCAACACCAACAATAGTAGATCTAAAGTTGAGCAAGGTAAATTGCAGCAAGAGTGTGAATCCAACACTATACAAGAGCATGGTTGGAAGTTTGATGTATTTGACTGCAACTCAGCCAAACATAATGCATGTAGTAAGTTTGATTTCCAAATTTATGAAAGCACCAAAGGATTCCCATTGGCAAGGGGGAAAGAGGATCCTAAGGTATGTGAATGGTACCAAGGGATTTGAAACTTTGTATACAACAGAAAATGAATTCAAGTTGGTTTGTTACTAGGATAGTGATTAGGCTGGAAGTCTAGGTGATAGGAAGAGCACTTTCAGATACATGTTTCATATGGGATTAGGTGCAATTTCATGGGCATCCAAGAAACGACCTATTATTTCTCAATATATAGTAGAGGCTAAATACATAGTAGCAAATGTAGCAGCATTTCAAGCTATTTGGTTAAGGAGGATCTTGACAGATTTGAATGAAAGGCAAGAGGATGGAACCACAATTTATTGTGACAACATCTCATTAATTGCATTGTTCAAGAATCTAGTCTTCAATGGTAGAAGCAAACACATAGAGATCATATTTCACTTCATCAGAGAGTTGGTAGAGAGTGGGGATATCAAAATGGAATTTTGCAAGTCTGAGGAATAGCTAGCAGACATATTTACCAAGCCATTAGGCATTGGAACATTTGTACACCTAAGAGAGAGTCTTAGTGTAGTTGATGTGGATCAGCAATGATCCTTATTTTTGTTTGGATCGAGACAAAGGGGGAGTGTTGAAATATTAAATGTAGGTTGGTTGCCCCTAGAGCCAAATGCCCACCTACCACCTGACGGCTTACAAAACAATCATAAACAATGAATGCGGGTAGGTGAGTTTTTTCAAATTTGGAAAAGAGAGGGAAATATTTTTAGCAAGAGACAAAAGGAATGAATCAGTCTCATTTGATCAGTTGAAGAAAAAGGTAATTAGAGTAGAGAAGAAAAGAAGTTGATCAGCAGATCAAATCAAAGACAGAAGAAAGTTCTAGTTTTGTGTTTGCAGTTGCATGTGGTGGACCCCTTTTTGATTATTTTGTAAGTTTGTTGTTTGATTTGACCTGTGAAGTAGTGATTGCTCCGGTGTTATTTTATGTAGCCATTAGAGCTGTAAGTTTTAAGTTTTAATTTTTTACGAGTTTGAAGATTTTAGGGTTTTCTGGTTGAAGCTGAATGCTCCTAGATTTTGTAATAGTTTTATCATATTTTGAATAGAAAGCAAGAAAGCAAGTAGACATACTAAAATTTATTTTTCTTCCTCTATTTATTGCATTTGATAAGTCCATTAGCTTCACACTTTGACTTTCTGGTTTTAATGGTGGAAAAATCTAGGTTGTAAGTCTAGTCACTCGATCTAGTTTTCGACTGGGTTCCATCTCTATAGTTATTTTCGAGCTCACTCAGCATCCTCTTCTACTGAGAGCCACTTTGTAGTCACTTTTGAGCTCACTTGGCATACTCTTGTGTCGAGTTCACTCAGCTTCCTCTTATGCCAAGCTCACTCCGTACCCTCCTGTCACTCGGCACCCATTGCTGTTGAGCAAAATTGCCACTTAGTACCTTCATGTGTTGAGCAAAACTGGCACTTGGCAATAGTTGTTGCTGAGCAAAATTTTAGGTTTGTAATTTAATTTTTCATAGCTCAAACATCTTACATCGTTATAAAGCATTAGAGGACGTGTCATTTTATATCACTGTTTGCAATGTATGCAAGCTGTTGTTATGTCCTTTCTCATTTGATACATCCCTTTTAACCTACTTTCCTTAAAGTTGACAAGTCTTACCATCTTCAAATCCTTATTTATTATTTTAATTATCTAGAAATGGCAGATTGTGAACCCTAATTTGTAGGAGAACAGAACAAAGGAGCAAGTGCTTATGTCTATTACATTTTGATGGACCACTTGGAAATTCAGTTTATAGCTGAGCTACTCTATCATTTTTATTGTCTAAGTTGTTTTAGATGTCTGAATCGGATTTGTATGGAGATGGATAATTTTTGAATGCTATATTCTTTCACTACATTTATTCTACATATATTCTTCTGAAATATAACTAATAAATAATTTTAAAGACTATCACTTACTAATTGAATCTTGACAAATTGTCATATTATTTTAAATGCATAAAATTATAAATAATTCTTGTAGACCACTTAAAACTCAATTTTTATATCAGTTAATCTATTTTATCATCCACATAACCTAACATACTTAAATGTGTCTAATAGTATTTTTTTAAGATTGATTTTTCAGATACTTTGTGTACTTAGTAGATATTTCTTAAATGTAGCAACTGTAGAATTGATAGATAAACTTTTATGAACTACAATTAATATAATATTATTGAATAAAGATTGTTAAAATATCATTTGGTTTGTTTCTGTAGTGAGAAACCATAGATTGTCACCCCTAATCCTTAGGGGAACACACCATCAAATGCTTGTACCAATTAAATCCCCATTAACCACCTATAAAGTTAAATTATTTGTAAACTACATTGTTGAGTTGTTCAAATGTGCTGACAGCAAATATAAATTGAAATAGGTGTAAAAATTATAAACACATAAATCTAAAACATGAACCATATTGGCTTTAAATAACAATATATATAAACATTAAGTAAAACAAGTGTCACGTAGTGGTGTGTATTTGCTGTCATACTTTTAATTTAATTATAAATTGAAAATATAAGTTTTATTTATAAATTGACAATTTACAGTAAATAAAAATAAATAATAAATCAAATGAGAAATGTATTAGTGTTTGGAGCATTATTGAAGACTAGCATCAAATAAATAAACAATACTTGCTAAAATATTTTCTTTATTGTTTAAAAATGTATTTTTAAATGTGTATACTATTAAAAACATATTAAAGACACTTACATGATTAAACTCAATAGAAAATTTATCTCACAATTAGGGGTGGTTGTCAAATTTCAAGCCTCACACCAAGTCACTTCAAGATTGGTAGGTTATAAATAGAATATATTTTAAATTTAAGAGATTAATAAATTTTATTTTATAATATCCTTTAAAATTGATATATTGTATCATTATAGAATATTTAAATATGTAAAAACTAATAGTTATTTGTTGATAATTAAAGAGTGCTTCATTAATGTTTTGATGGCAATACTTGTACTTCATTAATTTTATTAGTTTTTGAATATCTATATTAAAAATTGGTTCAATTAAAAATAAAAATTAATCTTTTAATAATAGTAAGGTTGTTGTTGCTTACTTAATTCTATAATTTCTTTTTAAAATCATTTAGTCTATTTTATACATATTTTGCACTCATCAATTTGTATACATTATATTAAAGTAGAAAAGATAAATCTAAAAACTAATCTTGCCTAAAGAAAAGCAAGATGGAGGAAGCCTCTAAGGGGTCCTATAAGAGAAAACAAAACTGACCAATTAAAATTGAGAAAAATAATCTCTATAAATAAAATTGATAGATAAATAATAAAGCTTCAAAATTATTTAAATACCCCAAACGTAATGAAGTCTTGCCTAATGCAGAAAGACGAAAAGGAAATGTGTGGTATAATTTTGAGAAAATATAGGTAGCATATACAAATTTTTTCATTAACAATAAAATAGTTTTTTCAATTTTGTAAATGATAATTTAATAGGTATTCAATATTCATATAAATTGTTAATATTAAAAAATTTAAATATATAACAATTTTTTTTAATTTTTCATTCTTTGTTCCTTACTTTTGGCGTTATATACAAATAGTGTGTTTTTTTATTAAGAAAAGCAACAATTAAAGGGTGTTGACCCAAAGTACAATTAGAACTCTAGACACTAATAAAGAACAATACCAGTGCTGAAAATAGATCTCCCTCTATCAAATACAAAGGTCCATGAGTGAATGACTCACCAATCATGGGCAACACTTTCAATGAAAGACTTGGGACAAGACCTTGCAATAGCTACAAACTTAAACCAAAAATAACAACAAAGGACCAGATTCTGCCCTTTAAAACTACAAGCAATAACTCAATCATGGTGAAAAGAAAAACCAAAAGAAGAAATCACTATAACAACAAGGGAGCAAACTCAGGTCATCCACGCTTGTCAAAACTCTAAGAAAAAATATAGGACCAAACAAGATTATACCTCTAGTCTTGGCAAATACAATACATATCTTCCAACCATGTTACAGAAAAGGCTCAACCTCCAACCTTGGAAAATGCAGCCAAAAGTCTTCCATCCCCATGTAAACTCCCATAGCTCCATCATAGCTATGAGAGGAAAGGCGAGGAGGAAGACCAAACCCCGACAATAACAATTGCTCCCCCTTCTTCCACCAACAAGACTACTAAATATAGCACAAGTACATAAAATCTCAATACGAATCTCCTCTGTTTCCCAGTGTCCAAACATGATCTTTGCCTCAATAGGGGATTTCTCCACCTCCATAGGAGTTCTAAACGTAGAAGAAAAAAGGAAGACCCAATCCATCCTCTAGGGAAACAACAAACCTCTTCACATCAAAGCATTTAGTTGTGGAGTCATCCCTTCACTACATGAAGCACACTATCCAAACATATTTCGACTAGCTAGTTCTATAACAATAAGAGAGAGATGCTTACAAACAATAGAAGGAAAGTACCTATTGAACACATTCACCACTGGTTTCCCCCAACAACTAGCTACCTCCATAAACTTTTCCCCCACCTCAATAGGGTCTTCCACCTCAATAGAAAGTAGGAAAATGAAAAACCAGAACAAAGGACACCTCCACCATATAGACATTAGAATCCTTGAAATGATAGCCTCAACTAGATTCCACCACCAAATAGAGGAATCCATTACCACAAAGCATAAGGAACCAAAGAAAACCCCAAAGAAGAAAGAAGGAAAATGAAAAAATAGAACAAAGGACATCTCCACCATATAGACATTAGAATCCCTAAAATGATAGCCTCAACTAGATTCCACCAAATCCCTGAAATGATAGCCTCAAATAGATTCTACCACCAAATGGAGGAATGTATAAGGAACCAAAGTAAACCCCAAAGAAGCAAGCATCAAGAGAAAAAAAACCCAAAACATCCAAATCCCAACATGGGAAACAGGGGTGTTGGCATAAAACACTACTAGCCACAAACTCCACACCCTTCCACACTAGGTCTAACCTATAAAAGTGTTTGCAGTAACATCAAAATTGTGGAGACAACCCACAAAGCCACCACAAGTAGTCCCCACCCAACAAAGAGCACAAAACCCCTTAGAACAAGAACATCCCTTGGCCCAAAAAACCCCCTAGAAATAACCAAACACTCCTTGTCATTGCAGAAATCACCACTCCAAGGAGGCATAGGTATGGGGACGACCTGCCAATCATTAGGATCATCATCCTCAGACTCATTTTCATCACCATTGTTGGCCTCCTCAGCACCAAAAACCCTAGACGCTCTCCCTCTCCCTCTCATGATATAAGGCTCCATGTATGGTCCTAGCATTACACAATTCATTTTTTCTTCTTTTGCTTCACATAAGATTGTATATGTGCATAGTCTGTTAGCGTTTCTAGGTTTATGGAGTTATAATTATGTAAAAGCAATACATAAGAATTTTTTTTGAAGTAGAAATATTTATTTGGGAATGTAAAAATAAAAATAAGATAACTATGAAATAATATTTCTAGAGTGGAGGCAAATGAATAGTAGAAAATGAGTAGCACCAGAAATATTTTAAATTTTTGGAAAGAAAAATAAAAAATCACTAGTAAAAATAGGAGGAACCAATTAGACAAAAGAAATAGTTTTCAAAAAATAAAAATAAGGTAAATGTGAATTATTACAAATATAATTTAATATTTCTACAATAGAGACAAACTAATAGTAGAAATAGAGGTGAAAGCATAAGCCTAGGGACTAATAATAGCAGAGAGTGATTAAAATAAACCATAGATTGTATGTGTGCATCTAAGTGAATAAATATTATTATATAATATATTTCAAGATGTAATTTTTTAGTAGATGAGATCAAAGTTAGTCCAAGTATTTAAAAATTTAATTTAAGATATAGATTTATATACTTAACATTTATATATTAATTTTAAAATCCTCAATATGATATTAGCTTTTATTTACCCATAATTAATTATTATAAATTTTATGAATGAAAAAAGTAATAAAAATCATTTAAAAAAAAATTATTTTAGTTTATTAAATGAAATTAATACAATGTTGATGTGAACAGATTCTATGTCAATTTTTGTTTTTATTATTTTGGTTTATTTAATAAAATGAATACAATGTTGATGCGAATAGATTCTTTATCATTTTTATTTTAACATAAAATCAATAAATTAATATAAGTTGATTAATACACCTTGTTTGAATTCAATAAACACTAAAGTGTCATAGTTATTTTTAAATCTACTTTACAATAAGTGGATGGGAATCTCATAATTCTAATGCTCAAACTAGGGTCCTTAAAATTATCTTTGGAAAGAATGTCAATAGTTCATTTCATATAATGTGCAAAAGGTCATACCATTGTTCAAGATTGGAAGTTCTTATCAGCTACTTTGCTTCATATCATGTGAAAAAAGTGTGACGTCCCCTTCTTAGAATGTTCAAAAATAATTTCGCTAAATAAATTATATCAAATAATTCAAACATATGATATCAAATAATTCCAACATACATATACATTAGTGAATTCCGAATAAATCATGATAATATATTATTTACTAATATAATAGTATTAACTATAATTAAAATAATAGACTATTAATATTACCAATAGTAATAATAAAAAAAAAAAAAAATGATAAATATATTACAAATCATCTATAGTGTTAATAATGTAAAAGTAATTTTCAATGAATAAACCAAAAAGATATAATGAATACATCATAATCAAACTATGAAAATGTTATATATGTGTGTGTGCGCGCACGCAATTAAAATAATAGACTATTAATATTACCAATAGTAATAATAAAAAAACAAATAATGATAAATATATTACAAATCATCTATAGTGTTAATAATGTAAAAGTAATTTTCAATGAATAAACCAAAAAGATATAATGAATACATCATAATCAAACTATGAAAATGTTATATATGTGTGTGTGCGACGCAATTAAAATAATAGACTATTAATATTACCAATAGTAATAATAAAAAAACAAATAATGATAAATATATTACAAATCATCTAGTGTTAATAATGTAAAAGTAATTTTCAATGAATAAATCAAAAAGATATAATGAATACATCATAATCAAACTATGAAAATGTTATATATGTGTGTGTGCGCGCACGCATTATTATTTTGTAGTTTCGTCAAAATCTTTTGGTTTCATCAAGGGTTGGGTTTAGCATCTCTGGTGTCATTGTGGGAAGTATTTTACATTTTTTTTCTTAATTTAACCTTTTGGTGATCCTTTTCTAAGCTGGAAAGATTTTCATGTCTGGACTTTGTTTTTCATTTACGGTTCTTGCCCGTAGAAGATAATGTCTTGTTCAATTTGCTTATTTTTTTAATGAATTCACATCTTGGCAAAGTGAAACTGTTTATATAAAAAATACAAAAAGAGGAAGAGTTCTAATCTTAGATTTTAATGGAAGAATGGTCATATCGCTCCACAAAGCCTCCTAATCGAAACCCACAGTGGCCTTCTTTTGATGGTAATGATTCAGACAACTTTTTTTTTGTGATGAGATAAGTTTTTTTTCTAAACTTTTCTTTTTTCCACTTTTGAGCATATTATGAAGAAGTAAAGAAAGATGTCAGTTGTTGTTGCTCATGTGAGAAGAGAAATTTCATTACAATTCGACGGAGATCCTGATCAGGTACATGATCTCGATTAGGTACATATTTTGAAGGATTTTACTATTTTCAAGGCTTTTTTTTTGCATTGTGCCTATTAAATGTAGACTCGTTCTCTACAATTACAGGAAGTGTAGAAGAAATCTGTCTTAAGTATGTCAGTAATATGAAATTTTGAATGCAAAATTGACAATTTTTTCTTGAAATCATCTACTAGCGAAGATTTACATTTGAAGATGTCTGAGAATAATATTTGTTCTTCTCAATTTCAAAGTGTCACAAGATCCACATAGAAGAGAAGCAACACAAATTAAGCAATCAATATTGTTGCATATCACAATGTTAAGTTTATGCTGGTATTATTTTGGTATTGTTTCATTATTTGTTCTTCCTCTGGTCTTGTCTCCTTTGCCTTCAATATTATTTCTTCTCATAGTATTGGCTCTCATTTGTAGAAATGTTACCAATTAAGTACTATCATCTATTAATTACTATCATCTATTTGATAAATTTTCAATCAATGAAAGGTCGTAATGAATTAGAAAGAAATCAATGTTTTTACTATTTATACCCAACTTTTTTTAGAATAGAAATTGAAGAGACAAATAAAACATTAGAAACAAATAAACCATTTTCACATGAATTTTTTTTTAAAGGTTGAAAAATATATTTAAAAATATTTTAATAGGGAAACATATATATTTATTTTCATTATTATTTTAATTAATTTCTAAAGTGAGAAATCTAAAACGATTAACAAAATCAAAAGTAATTATTATTATTTTTAATAGGATGTGTTATTAAATTTTTATACAAAGTAATTATGCATAAATTTTAGAATTTATAATGTTATTATTTATGACATTTAAAATTCTTATTGTTGTCAAATGAATAATAGCTTAAAATAATGAACATAAAATAAAAATTAAAAAAATTAAGATGATAGAAGAAAATCACTTCTATCAATCTTGGTTAAAAGAAAAGTTCCTAAATTTATTTATTAAGAAAGGTTGATTCCTCATATTTTAATTTTTCAACTTTTTCAATTGTAAGCAAAACAATATAAAATTCTTCCTCTTTATAGTAGCACAAATCCTCTTATTTTCCATTTATATGGACATGTAACTCCTATCAGCTAATCGTTGCATGTACATAAATGTGCAACTGGTAGCCTTTACTAGTTTTATGATTTTTGAATGATGTGTTATGATTTTCCAATCATGTACAAAAATAAATTATTACAATTTTAATTTTTTTTCCATAATATAAAAAAACCATATATATTACAAAGTTTCCAATGTTTCTTTTTCCATAATACAAAAAACAAATATTAGAAAGTTTTCAAACTTTCTTTCTTGCAGGTAAGTTTCTAAGTTTCCAACTATTTCTATAAAAAATTCTTAATTTTTTTTTTGATGAATAGTCTCTTTCTATTAATAAATTGATATAATTACAAATTCACAAAAAAGGGGTCAAGAGATACAAGATCACCCCACAAAAGTTCACATGGCCAAAGCCAGAATCAACAACTATTCATCAAAAAAAATACAAGAAGCTCCATTAGGTTGTCAAAGAAGTGCCAATAGAGGGAAGTGGATCATCACAATCATTATAACCCTAGAAATCCATAGGATTGCAAGGAGGACAAGGAAAAATCCAGCCATTACCAGTGTCATCATCAACAACTTTTTCTTTATCTTTTTCCTAAGCCCACAGTGGAGAAATAGCCAAATCCAAGCGATGGAAAGATGACTTGGAGCCACCATAGCTAAGAGGAGCAATAGGAGGGGAAGCCACAAGAATTGGGGACTAACTAGAGCTACAGTGAGTCAAAGAAGTCAAGCGACACTACCAACCAACATTGCCACACTAGTAAATTTTGACTCATTTTTTGACCAAAATTGGTCAAATTTTTTACTAATATTGGTTAAAATGTTGACCAATAGTTTCATCACAATTTTTGTCATCAAAATTTTGACCAAGTTTTTCTATCGTCAAAATTTCAACCAAACTTGGTTGAAAACATCACATTAAAAATTATTTAAAAAAATAAAAAATAAAAAATAGTTGGCCAAAATTTTGACCAATTGTCATCCTTGATCAACCAAGATGCCAAACTCATGATGGCATCCTTATCGATGACTTCATCAAAAATTTGACCAATCCATATCAACATTAGTAAAAAATTTGACCAACCTACTTTATTTGAAAAAATTGAAATTTGGATTGAAGATGATTCCAGAAAAAGTGAGATTTCTCCTTGATATGGAGCCCCCTATGAATGTCACTAGACTTGACTCTTTCTTGGACACATTGAGTACTTCTAAAAGTTCATTAAGAACTTTTCATAAAAATCCTATTGGTTGGATAAGTTAAAATGGTAAGCCATACACATGGGAGATTGCACAAGGAGAGGCCTTCAAGGAGCTCAAACAAGGCTAGTGTGTACGTCCATTTCGGCATATCTCAATTGGGACAAGGATTTCTATTTTAGAGGCATCTACATGAACATAGAAATCCTTGTCCCAATTTAGATATGTAAATATGGGCATACACACTAGCCTTGTTTGTGTTCCTTGAATGCCTTTCCTTGTGCAATCTCCCATGCATATAGCTTGCCATTTTGAGTCAACTTATCCAACCCATAGGATTTTTATGCAAAGTTTCTAATGAACTTTTGGAAGTATTCAATGTGTCCAAGAAAGAGTTAAGTCCAGCGACATCCATATGGGGGCTTCATATCAAGATAAATCTCACTTTTTTGGGAATCGTCTTCAATCCAATAATCTTAAACAAAATGATTTTCTAACTTGGAAAATTATTATGCCAACTCTAGTTTTAGATGATTAAGCCAAATTCAAAATATTGCTGGATTTATTTAGTTTTCAATGATTATATGTTTATTTTCATTTCATATATTTTATATTTGTTGTGTACATACTTGCATGATATCTGGTCAAGTATATCTGCTTTAGATTTGTAGTAGAAAGGTTGATTTCTGGGTGAATATGGAAGACTTATAGGCTTATAATTGGCCATAAAAATCCATCGCATGTTAGAAGGCCTTTCTAGTAGGACATAGAATTTAAGAAGCAAGTACTTCATACTTCAACTATTTGAATGAAGTTGTAGCATATTAATAGATGGAATTAAATAAAGTATTGTATGTTTGGCATGGTTTAATTCAATGTTGAACATTTTGATAGGAATTTATGGAGTTTGGTAATTGCATCATATACATCATTCTAAACTAAAATTTGACCATTTTCTCATCATTTCACTACATAATTTTTTTTATTTCATTCTAACAATATTATAGTCACAAGGAGTTTAAATTTCAAAAGTTATCTCTCTCATATTTAGTTTGCATGATAACTATCTATATCAATGTCTACCTACATATTTACATAGAGTGGATCATCTATATGCATTCAAAAGTCAAAAACAATTGCATCTAGATTATGGTTCTTTACATAGACATCTTAGTAACAATTTGAGAGCATTTAAAACACATTTAACATCATTTCAAGCAATCATTAATAGAATAAAACATTGAAACAACATGTACAAAGATTTTTTGTAATGTATTTAACGAAGTTCCTTGAGTCTCTAATTCTGAGTCTGAATTTGGCAAGGGATATTTCAATGGTATAACCATGTGACCTTGCCAGACTATAGGCTAAAGAGAACCTAGAATACTTCCCCATCACATGGGGATTCATTATCCTCCAAATCAATATGCATATCACTTCCAGAATTTCCCTATTAAAAAAAGGTAAAATGATATTTCAATCAGGATAGAATAATCTTGATCAATATTTTAGTTCAAACATTAAAAGAAAAAAATCTTTGAGCTTTACAACAAGATACATCAACAAGATAATAAACAACAAACTATATTCATTTCTAGAAGACTATATTTTCTCAATGCACTTAGAACAATATTAAGGATTCACAATACGTAAGCACATGCCTACAAACTCCAAAGTAGGAGTAGAAATACCATCCAAATTTTAAAAAAAAGTTAAAACTTACCATGAAGGAAAGAAGTCCTATTTGAATGTTGCACCCATGTGTTCATAGTAAACAATAATAAGTTCATCACAATATTGGTAGAGAAATGAATTGTACTTGATTCCCCAAATTAGATACGTAAAAAATTTATGTGAACATAATCATTTAATAATATTGAATCAAAATTAATACATACCTTGAGATAGACCACATGGGATTCCATGTTTCTAGATGAACTGGACAATGCATAAGTAAAGACAATAATAAAATTTCCAAATAAATTAGCAACATTCTAGAAAGCATATGAATAAGAAAAGTTTATAACAAATCGGATCATGCAAAAAACCATTATAAAAACTTTGAATCACTCATAGACATGCATATCCTCTTTTGAGTTGCAAAGTGCTCACCTGGTGTAATCATGTTGCAAGGGAGGTGAACAGAAACATTGTAATTAATGCATCAATTTATTGTGAATTCAAAATACTTGAAAAAAGGAATCAACTATTATTAAACTACATTCGTCAACTAACTAAATATCATGTACAAGGATGTCACATTTCATAAGAGAAGATAAGAAAGATACCTAATGCCTAGAGGCTTATATGGGTACTCAAGTGGAAATTTAAGTTTGCCATAATATACTCCTCCTGATCAAATTTAAGGTGAGCCATGTATCTCATAAGGAATATGATAAATATTAAATATGTTTGCTAAATAATGTTCAATATCTAGGGAAATAAATGTCTACAATTAGGGAAAGCAATAGGAGAGTATAAGCCATCTAAAATAAGCCCACAAAAAAAGTTCATGAACAATCTACATGTGCATGTGCTCAAGCACACACTAATTTCAATACACAAATAGAGAAATTTGAGCCAAAAAAACCCATGTGTAAATCCCACATTGTATTCCCCAAACCACATTAGACACATAATTGAAGATCTTCTAGAGACACAATTGAAGATAATTGTGATAAAACTATGAATTCACCTACAAATGGTGTGCCTTCACTTCCTTCTAATACATAATCTTCACATTTTACACACAACCAACATTTGAAAAAGGGACCCCACCATACAAAGCAAGAAAAAAGGAATGATATTAGGTGGTTGCGCTCCTCAGAAGGAGATTCTATGTCATCAAAGCTCTTTAATGGAGGGACAAGGTGTTGGATTGCCACTCATTGAATTGCCCATGAAGTTGGATCAAGGATTGAATGTTGATATCATTGTGAATGAATTTTGGGTGGGTGTGGAAGTGGAGGGAGGAAGCAATAGATTTTTTAATAGAGGAGATGTATGCAAAGCAGTCAAGATGTTTATGGATGAAGATGAGGAAAGACATGTGAGGTCTAAAGCTATAGAAATGGGGGATTTTCTCAAGAAAAAACTATTGGAGAATTAGAGAGGCCAAGAATCGTAGAAAAATATGTAGATGATTTGGTGAAACTACTTTATAGATTAAAACATGAAGCCCATTATTGATCCTCTTTTCATATTTAGTTGTGGTTGTGCATCCATCCAGAAGTTCAAACAACTATTATGTTCTTAATGTGATGTGAATTTCTATTAGTAACCTTGTAAAAAAAATTAATTTCTCTCTATCCTAGTTATAGCCATTCATCCATCTCCTCTATCCCATTCTTTATGAATATAAATATTGTGTTTTCATCTATTAGTAAACTTGTTCTTTCAAGACTCAAGTCCTCTATATTTCTGAATATAATAGTTTTCTACAATTTATAATGCTTCTTGTTACTTTCATAAATAAATGCTAATTCCCCCTAGAAACTTATGACTAAATTCAGTGGCTTGTAAGATTCTATAGGTTTGAAGCACTAGTAGAATTTCTATCCAATAAAGATAGTCTAGCTGACATTTCCATTTACAAAGGCTTTTTCTTCCATTATGCCTCTTAAGTGCTTTCAATATTATTCATCAGGGAACAATTCAATGAGATGAAATGGGCATTATAATAATAAGTTTCTGCAATAAAAATTGTAGACTAAATAGCTTTGTAAAAAAACATATTGTGACCTTACTTCTATGTGCATTAATAAGTAACAAGGGTCCAAATAGAACACACCTAGATAGGACTCGATACTACTCTTGGATTAAAATATCTTCATCATTCGGGCATGACACAGGGAAATGTGAAATCCTTTAACATTCTACTGGACAAACATGAGGCTTGTTAATCTTTCCATAGCTACCACTAGATTTGCATCTCTTCACTTAAAAATTGAAACATACATATTAAAGCATATCATGGCATATTATACAATTGAAAATCTTACCAAAACAAACACATTATATGATCTGCTCAAATGCACTATATACTATATCATACTAGCATAGTCTAACCACTATGTCATCTCCTCGCAATATAATACAGTATAACAATTTTAGCTTTCTTATTAGCCAAGAAACAAAACAAAAGCACTCACAACTTTAAACTAGGATGTAGATATAAACTAGCCATCCATATTTATACCTTTTGTATTGTCCAAAAAGGGTGAAATATCTACTGGTAATTGAACAATTTTTGGTGTGCCAAGTAGTGTGCCTATGATTGCATTCAATCTCTCTACGATCTCAATCACATTAGGACATTCTTGAGGGGGCTCCCTCGTACAAAATATTCTAATTTGTACAAATTAAGGGATTTCATTACTATTGATCTATTAGATTCATGAGTATCAATAAGTAAAGAACTATCCACTATATTTTAAATTCTATCTAGAAAATTCATTTTTTCCCATTTTGGTAGATTAAATCTTTCACTAAACATATCTAGTGGTCTCTTTCTTGTCAACAACTCTAAAACTAAAATTCCAAAACTATATACATCTCATTTTGTAATAGGACTTCCACCTATTCTATACTCTAATAACAAATAAATAAGAATCAATTACGCCTAAACCATTTGAAGCATTCAATCATTTGTAAGATAAGAATGAAAGCTAATGAAATTCAAAGTGAAATAAAAAGAAATCTATACCTAGTACGACGTATCTAATGGATCATTTAAGTGCATTTGTAGATGTCAAGGAATCCATGGAATTATCAAAAATAAATTTGGAAATTCCAAAATCTGCTATATATGAAGTCATGTCATCTCCTAATAAGACATTGTTGGGCTTGAGGTCACAATGAATCACTTGAACAAAGAAATAATGGTGAAGATATGTCAGTTGTTGTGCTATATTCATTAGTATCCTTATTCAATCACTCAAATTTA
Organism: Cupressus sempervirens; assembly: GCA_028749045.1. Classification (NCBI taxonomy): domain Eukaryota; kingdom Viridiplantae; phylum Streptophyta; class Pinopsida; order Cupressales; family Cupressaceae; genus Cupressus; species Cupressus sempervirens. Next base: position 1,090,650,011 of record CM053785.1, read on the forward strand.
ATCTGCATGCACCTCCTTTAGAATGATACAACCATCTTTCCAAACATCCATTTGACATGAATGAAAGAATTAAGGCTTTAAAATCAAGGTTGGAGCATGTTGAAATGATTCTAATTAGATTATAATGCTCACTCCCTTTAATGAACTACGTTCTCTATTGAAACTGCAATTACCATGTTCATCTTGCAACCTAAGAACTTTGACAAAAATATTATTACCATCATTTAGAACCCCTTCATAAACTGACCCAAAACTACTGATTCCTAAATGATTTTTGCCACTGAACCCATCATTTGAATCTACAAGTTCTTGATATGAAAATTTTAGAGGCCATATTTGAAGACTATAGGTAGTAGAACATTTGCATGAATGAGAAATAGCTACTAATAGAAGAGATGTGATCAATATTGCAACACCAAATACAACAAGAATGATCAACTTTTTGGAGACTAATTTTTTTTTGTGATTGGAATGAGGGCATGGTGGCAATTAGTTTATCCATACACCAAAAAGGCCAAGATTTCCCATAATTTTTGGGTCATCAAGTCTTGCAAAAGTTCCTCCCTTTGGGACCTCTCTAGATAATTGGTTTGAAGAGAGATTGAGATGCTGGAGCATTTTAATCTTTTGAAAAGATTTGTGTATTATACCTGAAAATTTATTACAGGAAAGATCCATGTATTGAAGATTTTATGATAAAGATCCATGTAATTAAGATTTTGTAGATTTTCCAATGATGTTGGAATAAGACCTTCAAATGCATTTCATGAAAGATTTAGATATTCCAACTCCTTGCAAATTGCCAGTGTACTAGGAATTTTGTTAGAGAAGTTGTTGTGAGATAAATCTATAGCTAAAACCATAACCATTTTTCTCATTTCCAAAATAGAACCTTGTAATAAATTATTAGAAATATTTAAATAGAGCTGGATATTTTGAAGCCCTACAACTTCTAGAGGTATTTTTCTTGTTAGCTTCTTGTGGGACAAGTCTATCATTTCCAAGGCCTGACATCTTCCTAAATTGGAAGGTATCTTACCTAAAAAATGACTATGGTGAAGTTCAAATACTTCTTAATTGTGGGAGGTCACCAAAACTATCTGGAATTTTCCCTGAAACCATATTCTAACTGATTGACAACCATCAAAGCCTTTTTGCTAGGCCAAAAATTTCTAGAATCTCTCCTTGTAGATTGTTTGCACCTAGAAATAATCTCTCTAGATTTGGAATTTTACCAAGCAAACTCAACTCAACAGGAATATCGCCGTGGAGTTTATTTCCATGCAATACTATGGTAGAAAAAAGCGATAAATTTCCTAGGAAATGTGGGATAGGTGCTAATAAATTGTTTGCCCCTAATTTCATGGCTTCTAAATTTGAAAGTAGGTTGGATTTAGGGGAAATTCTCCCACTTAAGTTATTAAGCGAGAGAGAGAGAGAGAGAGAGAGAGAGAGAGAGAGAGAGAGAGAGAGAGAGAGAGAGAGAGAGAGAGAGAGAGAGAGAGAGAGAGAGAGAGAGAGAGAGAGAGAGAGAGAGAGAGAGAGAGAGAGAGAGAGAGAGAGAGAGAGAGAGAGAGAGAGCTTGCAAAGAATGATAGTCTCCTAGAGAGTATGGAATGGACCCTCCAAATTGTTATAAGACAACTCAAGCTTTCTCAAGTGAAACAACATTGCAAGTTGATATGTAATATCACCCTCTAAGCTATTATTTTTTAGATCAACTACTCTAAGGAAGGAAAGATTTCTAAGAAATTGAGAGATGGGGCCATATAATCCCATACTTGTAAGATTCAAAGAAAACACATGCTGACAATGAGAAGAATATATAACTCTAGTCCAATTGCAGTAGGTGTGATTGGGATACTAGTCAAGCAAGGAATTATACAAGTCCACAAGTAGAGAGTTCTTGAAAGCCAATAGAGCTTGTGAATTAGAATAATTAGATGACTTTTCCATATGAGTAGGAATAGTAGAGAAAAAGAGTAACATAATGACCATCATAATCTTCATTCTCATTTTTCCTTAGATGTAAGATCAAATGAAAATATGCACATTATTATCACTCAGTTATGCTTTACGAAGTTTTAAATCTTCCCAATGAATCTTATATTTGATATTAATTGAGCATTTACTTGATTGATTAAACAATAACTTGATATTTTGACAGTGGGTGGGATTGGAAAGTGTAGTTTGCTATTAAAGGATCCATGGCATTACATACAATGGTTGAGTATTAACTTGTAGTTGATATTTTCATAGTAGATGGTATTGGATACTATAGATACCTCATTGAGTACAACTTAATTGTATGACTAGTCATTCATTAATTGGTTGATATTTTGGTAGTAGGTGGGATTGAAAAGTCTAAGTCATAGTATTAAGTGACTTATCATGTTCTATACAGAGTTTGTTGAATCATATGGCTCACATTGATTAAGCATTAACTTGTTGTTGATATTTTTCTGGTGAGTGGGATTGGAAAGTGTAGACAAACAAATAAATGAAACCTATACACCTTTCTTGCCTTCCCACAATGAAAAACTTGCTATCAATGTGATGCTGCAATCTGAACTGCACATATTTATTGTCAAAATACAGAGCAATAAGATCTTGGTAACAAGTTAATGATATTAGGTGCCTCAACATTTGTTCTATATTCCATTCCATCATAAATGAAACTTAAGAATCACCATAAGCTTGAGAAAAAGGAGAAGATAATAAGACTACAATTCAAATAGCGGTATATCAGCAATATTTCACAAAATGATTGATTTATTAGACAAACTCATATATCATGTTCTTCATCCTTCTTCTCCACATCTCCTCCTTTATATTTTCTATATGAAAATGTATTGATTATATACTAACATGACCTTTCACGTCCTCTAAGAGCTTTTCCAAGATGGATAACTTTCCATCTTCCACAATTTGTCATTTTTGCAAAATAATGCTGACAACAATTTTTTTGACAGTTTTACTTTTTCTTGCACATTTTACATTTTATACCTTGACATGATTTCTTGGTACCATAAATAGCTTATTATGACCTTTTAACATTCCATCTATGGCCTTACATGACATTTTTCAGATTTTGACTCTCTTTGATCCACATTGCTTAAAACATGAAATTGGTCAACATGACCTTAATTGAACACTTAAAAAATTGAATTGAAACAACTAATACACCAACCTATGAAGACTCAAAAAAATACTAATTATGACTTCAAATCTCAAGGAGATGGTCAGGGTGCTCCTGCACCACTTTAGTTCTATTTTTGTACACCCAAGTCAACAGCACTCACCTTTGTACTATAGGAAAATTCAAAATAAGATGAATATTTACACAAAAAGTAATATAATTTTTATTACATTGTACTTAGTGGTTTTGTAATTTCAGCAAGCATATTCATTCTTATTCATTTATGTCAGTTGAATTACTCAAAAGATGATAGTTTTGATCGATGTTTTAGTTTATTGATAAGGTTGAATTCGCATGCAATGGGCTGGATTTTAACATATGCAACTACCTACCAATTATTGAGACAATTGTTTCTAAACTATAAAGCCAAAAATAGCTTCTTTCAAAACTGGTTTTGTCATTTTTAAGTATAAAACAAACCAAAAGACACATAGAGCATGGCACATTATTTTATTTTTTGTGAATTTAATTCTTCTTGTTGAAGCTCTATTATTCATCTTATTTTGAATAATTCAACTATCATCTTTTCAGTAATTCAACTATCAGTGGTCTAGAGGGTCCACACATTTTTTACCTCAAACGGAGATCCAGAAAAGCATACACTAATTGGCAACATAACATTTACATGGGTTAGAAATACATTGCATTATTGGATACTATCTTTATATAGAAAATGTGTAAGAAAAAGCCTCGAACAAATTATGATTAGATGAGTATATTAGATTAGATTTAAAATAAAGCAATGTAATATGCTCACTCAATAAACCATAAAACTAGATGAAAATAGAATCCATAACTAGATGTGTATTTTTATTTGTGTTACTTGCACGAGGGAAATTATAATTTTGTTTCCATCACCTACAATCACATTAACAAATGGTTGACTGAATTAAAAACAATACAACAATGTTTCATAGTAGTCTATGGACTTGAAGTCTTAACTCCAGTGATATTTAATATTTAATTTCATAAGTACTATATCTACTATTTAATCTTTCAATCGATTAGTGTGGTAAAATCACATAATATCATATACCACAATAGAGATAGATAAGGGATACTAGCAACATCAAAAGGAGAAATGTATCATTAAGCAAAGTAAACAATACCTTTGTTAGATTTTGTCTACCACCAATTGACCAAGATTTTTGGTAGAATTTTGATTAACCATGACATGTTGGGCAGGAAATCCGCACCTTTTCATTACCCCCTATTCCACATAAGTTAGCATTAATCTCCTGATCAACCATCTCTTTTGGCCATGGGGAATTTAATTGCACTAGTATTATCAATCAATCATTTATCTTTAAGTATGAAACAGAGGATTAATGAAAAAAAGATCCTCATTTGATTTAGAAATGAATTCAAAGCTTTTCTAATTTTAGAAAAGAGAAATATTTTTTAGGTCCTTGGACAAGGAAGCAAAATCACAAAGATATTTGTAAACTACTTGCATGAGGCTTCAATACTGAAAATATCGATCTTCATTTAAACAACAATTTTGCATTTTCTTAAAAGGTGAAAGAAGATGCAATTCAACCACAAAGAAACCCATTATCACTTTTTGAACAACTCTTGATGAATCTAGATCTAAAAAATTCCTTAATTTCAAAAATATCAAACTATTACATAGTTATTGGTGCAGGAGCACCATGAACATCTCCCATGTAAAATTGTCAAAAAGTTGTTGTTAGCATTTTTTTGCAAAAATGAAAAATTGTGGAAGATGGATATTCATCCATATTGGATGACCTCTTAGAGCTTAGAGGAGGTGAAAGGTCATGTTAGTACAAAAGCAATGCATTTTCATGTAGAAGATAGAGAGGAGAACATGTGGAGAAGAGAAATGGAGGTTTTTATGTATGGTTTTCTTTAAATAGAAATCAATGTTTTGTGAAATATTGCTGATATACTAGTGTTTGGATCACAGTCATTATGTATTCTCTCATATCTCATTATTATAGTGGTTCTTAAGTTTCTTACATGGTGAAATGCATCTTAGAACTAATGGAGATGTGCATGATATCATTAAGTTGTTACTAAGAGTTGATTACTCTACATATTGATAGTAACTACTGCATAATTTGATATTGTAGTGAGCATAATGTTTGTATGTTTCATTATGTGAAATTAAGGAGTTTGTAAAGGTGTCTTTTAGTGTTTTAGATTACCATTTTAATGGTCCACAACATTCCCTATTCCATACCATAGAGTTGACCATGAATCAACATGTTAACTATTGTTGCAAGAAGAACAGTGAATATTGAAGATTTTTTTGGAAGGATGGAATAGATGAGAAATTTTGGGGAGTATTGGAAAAGGACCTAACTTTGTACAGAATTGAGCTAGACTTTGAGGGTTGCTGGAGAGAATCTGGTAAGTTGGATTTTTAGTCAAAGTTTAAAAGATATTCCACCTATTTTCGTACATCAATCAACCAAGGGTCTATATATGAGGTAATGGCTCAACATTATATAGAAGAAAGTAACACATGAGTTCATGCAGATAACACAATTGACGGTGATTGGAGGATAGTGGTTGCAGACAGGCCATGGATGGCTAAAATGTGTTGTTTATTACCAGGATGTTGAAGTATGGATTCAAATACAATCAGACTTAGTTGTTGTTCATATCAACTTCCTTCCATTACCAATAATACTCAATAGTACATATTTTTGGATATTTAGATTCCTTTTGAAATGTGATAACATTGATGATTACTTTTAGTTTCTTATTTCCCTTTTCAAGGTGATTACCTGACTTAAATTATGCATTTTTTTGAAGGGGTAAATCTCTAGCATATAGGTTATGATAAAAGATTGATGAGTTGTGAAGGCACAAGTGATATTATTGAACTCCAAAGTGGGAATACTACATGTAAACTGCTAGTAGCTAGTGGGTAAGTAATGCTAATAGTTATGACTTATGAAAGAGGCTCAAGATCACACAATAAAATGTCTAAATGAGGATGTTCTTGAGTTCTTATTGGCTATAACTTGTATTGATGCTAGTGAATCTTTTTCATCATGTGCTTCCACTTTTCCTTAGGCTTCATCTTCAGTCTTGTCTTTTTTTTTAATCCTCTTCACTGATATATTTAACACCTCTCTTATCATGTAGTTGCCTCAACAACTATCAGTTATTTCCTCTTTTTCTTCTTGAAAGTGAATACACTAAGGAGCTATGCATTCATCATCTATGTTAAAAATAAAAGGAGCAGTATGGAGAAAATAAATATGAAGTTTTTGAAAAAATGCACCATGTAATTTACTAGAAGTAGAAAATTAAACATGCATCTACTGGAAAAATCATATCTGAATTTTTCTCTCTAATCTATGGACAAAGAGAAAAAAAAAAAGCAATGACATAATTTAAAATAGATAAATATTTCATTAAATAAAACAGAGATTTCATGTGCAAGTGTGGGTGCCAACTAAAGTCAAATCTAGGATAGTAGATATGTTTCCCAAGTTCTAGGACAAACATAGTCATCCAAGATTTTGAAAATTTCAACTACGCAAAAACATGTCCTATTGAAAATTCATATATATATGAAACCCCAAACATACAGTTATGAATCTTATGATAATTTCTACTCAATTTATAAATACACAACTAATGTCTATTACTTCTAGACGAAATCAATCCATAAATTTCATCTAGTATATTTGATTGTTGATTAAATATTATATTTGGAATCTACTCAAAGTTTCAGACTTTCCTTCAAAAGTGACTAATAAGTGATACTAGTGAGTATACTTGGGAAACACTTGTAAGTTGGCCTTTTTATTCCAATTACAAGTAGGGGGAAACTTAGCTCTTTTTAAATAAGACAAGCTCACAAACAAGGTTTTTAATTTCATCTGCAAGGGAAAAACATGATGCTTGAATTTTCTCTCTCTGGGAAGAACTTGTATGTCTTTGAAAACAATACTCAAAAAGAAAATTCCACAAATCCAAAAGTGATTTGAATTTAGAAAAATATCTCCAACTTGTAGCTATATAGACAATTAAGCTTGACCAAATCCTCACAAAAATAAATGCAACTCTTAGACCTCCATGAATGCTTGACAAATGGACATGAATAAGAGAAATAATGCTTGAGAATAGTAGTTTAATGACTGATTCAAACTCGCAAAGCATATTTTTTGGTTGAGGACCCAAGACAAATTGTCATGAATGTAAACAATGACACACATAGAAGAAGAACGTTATTTTTAGTAATGAAAAGAAGCTTAAAATCATTGATTTTTTCCTTTAGACAAGCTTTTTAATTGTTGTTGCAAGTTAAAATGCCATTCTCTTTTACAAAGACATCTATATTTTCCCTAGAAGGGCTTTATAAATGCAATTTCAAGTTTAAATGAATCCTTTCTCATCAAAAAAAAACTTGAAATGCCCTAGATGGGCTTTAACATCCATGCTACAAAATAGCCACAAAAATATAAAGGCGGGCTTTATGATTACAAGAATATGTCAAACACTACATTAAGGTAGTAAAAAATGTTTTTGCGATCCAATGATGACCTTTCCATTACCAAACACAAGTCAAAGGTGAAAATCTAATAGCAATGATAAGGCTTCTAAATGATTTAGCAAAACTATTCAAAATGAAAAGTGCCTTCAGGACAACTAGAGCATAAGGCAAAGGTATAATACTCACTAGTACCACTTTTTTCCCGGGAAAGATCATCAATTAATATACTTTTCTTCAATTACTACTCTTTCGGCCTTTCACAACTACAATGTATGAAGATGGATGTAAATGACTACTTTTAAAACCATTAAAACTCTTGCGAAGTCTACATGAAGGGAGGAGGAATGTGTTAGGAAGTAGCCTCAGTCAACAAAGGAGGAGAAAGAAGTGGTCAACAACCATATTTTTAACCAACTTCATTAAACAAGTGGATGATTTACCCACTTAGCCTTCATCCTAGGAATTGAAAATCACAAACCTAGCTTTTCCCATGCATGCAGATCGAACAACAAACTCCTACTGCTCAAATAACAAATGATTTCTTAATTTTCTTTTTTCTTATTATGAACCCAATTTAGTCAAAATTTTGACCAACTCGGGCATAAAATATGTAATTTGGTCAAAATTTTGACCAACTTGAACATTTAAAAAAACAAATCATAGCCCAATAAGGCCTTTGGTCAAAAATTTTGGTCGAATAATAAGGGGAAATGTACTAGTGGCCACCACCAAGAGAGTGGTGGTGGGGAACTTGCGAGCGTAGCGTATGCGAGTAGCGAGCATAAGAACTATGACCCCAATGACAACCCCAAGGTAGAGTGTGGTCAGCCAAGATGTCAGGAGGAATTATGGTGACCGTGCAAGGCATGTTACCCTAATGATTGAGTAATTCCTAAAGGTGGGCCACCTCCAACACCACATTGTTGACTTAGACCTAAATCTACAACATGACATTATTACAAATGCATGCCTTAGTGTAAATAGAAACATTGATATCAAGAAAGCTATGAGTGAAAAGAATGATATTCCTATCCTTCCACAAAGTAAAAAAAATCACCATCCTGAAAGTATGCCAAGTTTGGGAAAAAATAATAGAAATCCTGGGGAATCACCCAGCACAATCTTGTGCCAAGAAAAGTGTTATGACTTGAAGGGCTTGAAAAAATCATGTATCTATAATGACCCTATTCAAGTCTAACCTCAAAATGATCATTGAAATGTCAACGAATTTCATTAAACAATTCATATGCAAACTACTAACCTGCTGGTCTAAGTTATCAAACTGATTGTATGCTTGATAAATGTTGAAAGGAGACTTCAAATGATTACAATTCAACACTTTAATGTCTAAACTATGATCTAGATGCATACAAAACATCCTTTTTATCATTTACAATGCACTTCAATGATTTCTATATGTAAATTATTCATCTTCAGCCACTTGACATTATGTCAAACAATTGGCATACAATGGGTATATAACTATTATAATATTTTAGTTTTGCAAGGTCTGCCCTTTGATTGAAAGTGGGTGGTGCAAATGTTTAATAACGAATGCCAAATGATCTAACAATGAGCTGAGAATGAAATGCACTTTGCTTCACATGAGTTCCTAATGGGTTAATGTGTACCTATAGCCAAGCACATTTTTACAAACACTCGGCATGCAACCCAACACTTTAATCAAAATGAACATTATGCCAAACAATAGAAATGCAACTTATCTCCCCATTTATTAACTAACAATTTACATCCAATAGTGACATAGATTAGCCAAGACTCTTGGCTTTGCAATGATATCTCATACAATGCCAAGATTTGAAATGAATAATAATAATCTACAACTGCAACACTATCAATTTTATGTGCAATACAAAATTTGGCTTCAATGTTCGCCTGCAACAGTTCAATAAAATGCACCTATGTAATCATGAGAATGTGTCTAAATCACAAAGGAACCTAATATATCAAATTTCCATATGTCATTGATGAAGAGGCAAGCAATATCACATGAAATGATGATCTCATAAGCCCAAATCAAATTTATGAAGTAGCCACCCCTATTCTTCCATAGGCTGATCAACCTCCATGACAGAAAATTATGAAGGTATAATTTCCACAATGAAGCACAAGATTGGAGTTTCGAAGTAAAGCCCACGATTAGCAATAATTCAGTTAGTATTTCACAGCCTCAAAATTGCGTAACCAATAAGGATTTTCATCCTCAAAGATCCTCCAATGGCTAAAACCAGAACTGGCTTCTCCACCAAATAATCACATCAAACAATCATCAATTCCTGGATGATGAGAATGAGGCCCATGATGCCTATTTATACATTTCCCTCAAGAGGTTGGTCCAAATTCTAGAAGCTTCCAAAAATTATTTTATTTTTATTAAGTGACTTTATGATATATTATTTTATTTAAGTCACTTTATTAAATTAATTAAATATAAAGTTACCTTTTAATATTTATTTATTTGATAACTTTATAAATAATTAACTTAATACCACTTTTTAATTTAATTAAAATAATCAATTAGTCATCCTCATAAAATAATCATTATTTTGGACAACTTAATTAATTAGATTAATTAAATCAAACTACCTCTAAAATGGGGACATTATAGTCCACCCCTCTTGAAATCACATGTCCTCAAGCAATTCACCACCTGTATCCCACAAGAGGAACTGCATAATGTCCTTTTCATCACCAAACAATGCTTGTAACACTAGCTCTCGAGCAATTTGCTGAATCAACTCATTCCCAAAACTGTGATAGTGAATCTGATGCAACCACATGATTGGAAAGCCACTACCTATTGCTTCCCATTGTGCTGCTCTAATACCACATGTCTCCAAAACACTGCAAGTCTCCAAGTCCTAAAACAAATGATAATCATCATGAGAGAGAAAAGTAGAAGACCTACCAAACTCGGAATCATCATCTGTGGTCAGAATCAAATCACATCTAAGCTGACTAGAACACTCCTTATTGCACCCACCTCTCTGTGTCATCAAAGTCATCATCAAATCCTAAACATGTGGACTAAAATCAAATTGATGAACACACCTTAAGATGCAATCAAGGTGAAACTCTCTTGATTGAGCTAATTGAATACGCGAATGATCAAGTGTATTCCATCCAATATTGCCATCCTCGAAAGAAGGCTTACAATTCATAATAGGATGAGTTGGTTGTGCAACAACATCATTGTCAATGCCATCTAAAGACTTTCCCTTGTCATGGATTCTATCTATTGCCTAGAAAGGTGTTGAATCAATACCAAAACCCAACGTGCAAGTCCTAGAAGGAATCATCTCCTTCTGATTCAATTAACCAATGTTAGCCTCCAGAGTACTAAAGAAGATACTAGTACTCAGAACTCCACTAGCACCTGAACCTTCCACTGTCACTAATGTGTCTACACCACAACCTAACATTACATCTGTATCCTGAGTGTGAACACTAGGTGAACTCATACTGCTATCATCCACAAGTTTCTTGGCTACCCAAAAGGAATGGTCTAAATCCTAAAGTGCTAATTGAGTGCTCACCAAAGAATCCCTAGTGACCATAAGCTCCTAAGAAAACATATCAACTTCCTCCTCTTTCATCATCAAGGCATCTAAATAGATCCCAACAAGGTTAAGAAGATGGTCATGGTCTAAAAGAAGGTGTAAATAACTTGATTTCATCCCTCCTAGGCCTTCTTTGATCACTTGCAAACTATCATGAGAAGACTCTACCGCAACTCCCTTTTGTCTTCTCTCAAGATAAACTTCCCAAAGCTAATTTTCAATCATCTTATGGATCCTATCATGATAAGATAGAGCTGCCACAATCCCATCCCCATTCACCTTTAGTTGGTTCCTCAAACTATGTAAACCATGTAGAGTATCTCTAGCTTCATCCTCACATGAAGAAGCCTCTAACTATGCCTAATATTATTTTTCCACAAATTCCTAAATTTATTCATGTCAATTTTCAAGTGGGTCAGCACCAATTCCATCTATCGAATCAGCAGTTTCTTGAATAGGTGTCTGAAAATGAGAGGACTCATGTTCCTTCCTATCCTCATCATCATCTTGCTCAATTGAAACATTAGATGATTTCATGATATCCTCTTGAAAAGAATATGAAACCATAGGTGAATTATCATTATCCTTACATTGTTCAACCAAACTTCTTAACAACTCATGTGCCATGGGTGACACATCTTGCTCACCTTTCCAATCAACCCATAGGTCATTTGTCACAAGCTTAGAAATAGCATCATCCCCATACAAAATTGAAGACATGATGGATTGCATTGAATTGAGCATGGCACTAGGATGAACCTCATCAATAACATTCCAAAATATATGAAACATCTTGTGAATGTCATAAACACAATCCATGGATAAAATAATGTTTTCAAATCTAAACTTTGCAAATACTTCAAGTAGTTTTACCCTCTTAGAAAAATAAGGGTTTTTTATGTCATCCAAACCTTTGAAACTTTCCACCATGATTTGAAGTACCTCTTTCATAATATGGTTGTCATAAGGATCAATAGGAGCTATTATCTTGATAATTTCACTAATGCAAGAGATGGCTACAAGTCTTACCACCTCATCATGTGATGTCTCATAAGTTGTGGCTTAACCAAGCAATGTACTGCTGGAGACAAAGCTAGTTTCATAACATCAAAATGTGACTGTTCAACTATGCATAGACAATTCTCTAACTTCTCCAAAGTGCTTAGAATAACATCCTTTTGCTGAGATGGATGTTGTAATTTCTTCCCTACACTGTAAATTCTTTCTTCCAAAACTTTTTCTCTTGTTGAAGCCATGCTTATAACTGAAACTTCTGATTTGCAGCTGAAAACCTCACCCAACAGGATGGCAAGAGAATGGCTCTGATACCACCGTAATGACCCTATTCAAGTTTGACCTTAAAATGTTGATTGAAAGCTCAAGGAATTTCATTAAACAATTCACATGCAAACTTCTAACTTGCTGGTCTGAGTTACCAAACTGATTGTATGCTTGATAATGTTGAAAGGAGACTTCAAATGATTACAATTCAACACTTTAATGTCTAAACTATCATCTAGATGCATACAGAACCTCCTTTTTATCATTTACAATGCACTTCAATGATTTCTATATGCAAATTATTCATCTTCAGCCACTCGACATTATGTCAAACAATTGGCATACAATGGGTATATAACTATTATAATATTTTAGTTTGCAAGGTCTGCCTTTTGACTAAAAGTGGGTGGTGCAAATGTTTAATAATGAATGCCAAACGATCTAACAATGAGCTAAGAATGAAATGCACTGTCCTTCACATGAGTTCCTAATGGATCAATGCGTACCTATAGCCAAGCACATTTTTACAAAAACCTAGCATGCAACCCAATACTTTAATCAAAATGAAGATTATGCTAGACAATAGACATGCAATTTATCTCCCCATTTATTGACTAACAATTTGCATCCAATAGTGACATAGATTAGCCAAGACTCTTGGCTTTGCAATGATATCTCATACAATGCCAAGATCTAAAATGAATAATAATAATCTACAGCTGCAACACTATCAATTTTATGTGCAATACAAAATCTGACTTCAATGTTCACCTGTAGCAATTCAATAAAATGCACCTATATAATCATGAGAATGCATGTAAATCACAAAGGAACTTGGTATATCAAATTGCCACATGCCATTGATGAAGAGGCAAGCAATATCACATGAAATGATGATGTCATAAGTCCAAATCAAATTTTTGAAGTAGTCGCCCTTGTTCTTGTATAGGTTGATCAACCTCCATGATAGCAGATCATGAAGGTATAATATCCACAATGAAGCACAAGATTGGACTTCTGAAGTAAAGCTCATAATCAGCAATAATTTAGCTAATATTTCACAGCCTCAAAATTGTGTAACCAATGAGGGTTTTCATCCCCAAAGATCCTCCAATGGCTAAAACCCTAGCTAGCTTCTTTACCAAATAATCACATCAAACAATCATCAATTCTTGGATGATGAGAATGAGGCCCATGATGTCTATTTATACTTTTTCCTCAAGAGGTTGGCCCAAATTCTAGAAGCTTCTAGAAATTATTTTATTTTTATTAAGTGATTTTATGATATATTATTTTATTTAAGTCACTTTATTAAATTAATTAAATATAAAGTTACCTTTTAATATTTATTTATTTGATATCTTTATAAATAATTATCTTAATACCAATTTTTAATTTAATTAAAATATTCAATTAGTCATCCTCATAAAATAATCATTATTTTGGACAACTTAATTAATTAGATTAATTAAATCCAACTACCTCTAAAATGGGGACATTACAGTATCCATTGCCAATAATTTTGAGCATGTCTATAGAACCAAAAAATATGTAAAAATGACTCACGATGCCCACAAAAAGGACACCGAGGATCCGAAACACCAATATGCTTGAGCCACGGCCCAAGGGGAAGCCCTTGAAACAACAAGTACCAAGAAAAATGGGAAATATTTGGATCAATGATATCACTCCAAATAGTATCAAATACCACCCTCCAATGATAAAGAGAAGGCTAATGATGTTAGCACTGGTTGAGAGTATCCACCATAGGGAGATGGGGAGAAAGCCAACAATATCCTAAGTTGGGATTGTAACTAGTGAAGGGTGTGGTAGGATACCACTTCCATCTTTCCACCAAGGTCACACAAAGTGGATGCCCACCTTGTGAATCAAATGATTTGGAATGGTGGAGAACAAAAGATCAATAATCTATAAATACTTTTTGAAAAATTGTTCAAGTCCTAGTTATTTATGTTTTCACATAACAAATAGTGACTTCATATTCTTTCATCTAGTTGTTATTTCTTTAGTATGTAGATTCTTCTTATATTTTTAGTTAAATTCTAACTTGTGTTAAGCTATTCTATCTCCCCTTGAGTTATTGGGATCATTTTTGGAATAGCCAACTCTTTTTTTCCATCTTCTCTCCATTGACATAGTAATTAACTTGATAGATCTAAACTAGTCTTTATTTGTTAGTATTGAACCTCACACAGAAATGCCATTGTAATATTTTTGGTCTTGGTTTTAGCAACCAGAATTTAAAATTATACTTATTTTTCTCATTGAAGAGACTACATGTGGAGAATGTGTTGGAGGAATATAGGCCTTGAAGTGGCAATAAATATTCATAAAAATAACAATAAAAGAGAAAAGGAAAATGTAATATTTGGCATGTAGGAAAGAGATTTTGAGATTTCATTTAAAAATACTACTAATCAAATTTGCAACATACAGATAGAGAAAGCATTTAACAAGGAAATCATGATATTGACAAATATATTAATTCAAATAAAATTACTTGTCATTCAAAATATTTTATGCATTTAAAGATCATTTTTATATGATTCTTTATCTTTTCTATGATACCTTATAATTCTAAGTCATGTCCAAGTACAAATACAATTTTTTTTGATAAATTATTTAATTATATACTAGCCCACATCCTCAATTGACAACTATTTTGAGATCTTTTGAAAAAATTAAAACCTATCTTCAAACAAGAAAATTAGAATAAACTAAGTAAGAACTAAAAAAACAGTCAGCTTTCACAGATTTGAAAAGAAATAAAAAATAAAATATGAGAAATTCTTTGAACTTTTTTTCCGAGCTAATCTATAACCATATAGTTTAAACTCTCTATAATGTACTAATAAATTCATTATTCTGCTTAGGCTTATTACTCTCGGACTCGCCACCTGAATGTTATGACACTCCACGAAGAAGGAAAAAACCCGTTACCACAGTTTGCTTCACTAGGGCTGAATTGCTTGGTCTGCAGCTGCTTGGAACCTTCAAACCCGGCCTTAAAGAAAGACATTGAAATTAAATCACATGTTATGCATGAGGTTCCTTTTGTCATAGAGAAATCTGATATTTCGGCAGCACATTATGGAACGTGGTAACAGTTGGCGCTTGTTATGTTCTGCATTTCTTTATGTTCTCATGTTTTTAATCGTTGAAAAATAATGAAGTTTGTAGAATAGAGTTGGGAAGGCAACTTGTAATATTTTGAACACATGATTTTAATTGGTTAAAATAATGAAGTTTTTTTTAATAGAATTGATAAGGCGAGTTTTGATGTCTTTAAATGTTTTGCATCTAAGAATTTAATTGGTTAAAATAGGATTCTTTTTTCCTTAATCTTGTTGTTCTTGCTTGAGGATTGCTAATATGTTGTTTTTCATTTTGATAGTCGATTCTATTTTTTAATTAATATCAAAAAGCTGAATGTTGTTTCTCCAGTGAATAACTGGAGGTGGCATGAGTGTATCCATGAAAGTGTCACATAGTGGCATGTATTTGCCTAAAGTTCTAATAGTTGAAAGTTAAAAATTTAATAATTAGAAAGCAATGATTGTAATTAATCTAATTAAAATTTCATATTAATGTAATTTTATTATTATAATGATAAATTATTCTATATGTTTTATTGTTAGTTATAATATGTTTTAATAGAGTAGTAAGATTCAAAATAGCAAGTAAAATAAATTGATAATTTTAGAAATTAAAAATCAAACATAAACATTCAAATTAAAATTAAAAATTTAAAATTAAAATAGGAAGGATTTTAATTATAATTGAATTAAACCTTACCATATAAAATGGGAAATGCTAGAAAAGAATCAAATATAGAAAAATCAAATATGAAATCTATCATATGTTACTATATTGGTTTTAAATTTTTATAAATATTTTAGTCAGAAATTTTGGATAGTGGTTTCTGTCCTATAAGACCCAAAATATATGAGCCAATCAAATTGTAAGAAAATAATTTTCACGATCTTCAAAGTTAAAAATCATACATTTAAATATTACAAAATTCTAAACTTAAACTTGAAAATAGAAATACTTGCATTTGATTGGTTGAAGTAGAAAAAAATAATCACTAGTTATAGATAAGTGATTACAATAGTATATTGCCTGCGAAAAATACAATAATATGCACCAAGAGTAGAATGTGTTTCTCTAATGAATAATTAGAGGTGGCATGAGTGTATCCATGAACAAGTGCCACATAGTGGCATGTACTTGCCGTTAATTATAATTATAATAAACAAAAATCTATAATAAATATATTATAATATAATTTCAGTTTTATTTTATAATACTACACTAACTAAAATAATAATATAATAATATAAATTAATGAATCATAGACAAAATGAGGTTTTGCATTTGATTTCCTTATTTGAATATTTTGAATTTTTCAATATAATTAGGTTTCTATTTAATTTATAATAGTACAATATAATTAGAGTAAAAGGTGATTTAGAATTTAGGATGAGTGTGTTTAAAAAAGTGAAGTGCAGTGTTAGTATTTAGTAAAAAATATTGAATAGAGGTTAAATGTGGAGAAAAACTAATAATCATATTAATTCAATATACCATTTGATTTTGTGCAAAATAACTTCACAATTTATATTAACCATGTTTTATGTCATAAATTTTATAAATTAATAGCAAAGCTTTAGAAATATTTTAGTAATTAGAAAATCATTTTTTGTGATTGGTGGATTGTTGTTAAACTAATTGATTAATCTTGCAAACTAATGCAATAGTACTGGCCTATGGCAAGTACAATAACGTGGACTAAGAATTCAAGAAGCAAAATGGGGACAATTTCTAAATATTGCACTAGAGTTTAGTTATTCTAATTTTTTTTATGTTATAATAAAAATATTAAAAATTTAAAAATGAGAAATTAAAATCATTTATTAAAAACTATTTTTAATGAGGATGTGGTCATTTTATTCTTTTTAAGAAATATATTCATTATTGAGAATAATAAGTTAGAATAAAATATCTATGAATATATTTTTTTAAATTATAATTTTGTATTAGGAAGGTTCGTAAATTCATATATTATGTTTTAAAAAATAACACAAATTAATATAAATTAAGATATAATATTAAATTCTAAAAACAATAGAATTTAAATATAAATAACAATATATGCAAAAATATCAAAATTACATAATAAGTTGTATATGTTTATAAATTTTATTTTTTTAACTATTCTAAATTAATAAATATAGGGTTAAATTTTTCATTAAGTTTTTTACTCTAAGTTGATATATTGTGTACATTTCAAAAGGCTAGGGGGTTGAGTGTGTATAAGAGAGAGATATATGAAGGGAAAGAAGAGAAAAATGTAACAAGAGGGAGAGGAATAGGAAGAGAAGAGAGGAGAGTGGGGAGAGTAAGGGATAGAATGATAACAACATATGAGTTGATAGATAGTATACAAATTGATACATTGAGAAGATCAAAGTGAGATAGAGAAAATATGACATGGATAATGAGAGGTGAAGTGTGTATTAAAGAGAATTAAATCAATAGAGAGATATAGAAATATGGAGTAAGATGGAGAGGGAGAGATAGAGATGATGAGATCAGAACAATTTTAAATTATTGATTTCAATTAGTTAGGTTGTCCATTTCACATTGAAGTAATAGTTAGAGGGATATATAATTATAATGAAGGAGAAGGAGAGAGCAAGGGCCAGGGGAAGTAAGATGCATAGTATAATTTTTTTTTTGGGCTAGTATAAAAAAATTTGAGGTAGCCAAGTGAAAATATTGATAAAGGTGTGTGTGTGTGTGTGTGTGTGTGTGTGTGTGTGTGAGAGAGAGAGAGAGAGAGAGAGAGAGTGCATAGCGAAAATAAAGTACAGATATATCATAAAGAGAGCTAAGATAAGATAGTGATAGGGAGGGGAAAAGGAGTGGATATGTGTGTGTAAATAAGAAAGATAGAAAGGAGGTAAGGAAGTAGATAGCAATAATTTATGAACACTGTAAAAAATATAGAAGACTATCCCCTTGCACCTTTCAAAGCTGCAAGTGCTAGTTATATGAATCACTGGTTATCATGTCCCAGAAAGATGAACTGAAAAGAGATATTTTTTCAAAAAACTTTATTAAATTTAAGAAATTATATATATATATATATATATATATTTCCATCAATAAACTAAACTGAACACAATCATAAATTAATTTTATCTATTTCTGTTCTGACACATTCTCATGTGGAGAATCAACCCATATGAATTCAGTCTACTTCTGCAACTGACCTGCATATGCCTCCCCAACTAATTAAAATTTTAGGATGTGGCTATCCTGCCTACAAACTGTACAGTTGAACAATTTTCAAAAAAAATAAAACATCATGAATTTTTCGGAAAAGAAAATTGACTTTATTTCTCGAAATTAGTCTGTCCCAAAAATTTATATCTATTCGTCATATTTTTTCATTTAAACTCCTCCCTCAAAAGAAATCTAAACTGACAGAAGGTTATGGAAGAAGCACATTTAACTTTTGAAGGCCTCTCTTCTACAGAAACTTCTAATTTTGTCCAATGGCAGCATTGGTTTGTTGGCTAAATTGCGCAAAAATTCTTCGGCATGATAAACATGCAACATTTCCGTATGTGAAACAGCTCGATGCAAAAATCACATTAAATTGTCAGTCATAACTCTGCAATAGTACATCGTCTCCTTGGACAAAAAAATTTAAATAAAGTTCTCACTGGAAAAGAAAAATATTACTCGAATATAATGGTAATACGAGTAAGTTAACATCCTACAGAGCTCTAGCTGTGTCTATTTCTCTCGTCTTCCTTCGTCGAGTAAGTTAATATAATTGCTCATGGCAGGATTTAGGGCTGCAGAGGAAGCTTTTTGCCTGAAGAAAGAAGCCTTTCATTCCTAACCACAAGCCTTTCGGGTAGAGAAGAAACTACTGATAAGATCCAAGGAATTTGAACCCATTATTACCTTCGGAAAAATAAATGACAAGAGTATGTGACTTTCAGAGCTCAAAACTTGTAAGTTGGAAGTACACCTTACGTAGCGGTCAAAACATCATTCTCGAAATTTACTCGACTACGTCTTGCACTTCTTCTTTTTGCCTTTTAATCTTATATTATTGTTCTATAGTCATATATTTCTTTTGTTATTGTACAATTCCATTTTCTTCTTGTGTTGTTAACTGTATTTTCTTTTTAAATTGAAATTTTTTTATTATTGGAAAATGATAAATTAAAATCTTTCTTTAATTTGAAGCTATTATAATTCTATTTTTTCTTGTTTTCATTGTAAGGAGGACAAAACTAAGTGTGCTTATTACACTAAGACATTGTATGATCATCATCATGTCATGTTTAGGTACACAAGTACACTTAGGTTTGTTCTATTGATCATTAAGATGCATATTTAAATGCTAACAAGATAATTGAAACATAAAAATTTAAAAAACCTTATATAAAGGACAAACTTAATTCATGTTTAGCATCCAAGAATTAAAAGACATCATGTAACATCTCAAAGAGTACATATTATAGAATTACAAACTTATTTGAGTGTGAAATTGTTTGATTTCTTAGTAGTTGTTGCTTATTGATTTTAGTGCAAAAATATTTAATCTCAATCCTACATAATTATACATAAAAGGGAAAAAAATAATTCTTTTTTGAAAAGAAACATGGTGCAAGGGGTAAACTCATAAAATGAATATATAGTGAATGATGATCATGGAATTTGCTACTATACTTGTGTTGGTTAGTTCGGACAAGGTTGGCATTAATGGTGTCTTTCTTTTTTCTTTCTTCAATTGAATTTGGTTAAGAGTACATACTATTGTGCTTATGGCTTCTCTCCAGAACATTTGTGCAACACCCTTTTCAATTAGTGCTATTCTAACACAATCAACAATTGATCTATTTCTCCTTTTAGCAATCTCATTTTGTTGCGGAGTACTTTGTGAAGATAACTATCTCTTGATTTCATTCTCAATACAAGAGTTAGTGAATTCATCATAAATAAACTCACCACCTCTATCATATCTCAGACATTTCAATTGTTTACTAATTTATTTTTCAGCTCTATATTTATACCATTTGTACATTTGAAAAGAAATTGATTTCAACTTCAAAAATATTACTATCATTATTCTTGAGTAATCATCAACTAACAATATAAAATATATATCTCTATAATAACTTTCAATTCTCATTGCTCCACATAAATAAGTATGAACTATGTAGTGTCTGCTCCTAGTTTGCATTTCTGTTATCATTGCCGAACTCTTTTAGGCTAGTTTTATGCTTGATTATTAGTAGTATTGTTTTGAGACTATCAAATATTGTTTTACATTCATTTGATTATATGATGAGATTACTTGGTACTCTATATTTCATGTATACATGATGATTATTATAGTGTTCTCAGTTATTGATGATGATTAGTTAGATGGATTATCATGTGTTTTCTTATGGATACTTACCCCATATTGCATGTGTATGGTGTGCGTCTATGTTTTCTTTATGTATGGCATTTCTGATGTTGTTAAGGAAGGGAGTCATAGTCACCTGCTAGTCGAGATCTACACAATGCACCACTTCCCTGCCAAGGGATTCAAAGAATTTCACTAAGTTTTCCGAACAAATTTTTTTTAAAACATAAAAGTAAAACCATTCACAACACTTACGGAAGCAATAGAAACAATTCGAATAAAAGTACACATAACATAACATAACAGATTACATTCTTTAAATATCTCTTAATGTTGTATCACATCTAAATTAACTATTCATCTAACATCACATCTTTATGAAATAACAATGATACATCCAATGTACTTAAACAATATACAAGTGTCCTTTTAGTAATTACGTTTTAGATTATTCAATCATCCTCTGTACATGTCACAGAATATGAAAAGCTTAAAAGAATAAACATCCATGTAAATAAAGTACATCATCATCCAATATTAATCCATGATGCAATTAAAGTAAATGAAACCATAAACAATACATGATACATCATCATCATAAAGATATAAACATCCATCATAAAAGATAACCATATATCAAAAAACATAACTAACTAAGTGCACGGTTCCTCCCAACCGTAAATAGCATCATTAGACCATTGTGGGTCTTAGCCATCCCTCTGTGCGTAACATTCCAAAGCATCGAAGAGATCATCGGTATTAACATAGTAGGAATGTCACTCCTAAAACATCCTACTAACATACAAAGTAAAGCATAAGATACCATCATCTAACATATGCAAATCATCAATGTAAGAAACATACCAGTAAATACATCCATCATAAGGTATATCATCTATCATAATGCTCCAAGAATAGAATAAAAATAAATACCAACCAAGAATACTCCAGCCACAGTGTCTCGGACAGATCTCAAATGATAAGAGTGATAAAACACTACCATCCGACCACGTGGAACCTAAGTGGTCCACTCCCACTGTGCTGAGGAGATAATCTCAAGTCCCAAACAGGCTATCAAAACCACAAAGTATAAATCTCTATAAGTCCAGGAATCCTAAAAGTATACTACTCAAAGGTTCCAACACACACAAAAATCGACATCTAATTCCCAGAGGCACACAATGACATGTAGGAAACCTACTCTACAAGCGGGAAAGTGTCATCGCATTTATCAAGTACAAGTTACCCTGGCAGTTAGCTAAACTCCACGAGTCCATACTGATCTCATGCAGCCACTAGTATCCTCTCATACTGACAAGGCATACTACAGAATGCAAGGTCGCAACCATGCATTCTCACTACTCCCATCCTAGCCTATAAAAGCTCTCAAGGCATGGGCGAGAACATCAAAACAATAATCTTTTTAGGTTCATTTAATCCCCATTTAGTGTGTAAATGTTATTACTTATTAACCAAACTTACAATGAGTTACCCTAGCAACCACTTAGGGCCTCGGCCCCCATTGCAAGCCGCTTCTTAACACTACAAGTAGATTACCTACCCTAAGCTCATGGAATCATAAATCACCACAATCCTATACAAGCGACTGTAAAGAAAATCCAAAAGATAATCCATAAAAAAGAATCATCAAATATCCATGATAAAAGCATCAAATATCCACAATAAGAATCATCAAATCTCCATGAGCATCTGAAAAAACATCCATAGAAAATCATGACCACAATAGTTCTCTATTGGCAACTAAAGGCATCATTGATAATCATAAGTATCCATTGGTTCTCAATAACCAAAATATATCTCAAAATAAAGCACAATATCCATTGGTTCTCAACAAGCAACCAAGAATATCTCAAAATCATACTGATCAAAGACTCCAAAATGGTTGAGTCAAACATGTCACAACATGACATCATCAAGAAATAAATCCACATTTCAGTCCCATCATATCGACTAGAAAGTAATCCAAGGATAACTAATCGATGACTCAAAAATGATTAGCTCAAGTGTCTTAGATACATATATCTTAGCTTCACACATGAAGACTGATGAACAATAACAATTAGTAAATACAAACATTACATAGAGCACACGATCACATAACCATGGTTGGGCTTATAAAGATCGAGATCAAATAAGATCAACATCCCAACACATCTCATAACCCCCGAGCCTCTGGTAACAACTTAAGACTGGTCAACACTAGTCAACCCAAAAATCCAAAACAAGAAGCATAGAGAATACACGATGCAAACACATGTTTTGGTTTTGCTATATCACATAGTTGAATCAAGTGTAGAGGTTTTCTGTTTTCATTTCAAGTATACTTCAAGTGTATAGGATTTATCATTTGTCCTACATGTCAACCCATTTGTTCCCTATTAGCATTATCCTTCCATTATTAAGAATTACATGGGTATGTGCAGGATCATGGTGTGCCAAAAAGTGGCGATGTGAAAAAAAAAGAGTTTGAAGACGCCTAAAAGTGCTTCAAAATCCACTCTGACTTTTTTTTACCTATCCAGGAACCAAACCTGGAAGGTTAAGCCGAGCCTTATCAGATATCTGATATCATATCGGATATTAGATTTTAAATCCAATATCCGACTAATAATTAAAATCATATAATAGTATGATATATTATTTAATATTATTATTATTGATATAAAATAATAATAATAATATTAAATAATATAGCATACTATTATATTATAATAATAATATTATTATTTAATATTATAATTATAATTATTATTATACTATAATATAATAATATTATTATAATTATTATTATACTATAATATAATAATAATATTATTATAATAATTATTATACTATAATATAATAATATTATTATTATTATATTATAATCGTATAATATTATACTATAATAATAATATTATAATTGTAGACACCTAAATTTGATTACACTATTTTAGTAATCCTATTTAGTTATCTAAAAAGGCATTATTAATTAAATTTTTATTTAATTAATCCTTTGTCATCCCCTATTTGATTAATTTAATTAATCATCTATAGTCCTAATTGATAAATCAAATAATCTATTATTTATCAATTAAATCCTATTCTTCTATCTAATTCCAAAAATCCCCATTTATTAAATAAATCTATTTGATAAATGAAATCCTCAAATTCAAAAACCCCTAACCTATCTCTAATCCTCCATTTAGCCTAATCCACCCCATCCACCCATACTAACCAAGCTTAGCCACTAACTCACCGACCCTCATTAATGTCATCCACTTGCACATCTCTAACATCCCTAATCTAATCCTAAACACAAGCCTAATCCACCCCCTAATGTTGTCACATTCCTTAAACAAGTTTAAGACTTTCCTAATCCAAACCAAAGTCTCCCCTCAAAAAACCCACCCACTAAGTCATGAGTGCTCTTACAAAACATAAAAGACTCTTACAAGCCCACTCATGACTCTTACATCCATCTTACACACTCTTCCCTCTTCCACACTCATTCCTCTTACATCCCTCTTACATACTCAACCCCACTCATCATGACTTTAACCAACCCTTTACCCTACCCTCTCACACTCATCCTCCTTGTGACAAGTGTCACCTTCCCATTGGTGCTAAACAAGCACAATCCATGTGCTCTCCTTTGAGTGCATCTTAGCCCTCATTAAGCCTTCATCCATCCTTGCATCTAAGCCCTCCATCTCTCTACCCCTTAGCCTATAAATTGAATCCCATCCCAAGCCATTTCATCAACAATCTTTGAGCTAAAATTATCATGCTATTTTGAGAACCAAAGCCATCAATATTACCCTTATAATGCCAAATTGAGAGCTCACAAAGCTACCAATTTGCCATTACCCATCTCCATTGAAGCAACTTTTGAGCATCTTGAGCATACATACACAGCAAAAGGACACATCTACAAAATCAAGAAAGCATGGATTGTTTTCTCTTGTGATGTTTGCACTTCTTGTTTTCTTTCTTTGTCTAAGCATATATGTGAATTTAGTTTTTGGTTTGTGAATGTTTACTTTATTTAAGTCTAGTCTAGTCTCTCCTCTTCTTATCCGAGACTGGGGCAACCTTGTTGCTAAAACATCTTCCTCATGTCGTCTTCATTCAAACTTCTTTGAAATAGTGTTGTCTCAACACTATGTCAAAGAGGGGCAAAATGTAGACACCTAAATTTGATTACACTATTTTAGTAATCCTATTTAGTTATCTAAAAAGGCATTATTAATTAAATTTCTATTTAATTAATCCTTTGTCATCCCCTATTTGATTAATTTAATTAATCATCTATAGTCCTAATTGATAAATCAAATAATCTATTATTTATCAATTAAATCCTATTCTTCTATCTAATTCCAAAAATCCCCATTTATTAAATAAATCTATTTGATAAATGAAATCCTCAAATTCAAAAACCCCTAACCTATCTCTAATCCTCCATTTAGCCTAATCCACCCCATCCACCCATACTAACCAAGCTTAGCCACTAACTCACCCACCCTCATTAATGCCATCCACTTGCACATCTCTAACATCCCTAATCTAATCCTAAACCCAAGCCTAATCCACCCCCTAATGTTGTCACATTCCTTAAACAAGTTTAAGACTTTCCTAATCCAAACCAAAGTCTCCCCTCAAAAAACCCAACCACTAAGTCATGAGTGCTCTTACAAAACATAAAAGACTCTTACAAGCCCACTCATGACTCTTACATCCATCTTACACACTCTTCCCTCTTACATCCATAATATAATATTTCATATATTATAATATATAGTAATGTAATATAATATATATATATAATATAATATAATAATAAAAAGTAATATCTTATAATATAATATATAATAAAAAAGTATAATATATTATAAATTATAATAATATAGTATAATAATAATATTTTATATTATAATATATAGTAAATTAATATAATAAATATAAAATATAATATAAAAATATATAAAATGTAATATATATGTTATATTATATAACAATTCGAATATGTCCCTAGGGTCCTAGGACCCCTAGGGACATATGTCGTCATTTAATGGGTCAAAGAGGGTCATAGGTCACTCTATGACCCCCTTTGACCCATATTACCCATTGGAATATGTCTCTTGGGGTCCAAGGACCCCTAGGGACATATGTCATCGTTTAATGGGTCAAAAAGGGTCATAAGTCACCCTATGACCCCCTTTGACCCATAATACCCATTCGAATATGTCCCTAGGGGTCCTAGGACCCCTAGAGACATATGTCGTCATTTAATGGGTCAAAGGGGGTCATAGGTTACCCTATGACCCCCTTTGACCCATATGTACGATTCGAATATGTCCCTAGCGGTCCTAGGACCCCTAGGGACATATGTCGTCGTTTAATGGGTCAAAGAGGGTCATAGGTCACCCTATGACCCCCTTTGACCCATATGAACGATTCGAATATGTCCCTAGGGGTCCGAGGACCCCTAGGGACATATGTCGTCGTTTAATGGATCAAAGAGGGTCATAGGTCAACCTATGACCCTCTTTGGCCCATATGAACGATTCGAATATGTCCCTAGGGGTCTGAGGAGCCCTAGGGACATATGTCATCGTCTAATGGATCAAAGAGGGTCATAGGTTACCCTATGACCCCATTTGACCCATATTACCCATTCGAATATGTCCCTAGGGGTCCTAGGACCCCTAGGGACATATGTCGTCGTTTAATAGGTCAAAGGGGGTCATAGGTCACCCTATGACCCCCTTTGACCCATATGAATAATTCGAATATGTCCCTAGGGGTCCAAGGACCCCTAGAGAAATATGTCATCGTTTAATGAGTCAGAGAGGGTCATAGGTCACCCTATGACCCCCTTTGACCCATATTACCCATTCGAATATGTCCCTAGGGGTCCTAGCAACCCTAGGGACATATTCCAATTGTTCATATGGGTCAAAGGGGGTCATACCCATTAAACGACGATATATGTCTCTAGGGGTCCTAGGACCCCTAGGGACATATGTCCTCGTTTAATGGGTCAAAGAGGGTCATAGGTCACCCTATGACCCCCTTTGACCCATATTACCCATTCAAATGTCCCTAGAGGTCCTAGGACCCCTAGGGACATATGTCGTTGTTTAATGGGTCAAAGGGGGTCATAGGGCACCCTATGACCCCCTTTGACCCGTATGAATGATTCGACTATGTCCCTGGGGGTCCTAGGACCCCTAGGGACATATGTCGTCATTTAATGGGTCAAAGGGGGTCATAGGTCACCCTATGACCCCCTTTGACCCATATGAACGATTCGACTATGTCCCTAGGGGTCCTAGGACCCCTAGGGACATATGTCATCGTTTAATGGGTCAAAGAGGGTCATAGGTCACCCTATGACCCCCTTTGACCCATAATACCCATTCGAATATGTCCCTAGGGGTCCTAGGACCCCTAGAGACATATGTCATCGTTTAATGGGTCAAAGGTGGTTATAGGTCACCCTATGACTTCCTTTGACCGATATGAACGATTCAGGTATGTCCCTGGGGGTCCTAAGGACATATGTCATCATTTAATGGGTCAAAGGGACCCCCTTTGACCCATTAAAGGATGACATATGTCCCTAGAGGTCCTAAGACTCCTAGAGACATATATCGTCGTTTAATTGGTCAAAGAGGGTTATAGGTCACCCTATGACCCCCTTTGACTCCTATATATTAATAATATACATATCAATATAATAATATATATATATATATATACATATTAATATAATAATATTTATAATATATATTATATTTAATAAAAATATTACGTTGTTATATAAATATTATATTATTATACATATTAATATAATAATATATAATACGTATTTTATATATATATAAATTACGTTATTATATTTAGTAAAAATAATAATAATATATATTATATTTATAGATTGTAATAAGATTAACATAAGATATTATTATATATTACTAGATTATATCTTGTATGTTTACATTACGTTATTATATATATATAATATATTAAAATATGCTTTTACATATTAATATAAGTGAAATAATTTAAAAATAAAAAATTAGAACGTTTAAATCGATTTTTTTTTTAAAATTTGAAGATTTTTGGAATTTGACTACCGAGCCATATCGGATATCTGATGTCAAATCGGATATCCGATCAGGCTTGGTATTTACCAAGCCTGCCCGGTCAACCCCAAAGACGTGTTTATAGAGAGTTTTAGTGATACTCAAACTTCGGGTAGGCGTTTGACAATGTTATTTTGATCAAAATTGAATGAAACAAAATGATTTTTTTAATATCGCTCTCTAGATTCCATCAATATAATTTCTGTCAAATTATGAGTTCGATAAGTATTTATTAGTTAATTATCAATGAAGATTATTGTAAAGTGCTGATTGACATACTGAATGAAAAATAGCTATAACTTTCAAACGGTGTAACATTTTTTAAATCTAAAAGTTGCGTCACATTCTATACTTCGCCTAGTATAAGAAAAAAACAAAAAAAACAAAAATTTGATCAAATTTTCTATTAGTTAGGGTGGTCAGACACGGGACTTTTTTTAATCCGAAAAAGTTTTGGTAGAAAATTCATATTTAATTATTTATTTGGAATAAAAATATCAAAAAATATGCGTCACATCCGAGCATGAGTCTATTTTTCATATCTATAATTATATTAAAAAAATATTATGATTTGATTTTGATTAAGGTAGTCAGACATACACCTACTTTTTATTTTCGCCCTGAAATTTTCTTAGTACTGCATTAAAATTCAAACTTTTGACCAGTCAATTATTTTTTTCTCCTGATAAGGCCTAGTAGTTTAGAAACTACATTCAATTTTCTACAAATTATTTTCTTACAAATTTTTGATATAAAGTCCATAACCACTTCAAAATTATGTGTCAAGTTGACATAAACCTGATTTGCTGATTTTTCACTGCCACTTAAGGCCATAGTTTGGTACACCATGATCTTGCACATACCCACATTCTAAAAATAACTTAAGGATAGATATTCACTAAATTGATCATCATTGACCTTTAATTGAATTGCTCTCTTTATTTAACTATGATCCATATTCAAATTAATTAACTCTTCTTTAAGGTTACATCAACTTCCAACATAAATCAAGTATCATTATTCGTCTAAATTATAAGGGAGTCAATTACTAGTCTTCGAATAAGAAGATTATAACTTTATTAAAATGATTAATTTAATCAATCAATTCTCATAGGTGCACAATTTATGACCTTTCAACATTCTAATAATTCTTAATTAAGACTTAATTAAATATTATTAAAATTTAAGCCTCTTAATTCAATCGTTATTATCATTGACAATCATATAATATCTAAAGTCATTATTCAAGTCATCAGATTAAGACCTATCAACTTGATATCAATACTTTTAAAATCTCATTAAAAGAATTATATCAATTAAATCTATATTACATAACTTAATTATTAATTAAATCTAATTAACTCTCATTAATTGATTTAATTAATAATTGCATAACCATAGCAACATTCCAATTAATGTCAGTTGACTAATAACTAACTAAAATTCTGTAAGATAAAAGTCAACTATAATTCAATACTCAAATGTTCATATTAATAATTCAATAATAATAACTTGTCAATATTTATTAGCAAGCTATATTAGGAATAAATCTATAATGACCTCATTCGTCATCTTTCAAAGAATACCAACATTCTCTTGACAAATTCGTATTATCATTAATCTTTTCAAATAAGACTCTATCGCACAACTTAATTATTAATATCATAGTTATAATATCAACTCAATGAATATCAATTGATTAAAAATCAATTATACTTCAAATCCAAAAACTAATATCTTTACAAAACTTTAATCATTAAATAATCTTCACTAGATTAAATCTAATCAAACTATTTACACCATTATTTATTAATAGTTTGTTAGACCCCAACAAACATTAATAAATAATAAACTCATCAAAACTATTATTAATTGATCTTAAAGAAACCTTACAAACTTCATTGGTTAATATTTAACTAATACTTAGCACGATTAAGGTGTACCATTAATCTATTTAATAATACAAATGTATTAATAATTCAAATCGTTGCTATATTATAACAATGTTATAATGTAGCTATGACTCCTTGTCAATATAATAATTCTTATTTAAATCTAAATCCAATATTAATATCTCAACTAAATACCTCGTATGTTGGTTGATAAATAGATTAATTATACTTCTTCTACTATTAACTAATCTTAATTAAATTAGATTAGTTAATAAATCATATAAAACTAATGCATAAAATTCTACTAA
Organism: Cupressus sempervirens; assembly: GCA_028749045.1. Classification (NCBI taxonomy): domain Eukaryota; kingdom Viridiplantae; phylum Streptophyta; class Pinopsida; order Cupressales; family Cupressaceae; genus Cupressus; species Cupressus sempervirens. The sequence goes on from CM053785.1 coordinate 1,090,680,358, forward strand.
GGGAAGATTGCAATAATATCTTTAATTTATTCTATGCTTTGATGTATTATTTTTGTGAAGTTTAAGCATAAAGAACTCTTGGTTATGGGAAATAGAGAAATATCTGTCTTTGAATAAAATAGTCTCCGTACGATGGCCATATCTCCCTTATGAACTGTTGAATCGAGTTGAAATTGAAATATGTTAGAAAGGGCCAAGTTGCGCCAATTCTGACTGGAGCGATCGAATAAATTCGATCACAATAAAAAGTTATGAATGACTGAGTTCGGGTCTATTCAAGGGGCAGCGACAGGACAATTTGTGATGAATTAAAAATTTTCTCATAAAAAGTAATTGTTCTCTAAATTTAACCATAAAAGGGTTTGTTCATACGCATCTAAAAATATAATTAATAGAAAGATTACATCTAATCATTTGAATTTTTACCATAAAATTTTTGTTTTTATTCCAAATCTTTTCTTTTTAATTTAATATAAATTCGAACCCAAACCTGATTCATATCTAATTATTTCTCCTTAATTGGATCTAAGGTTTTCTATTGTTTTCTTCTCAACCAATAAAATATCTAGATTCCAATTTAATTGTAGATTCAATCACAAGGAGTATTCAAACACATATAACAAATACGATGAAAACAGGAAGAGAAATAGTGCAAAGAGAGTATGAGAATATCACGAGTGCACCTGGACACTGATGCTAAATTTGCCATGCCTCAGAAGTCCATAAAAAATCTCTTCCTTCTCCATCATTCACAATTCCTCCAAAATCCAAACCAACCGAATCCTTCAAGTGACTAGAAGTGCTAGAAGAAGCATAGAAGCATGTAGAAAATATATGAGCATGTAGAAGTATACGATCTTCTCAATGAATGTAAGCTTTGAAGCTTCCATTTTAGCTTGAAGCTTGTATCTTGTAGCTTCCATTAAGCTTGTCATAACACACTAGGAGAGCCTCTATTTAAATGCATCTAAGATGCATCTAGAGTGTCTCTAGAAACAATTAGAAGATAAGCATGACAACCAAGTATGGGTCTTCTCCAACCTTCTAGATGAGTCTTAAGGTTGTAGACACCATGTGCTCAAATAAAAATTGCTAACTCTTAAGTGTAGACAACTAGTGCATTCTTAGAGTGCAAACTCCAATGTTGTCTACATGACAACTTTCGAGAATTTGCAAATTCTTAAATATTAAAATAATGCACAATCATTAATATAATATTTAATTTATTTTTTCTAATTTAATTTATTTATTTATTAAATCTCATGCACTAACTTTAATAATTCCACTTTTCAATCTTAATATATTTATATTTTAGTCACATGAATCTAGAATCTTTTAATAATTTAAAATATATTTTCCACTTTTAAATTTCATTTTCCAAAACTTAATTGTTAAAATATTTGTTAACTTTAATAATAATATTATTTAGTCATTTATTTAAAAATGAACTCCAAATATATTATTATTAAAATAAATATTGTCATATTCCAAATTTAAACTTTTAACTTTTATTTTCAAATTTAATTATTTTATTTAATTAATTTTTCAATTAATTTAATAAAATAAATATTAAAATACTATATTAATTTTTTATTTAATTAAATCTTTTAATTAGGCTTAATTAATAGAAAATACATCAATGACTCACAAGGTAAAAATATGAAAACCCATCATAGCCAAAATACATACAAAATCAAACCAAGGGTTTAAATCACAAATTATGTCATCTGACACATTCGGAGGGTACTCAACTTGGATACTTATCCTAATTTTCCAATTAGAACAAATGGCTTAAAGGGTTGGGATTTGAACTTGAGAATTTATCTCCCCTCTCTTATCATTGAGATAATGTGATAGGGTACGCTCATCTTGGCAATTCAGAGAAGTCGATATCTGGTATCTGCAACCTACATAAAAACTATGCATGTACAGACACAATATATACTAAACTAAATAGGCAATGACAGGAAGTGGTGCATCGTGTAGATTCTGACTAGCAAGTGACTACGACTCCCTTCCTTAACCACATTAGACACACCATACAAAAGCAAACACGCAAAGCAAACACGCACACCATACACATGCAAGTATGGGATAAGTATCCATAAGAAAACACATATAATAATAAATTATCTTACTAATCATCATTAATGACTGCAAACGCTGAAAATAATCATCATGCATACATGAAATGCAAAATCTAAGCAATCACATCACATAATAAACTGAATCCATTGCACAATATCTGATAATCTCAAAAGAATGCTACTAACGAACAACATAAAACTAGAGCTCTGAAAGAGTTCAACAACGATAACAAAATGCGAACTAGGGGTAGGCACTACAGTCTATTTAGCTTAGAATATTGTGTTTGTACATGTGTAGATTTTATGTATATTACAGCTACCAGATATCAACTTCCCTGAATTGCCAGGATGAATCTACCCTATTCCATTATCTCAATGGTAAGAGAGGGTACATAAATTCTTAAGTTCAAATCTTAAACCTTTAAGTCATTGGTCTTAGAAAATTAGGACAAGTATCTGAGTTGTTTACCTCCCGAATGCGTTGGATAACGTTAATTCATAATTATAACCCTTTAGCTTGGTCTTGTATGTGTTTTTCTATGTTGGGTTTTCATATTTTTTTTACAAGTCTTTGGTGGTTTTTCTATTAATTAAGTCAAATTAAATAGTTAAATTGATTATTTAATTTAATAGAAAATTGTTATGGTATTTTAATATTTAATTAATTGGGAAATTAATTTTAAAAAATTAATTAAATGTAAAGGTAAAAGTTACAAGTTTAATTTTAGAACGTGATAATATTTATTTCATTTAATAATAATATATTTAGAGTTCATTTTTAAATAAATGCTAAATACTATTATTATTTAAGTTAATAAATATTTTATCAATTAAATATTTGAAAATAAATTAAAAAGTGAAAAGATATTAATTTATTAAAAGTTTCAAAATTGCATAATGTGTGCATGAGATTAAAATTTAATAAGTTAATTGAAAAGAGAAGTAAAGTAAAAATTAAATAAAGTTATTTTATAATTCAAAAAATATGCATGGTAAAGATAAAGAAAAGTTAATAAGAGTTAAAGTCTGGTGAGCAAGGAGTCCTCTCAAGTGAACGCACAATTAGTGCCCCAATTTTGGGAGAGAACTCCTTATCACCAATTGAGGGTTCATTTTTAAAGGACTGAGAATTTTGAAAGGGAAAAAAATTTTGAAAGAAATAAAGTTTTGAGAGACAGAATTTCTCTTACAATCTTTTTGGGTGTAGTGATTAGCATCAAAGTCTAGTAGATTCTTGTGGTTATTTGCACAGTCTATTATGCTCTTTCTTTTCATGTCTTCATTGTGTCTATTGAATGGTTATCTAAATATTTCGTGTGATGGGTGCTTCCAATTTTGTGAATTTCTAGTATGCATGATAATTCTTCTGTATACATAGAGATTGAAATATCTTAGAAAACCTTGTCCAATAATTTTGCAAATTAGATATTAGTCGGGGAAGGGTTTGAATTAAAAGGAAAATTTTCTTTAAAACAAAAAAAATTGGTGGCTTCACTATATTTTCTCCATCAGATTAATGTTGGGATTTTGATTTTTTAAAAATTATTATAAAAAAATTATTTTATTCAATTTTGTATTTACAAAATTTTATAAAATAAATTAATTCTTAAGAAAAAACGTTTAACAAAAAAAATTTATATAAAAAAGAAATTTATAAAATATATATATAATAAATTGGGAGGGGTGGGAATAACCTCGTACCCCCCCCCCCCAATTTATGTAGCCATTACCATTGTCGCAAGTACTACAGCAGTGACAGTATTTTGTACTGTCGCCGTTACAGGCCCTGCGACTAACACAGTGGGGCTGAGGCCAGCTTAAAAGTCAATGGGCTTAAAAATGCTTTAACATTTTTTTTTTTAAAAATTATTTAATTTTTAATTATTATTAATTTATTTAATATTATTTTTATTAATAAAATTTATTAACAATTTTAATATTTAATCATTAATTAAATGTTAGTTATATAGTTATTAGTTTAATTAAATTAAATTAAATTTATTTAATAATGAAAATTAGTTAATAAGGTTAGAGATTTATTTAATTTTGATTTGATAAATTTCAATTATTTTATTGAAAATCAATGAGGCTTATTTTAGTAAAAAAAAAATTAAATAAATGCCTAAATTACCCTTAGAGCATATTAGGAGAAATGGCTTAACATATAATGGGGGTAATCTTATATTTTGGTCAATTAAATGAATAGTTAACATTTAGGGTAAAACTAAGAATCCTATGTACTTGAAACATACACTGAAAAGAAAATTGAAACCTTACATTTAACTCAACCATGTGTTGTCAAATCAAACCAAACTATGGAACCTACGCCTTGTTGTCTATATGTTGTTTGTGTTTTGGATTTGGTTTGACTAGAGTGTTGACTAGTTCTAGGACGTCTACTAGAGGCTTGGGAGTTCTATGAGTGTGATTGTATGCTGACTTGATCTTGATTATTTTTAAGTCAACCATGGTAATGTGTTGGTATGCTCTATGATGTGTATGATTATATTGTTGGTTACTATTTTTCATTGTCATTGTGGGATAGTGAGATAAATGCTATGATATATTTGACTTAACCATTTGAGTCTTTGATCAATACTATTGGGATACTTTCTAGTTGCTCGTTAAGAATTGATGGGTATTATGATTTATCTTTGATGCTTTCTAGTCACTTGTATAGGACTAAGGTGATTTTACTATGATTCTTTGATTTGTGATTTCATGAGCTTAGGGACTTGAGACTATTTGGATTGATATCCTGTTTGGGACTTGAGACTGTCTCCTTAGTGCAGTGGGAGTGGGCCTTTTTGGGTTACCACGTGGTTGGGTGGTAGTACGTTTTACTCTTACCATTGAGATCTGTCTATTGACAACATGACTAGAGCTTCCTTGTCTGTATTTCCTTTCATTCTATCTTTGTATCATTATGATGGATGGTTTCATTTATTGTATTGTTCCTTGTATCATGGATCAGAGAAGGATAATGCAATTCTATTTTTATAAATGCATATTCTTTTAGGCTTTCATACCCTATGACATGTATAGTGGATGATTGAGCATTCTAAATTTTATTGCCAAGTGGTATTCGAAACAAATGTATATTATTTAAATTGACATTGGACTTTTAATTATTCTTTCATATGGATGTGGTATTTGTTTGACATAGTATTTATTAAATTTAAATGTGATTCAACATCTTGGGATCCTTAAGGAATGCAACCTATTATGTATGCTTATTGATGATTGTATGTTATTGCTTCCACTACTTTATGTTTGATGTGTATGTCATTCTTTCTTGTTTTAAAAAAAAATGTTTGGGAAACTTAGTAAAACTTTATATTAATTCTTTTGGATCCCTTGGTGGGGCATTACAAAATAGCTCTAGGATATCACTAGTTAAATTTTGTTTTCTTGAAAAACTAGATTTGGTTATCTTACTGAGTTGATATTGTTTGGACATAGCATTCTTAGGTTTATGTAGATTCAGTTAGCCTCTTACTTTCTTCTTTCTACTTACTTTGACCATATTTTTAAGATTGACATGACATAGTCTCTTGTGCCATAACCAAACATCTTCAAATTTTGCAAACAAACATGCACTAATAGTAAGATCAAAATAAAATAGATCGCCTCTTGTTTGTTCTCGAGTACAAATAAGATTTCTATTGTCACAATAGATCTTTTTTTTTTCTATTCTGAAGTTCCAACTTGTGATTGATATTGTTCAACTGAGCAATACTGAATAGATTATACTTTAGCACTTGAACCCAATATGCATCATCACATCTAATTTTATCATTTAGCATCAATTTACATCTACCTTTCATAGGAAATGGAATTTCAGTTTCAAGTTTAATAGTTCCACCACTGTACTCCTCAAAATTTATCAAACTTACTTATATCTCCAGTCATGTGATGTGAACAACCACTATCAATAATCCATGTGTCATTTTTACTAACATGAGAAATAAGGGGTTTTTGTTCCTTGTACCTTACCTCATTAGAATATTTTTTAACAACAACATACAACACTTATATTCCTTCTTTTTTATCTTTTATGTCAGACCCCATGTGCTCTTCCTCATAAATGTAGCATGACTTCTTCCCTTTATCCTTGTAGTCCTTATTCTTTTTGTATTTGTCCTCCTTGTTATTTTTATCACTCTTATTCTTGTTAGTATATCTAGTAGCAAAATGACCAAATTCATTGCATTTAAAACATATTGAGGTATCTTACCTTTGAACTTTTCTTTACCTCTTGGTATTTTCTTGAAAAAAGTGCTTCAATCTTATCTAATTCTTCCTATAATTCTGAATAAGTTTCATCCTTACTATTATTCTCTTTCTTTGAATTTCCAATGATTCTCAATCTTAGTGGAAACTATTATCATAAATACTTAACTCAAATAGTGTCAAACAACCAACTCAATCATCAAGAGTTTGATCATTGCAAGGCATATCTATAAATTCTTGAATTCTAGATACTCTTATAGCATAAATAGGTAAAAGTGTTCTGAGAACTTTAATTAAAAATTCTTCATTACTGATGGCACAACCAATAGCTATTATAAAACTAATGACCCTCTTGATTTGATTGACACAGTGTACAATATTCTCTCCATCTTTCATACTAATCTCATCATATTTTCCTCTTAAGCTTTGTGCTTTGGCTCCTAGCACATTCTTATCTCCTCCATACACAAGTTTCATCTTGTCTCACATTTCTTTACCAGTATCACAATTTTTCACATCATCAAAGGAAAAATCAATTAATACAAAAGAAATCTCAATAATGAGATTGTTTTCTTCCTTCTTCTAGTTCATCTCATCAACTTTCATAGGTCCAATGGGAGGGGTTCTTTGAAATCTAATGGGAAAGAAAAATGCTAAGAGTGGGGATAAATAAGAATCTTCAAATCTTTTCTATTTCAAATGATAAACCTTGTCTAACTTAACTCACCACATATATCAACCTTAACCTTGACAATGTATCATCATGTAATACCATTTAATATAAGATCTACCATCTACTTGCATGAATAAAACACATAAATATGTATTCAACACATGACATAATATTTGGTTACACATAAACCCTCCAAGGTGAAGGTAAAGCTGGGATGGGGATGACACTCACAAAATTTTCACTACTGCTGCAACAAAGTGTTTGTTAGGGTACAATTTGACCAATTTTGATGATCTACCTTATGAAGGGTCTTCTCTATTAGGAGCTTATTCAACAATTAAATCTACCTTGACTAGATGATTTAAACTTAATAATTAAGTGAGCACTTTGTTAAGATATTTACAATAGGCCGACTAGGACCACTCTATTAAGTGATACACTTGATACACTTGTTAGAATGTAATAGTACCTTGATCCTTCATTTTACCTTCTATGTCAGACTCAATGTGCTTTTCCTCATAAATGTAGCATGACTTCTTCCCTTTGTCCTTGTAGTCCTTATTCTTTTTGTATTTTCCCTCCTTGTCATTTTTATCACTCTTATTCTTGTTAGTACATCTAGCAACAAAATGACCAACTTCATTGCATTTAAAATATATCGACGTATTTTACCTTTGAACTTTTCTTTAACTCTCAATATTTTCTTGAAAAAAAAGCTTCATCTCATCTAATTCTTCCTCTAATTCTGAATAAGTTTCATCATTATGATTCTTCTCCTTCTTTGAACTTCCAACGATTATCAATCTTAGTGGACACTATTATCATAAATACTTAACTCAAATATTGTCAAACAACCAACTAAATCATCAAGAGTTTGATCATTGAAAGGCATAGCTATAAATTCTTGAATTTTAGATACTCTTATAGCATTAATAGGTAAAAGTATTTTGAGAACTTTATTTACAACTTCTTCATTACTGATGGAACCTCCAACAGCTATTATAGAACTAACGACCCTCTTGATTTGATTGACATATTTTACAATATTTTCTCCATCTCTCATCTTCATCTCACCATATTTTCCTCTTAAGCTTTCCACTTTGGCTCTTAGTACATTCTTATCTCCTCCATTCACAAGTGTTAGCTTGTCCCACATTTCTTTAGCAGTATCACAAATTTTCACATCATCAAAGGCAATATCAATTAATACAAAAGAAATCTCAATCATGAGATTGTTGTGTTCCTTCTTCTAGTTCATCTCATCAACTTTCATAGGTCCAATGGGAGGGGTTGTTGGAAATCTAATGGGAAAGTAAGATGCCGAAAGTGGGGATGAATAAGAATATTCAAAGATCTTCTATTTCAAATGATAAACCTTATCTAACTTGACTCACCATATATATATATATATATATATATATATATATATATATATATATATATATATCTTAACCTTAACCATGTATCATCATGTAATAACATTTAATATAACATCTACCATCTACTTGCATGAATAAAACACACAAATATGTAATCAACACATGATACAATATTTTGTTACATAGAAACCCTCTAAGGTAAAGGTAAAGCTAGGATGGGGATGACACTCACAAAATCTTCACTACTATTGCAACAAAGTGTTTGTTAGGGCACAATTTGACCACTTTCAATGATCTACCCTATGAGGGGTCTGTTTTATTAGGAGCTTATTCAACTGTTAAATCTACCTTGACTAAATAATTTAAACTTCACAATTAAGTGAGCACTTTGTTAAGATATTTACAATAGGCCAACTAGGACCACTCTATTAAGTAATAAACTTGATACACTTGTTAGAATGTAATATAGTACCTTGATTCTTCAATTTGCAATGATATTCTAATAACATATCTTCTCTATCCAAACTGTAATTACCTCTGTATGACTAATTTGCAATATCTCTTCGCTACACTACTTGATCGCCTTACTCAATATCAACACTTAACTCATTGATTCACCTTCAAATTTGTAATCATGCATTCCTCTCACTTGCAACAATATTTCCTAGCTTGAGACACTTCTTTTATAACCATTTTATGAAGCTTCTAGATCTTGATCAACATTTAGAATTCATCTTTTTTGCCACTTATTTTTCCCTTTTTTGTTATTGGTTGATCATAGTACATAGGGGTTAATGATGTATAATCATAGGTGTAATTACCTAATTCATTCTCTCCTCAAACATAAAAATATGTTTCCAGCTCAAAAAAAATGGTTAACATATAATTTTGTGTCATTTCAAACTCATACAAAAACTTTGTATCTCAACACATATACCTTACTAACTCTCGACTATGCTTGGTTTTTTATGTTGTCCCTTGTCATTAAAAAAACTTCAAAATTTTGAATTCCTCCTTAGGGTGTATTACATAGCTATAGCTCAGACATCATATCGTTGTAACTTTACATTTTTTAATCTTTTCCAAAATTACTTTTGTGATCAAAATCACTCAATATTACTCTATACTCCTTATACTCGTTAGACATAATATATATAATCTCCATATATTTCCCCCTTTATACTCAATCAAAATCACTCCTTATACATTTCCCCCTTGTTTTTCTCACTTATGTTGAGTAGTGACATTCAATTGTGTCCTAGGGAGTATACCAAAATCTTTCAAAAAAAGGTGGTGAAATCTCATAACCATAGACATTGTGTTATCCGAATCGTTCTTCAGTGTCTGAAGAACCTACCTCTTAATCTCCAATTGAGCTATGAGATTCATCGTGTTGTCTACAATAGACACTTTTTGACTCTTCACAAGATCCTTAGAAACCTATAAGTGTCCTTGAATTACTTCCAAATGGAGTAATAATATTCCTTTTATGGAAGCATCATGATTCCTTATGTTGAACTCCTCATGCAGCAACTCTAACTTTTTTCCCTACAAAAATCTCATTTTTGAGAAATAAATTAAACTAGAAATAGGATCCATATTCAAATCTGATTCACACTTAAGTAGATCTGCATCAATTTTATTTATTTTCTCCCTTATCTTCTTTTTGAATCCTGGAACATTGCATATTTTACCAAACAATGTGTTAGCATTATTAACTAATTTCTCCAAATATGCAATAAGAGTGTAGAGCTCAACCTTTTTTATTGCAATTTCAATAGCAACCTTCTCCAATACTCTATTTTCAAATTTCTTCTCTAACCATTCATCACCAACAATAGTATCAAGAAAAATATCTTTGATGTCATATAATACTTCCTTTATTGATGCTCTTTCCTCAACTCGTCTTGTTTGGCCTTCCTACCCATTAATTTATTGACCATCCTTATTCACTCAACACTCAACATAGATGTGTCCCAATTTGGAATCATAATCTCCTCATCTAGAGTAATAATCTTCCCCTTTGTGGCTTGTGGTGAGTGCTTCACCTTCTTCTTCAATATTTTTCCTTTCGAGTCTGGTATGCTAGAGCTTGGCATTGATTGTTCTTATATTGTGACTTCTAAACTCAGCCTTTGAGTCTCCTCTTTTGTTTCCTTGACCTTCTTAGGCTCCTCATTTGTCCTTTTTACTCTCCTCAAATAATGCCTATTGTACAAATTCATTTTTCTTTTCCTTCGCATCCCGAACGTTGAGTTCACTAGTTGAAATCTGATGTCCCACTTCCTTTTCTCCCTCACATAGAGCTCCTAAGGCACTTCATCTAGCACTAGTAATACATTGATCTACTTTATCTTCTTGACTATTTTGATTCTTCTCACCCTTAGTATTAACACTTGTATTTACCTTTATGACATCATCTTTCTATTCTAGGTCTTGGGTGTTCTTACCTTCATTAGCAACCACACTTTGTCGCTCGGCTTCACCAAAGTTCACATATACTTGACCAACATTTGGACTTAGTGATGTAACATGAATAACTTAAACAATAGGAATAGTTGGAATATTAGGTGCTAAATTTACCTTTTGTGTGCTAACCTATATGTCAACCTTAGTATATTCTTTGACTTGTACAATCATGGGGTTTGGATCCATCAAGGTCTCATGTGTTGACTTTGATTATCAAATGTCCTCCTTCATCTCTAGCTCAATTAGGGCAGCAATTTTATGCTTAGATTTAGCCATAACATTTTCTTCTTGTGTTACATCCTTAACTAGGTTGACCTCCAACTGATCCTCAATTATAACAGTTTCAATTTGTTATCCACCTTATTTAATAGTACCATCACTAAAATCCTATGTATTGTCCAACTCTACATATCTAGGCTCAAATTTCTCAACCTCATCCTTCTTCTCATCATCAATCACTATCCTATATATAATCTTCCATATTACTTGCAATTTCATGATTGCTACTTAATAATTGATTGACTATGTCAAATTGATTGTGTGTCAAGCCTGTGTACTTCATTGATCCTTTCATCATGTCTTGTATCCATTAACTGATTCACCATGTCAAATTGATCGTGTGTTAGCTTATGTAATTCATTGATCCTTTCATCAAGTCTTGTATCCATCTACCTCTTATCTTCATTGGTCATTACCTTGTCTTCAGTGATTTCACATAGCCTTATTGAGTGTATTTCATGTTCTCTCTTCAGTGCTCTTACCTCTTCATTCAAAATGTCATTCTTCTCCAATAGATCTATTATGGTTGCATCAGTTTCACTAGATTGACCTTAATCATATAAGTCATCAATGCTTTCTTCCTAATATTGTGTGTCATTTCACTAGATTGCCATATCCTTCCTTCTTTTCAACGATTTATTCAGCTCCTCCTTTGCAGCCTTAACTTGTTCCAACACAAAATCGAGATTCTGATTCTTAAATCACATTTCCCATCTTATATGCTTCCATCTCCAAGATCTTTCACTCTTAAGTGGTTAGACTTCTTGATTAGAAATCTCATCTCTAATACGAACTGTTAGAAATCTAATGAGAAAGTAACATGCTGAAAAGGGGTGAATCGGAAATCCAATACAAAATAGATTGGACTCAACCAATACAATATCTTTCTCATACCAAATAAAACATAATACCAAATTTATAAATTTACAAATAATGTTACAATTGACTATCCTAAACTTACCCTTGTTCAACCTAAAGCTTACCCTTTTTTAACAACCGAAACTCATTGTAGCTGTTTGTTTGCTTACTATTTAAAGGCAGGGCGTATTATTTTTTCGTCCTCCTTGTACGGTCCCTTTGTCAAGACGTTGTCGTTGATCACCTTGCCACAAGACCTCATAGATTTACGGGCTTGAGGAAAGACACCATTAGACTTGAAGCAATTGAGAGTACCTTCACTCTTCACTCTCCTTTCATTGAGTACATTGTAGGTGTATATATTTGGGTACATTGAGTACAATATCGCTACTAATATTTCTTACTAATTTAAAAAGTTCATTCCATTTGAAGGTGGAAAGACACATTCCTTTTTTAGGTAAAATGGATGGGATCTTAGGAGAGCCCATGACATCTTGGATCTTAGGACTGCAGAATTGACAATTTACAGAGTACAAAGCCAACGGAAACAGCTATACTCTAAACTAAAACGCAAATGCTACCAAGGGGACACAGTTGTTTTTGTGTTTTCCCAAATTCCGTGTCCCCCCTTGATAGCATTTACGGGCTAATTATATGTCCTTGTTATTGAGTACTGTCAGCAAAGTACATTGGAAGTCTTTGTTTGTTTGTTTGCGATTATCATGCCCTTGCTATATATAGGCCAGGCATATTAAACTTTTTACCTATTATAACAGGTCCGTAGGCATACATAAAGTTATTCAGTGGTTTTTAACTGTATTAATCAATAACAATAATAGCCTCTTCCAAAAGATGTACTCCGATGTGAGCATGAATAGATTTGCCCATCATTTAGTAAAACAAATTGAGTTTGCACTGTGGTACTATGCTCAAACATGTTACATCGTTACAGAAACTTTCGAGGAGATGTCATTTTATATCGTTGATCCTTCATAATCAAGAGAAATCGATTCTTCTAAATTACAGTCAATTAAATATTACGGACATATATTATTAGTTGTCCTGATAAATCGCAATATAATTTTAAACTTATAGCGTAAAATATTATATATAATTTCAATGGACCACCAACCGTACTCGAATTTGGAAGTTCGTTTTAAAGCTAATCAATTTGATCAATTAAACAGCTTAAATTGTATACATGTCTTTGAACCAAAATTCTTTTTAGTGTAATTAGATTGTAAAATTATTTTGTACTTTATATTAGAGAATTTTCTTAAATATAATGTATTAAAATTGATATTTAGTAATTATAATAGATGGGATAGTCTAAACTATAAACTATAATTAACAAGTGCCACATAATATAAAATTAATATAAACATATATAAATACATGCATCTTGTTAGTACAATTAAAAATGAGAAATGAATTCTTCTTTTTTTAAATTTAGGGTGGATTTAAGAAGTCTATTATTATTTTTAATTGAAAAGAGTTTAATTTTTGCTCTTCTGAAAAGTGCGAAATGTGAATCACTCAAACACCTATTCTCAAACATGGGCAAGTGGGCAAAAATGTCCTCCAAACCACCGGGTCTGATTGGCTCCTTACCCAGCGCTATGCCAAGTGAGTCTACAAACATTATGCCAAATCTGACGGCCATAATTTCAGTGGGTTCAGATGGAGATTTATTACTGTGAGATTTATCACATTATAGGGAAACCTAGGATGGAATAGATATTGGAGGCAATTTGACATGTGGTCATAGTTAAGTTGTAGTGGTATTAAAATATTTTGTTGACCACTTTCGCACAAGGGAAATGCAACAGTTAAATTCATTGTTCAGTTTGCCTTCAGTTAAACTCACAGTAGATTCTATAGCGTTCAAAGCGAGTTATATCACAGGTGCAATTATATGTGATTTGTGTTGAGCTCGGTCGGCAAAATTCACATAAAGTTTTTTCCTGTTGTTTTCTTTATCATGGCGGCAACTGGGCTGCGGAGGTAACCTGCACAAATGAAAGTTTTCAGCTCACATCTTTAATGAATACTTTGCATCTTTACAGCTTGAGTCATGTTCTCCGTATCCACATGAAAGTTATGGAGTGTATTTAAACTGCTTTAATTAATAGCCTCTTCCAACACATGTACTAGGTTCTGAGCATGAGTATATCTGTCAAGTCTTATAATAAAAAATCCTCATTTTGCACTGTGCTCAAGTATCTTACATAATTACAGAAGTTTCAGAGATGTCATTTTATCTTACATAATTACGAAAATAAAAGATCCTCATTTTGCAGTCACGTCTTGTTCAAGCATATTACATAATTACAGAAGTTTCAGAGATGTCATTTTATCTCCTCGTTAGCAATGCATGCAAGCTGTCTTTCTACATCAGACCTCATTTATATATCCCTTTAACCTACTTTTCCTGAACTTGCCTAGGAATAACCTATTATTATTATTAGTTATATTGTCTAGAGATGGCAGATTGACAACCTTTATTCTCACGAGAGTAGAACAGAGGAGCAAGTGTTTGTGTCTATTAGATTTTGATGGACCACTTTGAAATCAGTTTGCAGCTAAGGCGTTTTATCAATTACATTCTAAGTTGTTTTATCTATATATTAATTAAATAATATATTATTATCTGAGATATTATTATTTATTTTTATATTAATATCTAATTATCCAGTAGACATGTTTCTTGAAATCTTTTGTTCACTATAAATTAGATGTTGTTGTCATTTGGGACATACATACCAATCCTGCAGTGCTTAGTACATTTGCATAGCCATCGTATAAAATCAGTTGAATCTTGATAAATTGTCATATTATTTTCCTGCAAGAATCTATGGTAAACGAGCCTCTTATCTATGAGGTATTCAGTTCAAATCTACTCTAGCTTAATAAATAATAATAATTAATCATTAATCTTGAATGCTCATCAAATCTTTATGATTTTCATTTGAACGTTATAGTTATATATATATATATATATATTTTTTTTTTATTTTGTTTGTTGAAACATTGAAATATCATAATTTTTTTTAAATGAGCTTTGCAAGAAGTTGGGAGGAACACTCTAGTTTGAATGCTCAAGACTAGGGTCTATGAGATCATATTTTGAGACAATTTTTATAATCAGTTGTAGCCATGTGCAAAAGGTCATATCCTTAGCCTAGGATAGCAAGTTCTTCAATATCTTGAGCTACTAAAGAATTAAGAATAAGTAGCAGCAAGAAATATATTTGTGGGTTGTCCCTACTAGACCCACTTTGTCTTCAATTTGAGCTCAATAGATTAGAAGATTCAAAAGATGTTAAACCCTATGATAAGGTAAAATGTCATCTTCTTCTCTCAATGTGCCAAAAAATTCACACTCTTGATTGCTATGGAAGTATCTTTTCAATAGAAGCTAGTTCATTTCTACTAATGAGGTTTATATTGAACATTTTGAGAGCTACAAGACTATTAAAATCAACTACCCCTCTCTATCATCCTTTGCCTAAACTAGAGAATTCTTTGGTTGGTAGAATCTTGGGGAGGCATTAGAGTATTGCTACACTTAAAAAATGGTCTTCATCTCAATAGGTTATTCAAGGAATATTTTATGTGACATCACTTCCTAGTGAACAATTGTTTCTTTTTTCTCTCTCATATGCAAAATGGAATTCGTGTTTAGATGTCTAGTCCTTTGTTATTCGGAAAGAAAAGGCTTCTTTTATGTAAATTTATCTTGGGTATGGACCCTTCAGCACCTTGCTAGTTTAATCCCAAGTTGGGTTAGGGCATTTGGTCTCCCCTTGAGCTATAGGGATAACGAAATCATTGTTAGAAAAACCAACTCTTTTTTCTATATTTTCTCTATAAATGTTGTACTTAAAGATAGATCTAAACTAATCTTTACTTGTTCATACTTAACCTCACAAGTTGTTACCGATGTCAATGTGGTTGGAATCTCATTTTTGGTCCTAATTATGGAAAGTACAAATTGAAATTCTACATTATTTTTTCATTGAAATGATGTATATGTGTGTGATTATGGTGGACTAATCTAGGCCTTGAAATGGCAATGAAAATTCATAAAATTAGGGCTAACAACATGACATGGAAAACTACATGTTGGAGGTTAGAGTCGATGCTAAAAGAAAGGTGATTGATTAGACTCGAGGGAAGGGTGATGAGAACCTGTGTGGTGTCATAGATGTTTTTTACCTAATAACTCAAAAAGGCATGGGATATTAAATTAACGAGTTCAAGAACTATATTCCCATGAAGAAAGAGAAAAATGAGATGGTGAGTGCCCTCACCAATGTGAAGGAGAACCACTTTCATTTGAACAAATATTTGTACAACCTTGTAACCTACAACATTGAGATGCTTTAGAAGACCATTCAATCTATTAACTCTCTTTAGGATGTGTTGAAGGAAATAAAGATGAAGTGTAATAGGAGGGAGAATTTTTCGCATGTTGTGCTAAGGGGAGACACAATCTCTATGGATGCTATAGCTAAATTTACTCTCTGAAGCAAGCCTCCTTTCTAGACAAAATGAAGGAGCTCAATGAGGATGGGAAGAGGGTACCTCCTTGTACTAAGTAGCACTTCGTAGTTGGTCTAAGTTTTCAGATCATTAATTTTTGATCTAGTTGTCTAACCTGGTTTGCTAGTCTTTTTTTCTTTTTGTTCATTTGTGGGTCCTAGTCTTTTGTTATTTTCCTATTGTTAGCTAGTTCCTTGAATTCATTTCTTGTGAATTCTTTTTCTATCATCTATTTGTAAACTTGATATTATCTTGAACTATTATTGGGTTCTGCCCCTCCCCCACTTGATTTAAGTAGAAAATGAAATAAAATTTTGAATAAGTTAGTGACATCATTTAAAAAATATGTAGCAAATTGAATGTAGTTTATAACCTTCTTATTTTCAAAAAAAAAATCGATTTAGTAGTACTAAATTCTTTGGAAAGTAATATGAATGAGAATAAGAGTGTCACCCTAGATTTTAGATTTAAGTATACATGCTTTATTTATTGCCCTCTCCATGGCATGCATAATATGTTATGGATCATAAAATCCTTATAATCTATTGTACCAGCACAAAATAGAATGAGTGTTTATGGATAGACAAAAACAATTTTACTCCTATCTAGTAACAATGTCACACTATAGCTTTGTAGAACCCATAAAAAATCATTTTAAACGTGTCAACTACAATGTGAGGATTGTACAATAATAATAAAATGTAAAATAAACATGTCAACTACAATATGAGGCATGATAATAATAAAAGTAAAATAAAAACCTTTTGTATTTAAGATGTAGGTAGAAGGTAAAAGTTAAAAATGCTACCTAATCAAATTTGCAACACACTTGAATAGATATAGAATTTTAATAAGGAATATTCAAAACATTCCTTTTCATAACATTCAAACATAATTATTTTTCTTTCAAAATATTTCATTGAATGTACATGCAAGATTTACATGATTTATTTTCCTTATAATACTGTATAATCCAAAAGCATGTTCAACTACACACAAATGTACCTATAGGAAACTACAAATGAAGAAAGTTAGAAAGTTATTTACTTGTTGGCTAGCAATCTTCCCTATTTGACAACTATTTTGAGATCACTTGAAGAAATTGAAAAACTATCCGTGTCTATTTCTCTCATCTTCCCTGCTTGAATGGTCTGATTCTTTCTCTAATAAGAAAATATGACTTCTTTCTATCGGAATATCTCTGCCCATTCGAACCTCTCTCTGGAAATATAAACAATAACATTCAAAGACGCTTACTCTCACCTGCAATCTGAACCGCAGCATAAACAGAAACTCTACTTCCAGACTGTTAATCTCCCTCAATGTCAAGCCTCCCACTTGTGCAAAATAGCAGTTGTTATAATGCCTGCCCACCAAAAAATAAAACACCATTTTAAATTACCCAACAAGAATCGTAAACATAGTTGGCATAAAGTCTCCACACTCATGTTGTTTGCACTCTTTGTAATCGATATTTTGGATTCCATTGAAGACAGATTATTGAACGCAATCTGAGATGCGGATTAACAAAATAAACAATTCTGTTTCTATTGATCAGAAACGTAGATACATAAAGAACATACTCTCAAAACATTTGTATTATTATTAAAGCCAAAACAACACAAGGACAGAGAAGAAGAAGAAAAAACTCACAAATCATCAAGAAATTTGACAGCTACCATGACACTGGTAATGAGAAGCCTGTGAACGTTGAGAGATGTTAGGAGAAAGTTGGGATTATCGAGAAGCAGGCGATCGATATAAATAAATGCCACAGCAAAGGCTGAAGGACTGCAATGAGAATATTTGAAGATTCTATCCAAGTACGTGGCTATGCTCATGGCAGGAATTAGGGTTGCAGAGAAAACAGAGGGATTTTCCCTTGAAAGTTTTTCGCCTGATGAAAGAAGCCTCTCATTCCTAACCACAAGCCTTTGGAGGATAGAAGCAACCACTGATAAGATCAAGGTATTTGAACCCATTATCGCCTTGAGAAAAGTGAACGAGAAGAGTATGTGACTTGGAGGTCTCACGTAGTGAAAACATAAAAGGGAGGAGAGAATGAAAAAGTTGTCCTTTCTTCTGAAGATTCGGGAATCTGGTGATCGATTGGAAGACGGTCTTCCAGGAAAAGAAACTTGGTCCTTCACTCAAGGACATAGCGGCTGGCAGATAGTAACGTATTATTGCCTCTTCAATAAATTTAGCATTATGACAGACGGTGGTAAAGATCAAAACTTCTTTTAAGTGGGATGATTCCTAGGAAGTAGACCTTACGTAGTGGTCCAAAAGGCATTCTTTAAATCTTATGATTTCATTTTTATTGTCCGCTGGTTAGTCTTTACATAAAAAAACAAAAAAATAAAAGTCAAACATGATTATTTTTCAGAGTTACAAAAATATAGTGAAATTATTTTTAAAAAATTGTTGTTTTCAATCACAAAATATAAAGATCATGAAGATCAAATGTTAAAAATTTCATAAAAATTCATTGTGTTTTCATTTTTTTATTTTTTTAAAATTTAGTCAATGGTGCAATTTGTAGGGAGAATAGCCACTTCCATTTCAACGTGGGGTTGAAAACTCAACGTCTTGCACTTACTTCTATTTCCCTTTAATCTTATATTATTGAATATAATTCTTTTGTTATTGTGCAATTTCTTTTTTCTTATGGTGTTTAAGTGTATTATCTGTTTAAATTGAGATACTTTGTATGATTATATGTAATTTTTTAACTATTGGAAAATGATAAATGAGAATCTTTTTTTAAATTTGATGTCGTAATTACACTTTATGAATTGACTAGGACATTAATTGTAAAAATTATATGAGGCTTCATATATTTTTCCTTCTAAGATAACATTTATTTATTTTTTCAATTTTGTTTTTACAAATTATGATGCAGCAGCATCTTGGGTATAAGAACAATCTTGCACCAACCAAAAATATTTGATTTCAGTTTTTTGAATAAGGGTTGTCTTAATGTAGAGTTGATGTTTACATAGGCTAGCTACTTAGTAAGTCAGTCATACGAATTCAAAATGTCCTAATTTCAGAGGTGGATATTCATCTTGGATATATCAACCTACCAATTAAGGCTCAGTGCCATATCATGAGTATTCATGAATTTATTGCAGATATTTGGTGTACATTTTTGGTATAAAAAAAAATTAGACTAACCATTAAAGGCTTAAATGTGCCCGAATGAGGCCCAAAAGCTTGATGGATGGGCACTTGCACCAATCCAAGCATGTAGATTAGAAGTTGAGGTTTTTGAAAAGTTGGCATGATACCCAAATGGAGCAACTGTTTGAGAGCTATGGCCTTCCAAAGTTGGGCCAACCAAAACTTCCAAAATAAAGATTAAATATATATTTAGCTAACTCTATATGTATTGTTAGGGTCTATTGGCCCTAAGTATTAAGTTTGAGTATCTAGAACCTTCCTGAGCTGCATAAAATTGCTTATTTAAGAAATGACCAAACATTCTCTAGGACAACTCTAGGTGATAGTTCACAGCTTAGTCTTGCAGATTACTGTAATATAGGAGCCCATGTCGATTAGCATATTGTAATTTTGAATTCTGTAATTCTGCATTTGCGGCGATAATAAAAAGCTCATATTTTATTCTTGCAGACTTTCCCTTGCTTGAGATATGACCCTCAAGTGACTTTGTGTAACATGAAAATAGCCTCCAAGTGTGGGACATGTGCTCTGAGGCTTAATCTCTAGAGAAGGCTAGCTTCCTTATAATAAAGATGCACCTAACTACTTTTAAGAGGAAAAGGGAGAAGGAGATGGAGGAAAGCAAACTACCTAATCTAATCTAAAGGGGGTGATGCACCTAATTGAAATATAGCTGCAACTCTGTCCATAGTTGCACAAAACATCAATGAAAGCCTGAAATACACTAGACCTCACTTCAATCTATCTCCCAAAGTGACATGCAGGTCTAAAACTAGTGAAATACTGAAAGGAAAGATAATTTTCACTTATGCAACAATTGCCAATAGATTAAACACAACATGTAAACTTAAAAAAATAGAAAAAAAATATTTACTACAAGGCATATACATGCACTATAAAGAAAAATGGCAAGAGAAGGTAAAGAATAGAGATTTCATTAATGGAAGGCAAAAGTTGTAGAGCATAATGCAGCTGCAATTTATAAATAGAGCAGAACCTAGAAAACATATTTACAATTTCCTTTTAAAGAGTTTGGGCATAACTCAAATTTAGACTAGAAGTTCAAATCCTAGCCAAGGTAGAGTCAAGTTGTAAAGAGCAGCAATAAATGAACATCAAAACTAAATCTAATAATGAAATACATTTTTTTGTAATGATGTGACAAGAAGGGGGAAAAAAATGCACATAGCCATAAGAAATCAAATCCCATGAGATTTTATCAAATGTTACAATCATTAATAAGGCATGGAGATGCAAAGTTGTCATGAAAATAAGGCCCCAAGAATATCATTTAGCATTAAAGAAATAATCCTTGTCACATGTCATGGCCGTGATAAATAAATTCATGCTACTGTAAAAAAATGTGGGATGAGAAAACACACAATGTTAACTCACCGTGAAAATTACAGAGTTGATCTGCATGGAATAAATCTGATTTGTGCAAAAAAGGTGTGAACCATTGATGTCGATCTTCTTGTTGAAATAGATGGCTTTGATATTGCAAAAATCTCCCCAACTGATGAATAATACCCAACTGTAGATCTAAGGCACTCCTTTATAACCATGAACAACTGAGATGCACTCAAAATATCCAAAGATGCTCCAAAATCTAATGGTCATCGTATCTTCACAAGATGTCCAAGAACTAATGTGAATATACAACCATCGTCTAATTAAAAGCAACCCAGCACAAAAAGGATCTACCTTGTGGCATGAAACTAGTTAATCGACACATTGCTCGAATGTTTGGTTGAAGATGTAGCATCAATTTTGCAATTTTCTGGAAGCAAGAAAAGTCACTCCCCAAAAAAGCAAAAATGGTTAGCGCAAAATGTTAACCCTAGCAAAAAATGTGTGTTAACCCACTACTTGACAAATGAAGGAAAATGAGTCAACTCAATCAAAGAACAAACTGAACTAGCTCATTCAATGAAGGAACCAAACCAACTTGGCTCATGAAGAGACTGAGTTAACATGAGATGTTAACCCTAGACAAAAAATGTGTTAACCCACATCAAAGAATCCATCGGATTGAAGATCTCTTAGATTGCTTATCAATGATGGATTGAATGAGGAGGAAAAAGTGGCCAACATTCTTGATGACTCAAAAGGGATGCTTGCCTACTAAGCATAGATCAATGGCTTTAAGAAATCCATTAGGCATGGAGTCACTACCAAGAATTGATGTGTTATCCCACCTGCACTTCACAAAATATCTCTAACTAGCAAAAAGTAGAATAACTCTGGAGAGCTCCAAAAAGCTCTAGAAAAGGGAGCAAATATTTTCTTGTGCTTCTTGGAAAGCGCAAAACTCCTACTTTACTATGTAAAAGTATATCAAGCAAATTCATTGACTAGTTTGTTGAAGTAGGTGCCTTTCCTCACAAGTTGATTTTTTCTTCCATGCATCTGGGTAGCTGAAAGTAGCAGCAAGCAAAAAAAGAACACCACTACATGGAGTTCCTTCCCAATGCTGAAAACAAAGAAGCTTCTCTCCAGCACTAAGATGCCTTGATCTTGAGCAAGAAAAACTTGGTCCTCCTTTTTGTCTTCACGCTCATGCTCTAGAATGAGCATGACAAGGGGCAACATGTTGATCTATTATAGAGCTAGATGCCTTATGGGGCATCCTCTTGATGGCTTAGGGTCTAGGTAGTTAGCCTTGACCATGTTGTGCTCTATAATGTTTTCTTTCAACTAGTTTGGAAGTGGCTCCTCATTTTTTTGTGAACAAAGAATCTCCACCCTATCTTCATTGTATTCATGAGCCATCTCCTTGGGAGCTATTGGTATGGCATCAAACATTGAGCAAAAATTCATTATGATGCTTAAAAAATCCTCTTCCAAATCATAACCTATGTCTATATTTTCTTCTTCCTCTTTCTCATGCTTGTCTTCTTATTGCAATTGATAATCTTTCTCTTCTTCTCCTTGCAGCAGGTTTGATCTTTCTTCCCCATCTAAAGCTTGATCAACTACCTTTGGTTTCTTAAGGGTAGGAACCACCTCATCCTCTTCTATCTCCTTCCTCTCCATTGAAATTTTCTCAAAATTAAGCTGAGGAAGTGTAGGCTCTTGATTATTGTAGAAAGGAATGGAAATCTAGGGAGGCTCACTCCTTCCAAAGCTAGAAAACTTTCATTTGGGTGGCTCTTATTCAAATGGATTCATCAATATTTCTTGTGAGTGGGCCTTTGGCTCTTGCATTTTTTTTTTATAGAATAGGAGGGCTACTCTATCTAAAGCTAGAAAATTTTCTCCTTGGAGGCTCTTATGCTTCAGTTTCTTGCACTTGAGCAAGCTCGAGCCTTGTCTCTTCTTCCACAACAATTGATCCTCTTGCAAGATCCTCCTCAGTTTGGGCTTTTCTCAACTCTCACTTTGGAGAGTGAAACGGGGCCTAATTGTCTGGTTTTTGATGTTGAGGAGAGGCCTGACAAGAATAATCTTGTCCATATTTCCCCTATTGGACCTCTATTCATAGGTGCAAATCAATCCCCTATTGCCTTGCAATCTCTTCAAGCTACCTATCCCAGGCCAACAACTGCTCAACATTTTCATTCACTTGACTTTTGAAAGCTAGAAAATCCTCACTCCACTCATGAAACTTAATGTCCATATTCTTTTGGAACTCTAACATCATATATTTAAGTTCTTTATATGGAGATGTTGGGGCTGGATGAATAGTAGTGGAAGGATAATAGAAATTTTGAGCATACTGGCTATAACCAGCTTGAGGCTAAGATTGAAATTGATAGAAAGAGGGATGTGAAATAGCATTTTCATGATATGGGGGAAAATATAATGAATTTATATGATATGGATCCATGGTTAAAACTTTAATAAAGCTGCAATTTCACAGAAAAAATTAAAAATTATAAAAGATCAGAGATGACCTTTGTAAATACTAGGACCGTGTCTGTGTGAAACCAATAGATATGTAGTTAGAGTTACCATGGTGTTTGATTAAATACCTCCAAAGGTTGATTTCACTGAGAATAAAATCCAAATTCTCAATGCATAAGATTGGATTGGCTTCTAGCAGACTTATGTAGCTGAAAATGATTGTCTCACTAGGTGTGCCAAAAATTGTTGACACAAAAGTTTGCACCCTTGCTTGAGGTATGACCCTCAAGCAACCCTATGTAACATGTAAACAAACTCCAAGTGTGGTACTTGCACTCTGTGGCTAAATCTCTAGAGAAGGTTGGCTTCCTTACAATCAAGATGCACTTAACTACTATTGACAGGAAAAGGGAGAAGGATATGCAGGAAAGAAAATGACCTAATCTAATCTAAAGAGGGTGATGCACCTAATTGAAATGGTTGCAACTCTATCCACAACTGCACAAAACATTAATGAAAGCTTGAAATACAATAAATTTGACTTCAATCTATCTCCCAAAGTGACATGCAGGTCTAAAACTAATGAAATGTTGAAAGCAAAGATAATTTTCACTTATGCAACAACTGCCAACAGGTTAAACACAACATGTAAAATTAAGAAAATAGAAAGAAAACATTTACTACAAGAGATATACATGCACTAGATAGTAAAATGGAAAGAGAAGGTAAGGAAAAAAGATTTCATTAATGGAAGGCAAGTTGAAGAGCATAATGTTAGTGCAACTAATAAAAAGAGAAGAACCCAGTAAATATATTTACAAGTACCTTTTATAGAGTTCATGCATAACTTAGATTTAGACTTGAAGTTCAAACCCCAACCAAGGTGGAGTCAAGTTGTAAAGAGCAACAATAAATGAATATTAGAACTAAATTTGATAATGAAATACAATCTATTGTAATGAAGTGACAAGAAGGAAAAAATAAGTGCATCCAACTATAAGAATTTGAATCCCATGAGATTTGATCATTACAATTATTAATGAAGTATGGAGATGCAAAGGTTTCATGAAAACAAGGCCCCAAGAATATTGTTCAACATTAAAGAAACAATCTTTGTCATCATGGCCACAATAAAAAAATTTGAGCCACTCTCAAAAAATGTGGGATGGGATAACACGCAATGTTAATCCACCGCAAAAATTATAAGGTTGACCTATGTGGAATAAATATGATTTTCCTTGAAAAGATGTGAACCATTGGTGTAAATCTTCTCGTTGAAATGGATGGCTTAGAAACTGCAAAAATCTCCTAAACTAATGAATAAAACCCCACCATAGATCCAAGAACTTCCTTTATAACCATAGATGACTGAGATGCACTCAAAATATCCAAAGATGCTCCAAAATAGAATGGCCATCATATCTTTGCAAGAAGCCCAAGAAATGATGCAAAAATACAACCACCATTTGATTAAAAATAGCCCAACAAAAGAAGGATCTACCATGTTGTATGAAACTGGTTGGTTGACACATTTCTCAAATGTTCAGTTAAAGAGGCAATAGCGATTTTGCAATTTTGTGAAAGAAAGAAAAGTCACTCCTCAAAATAGTGAGAATGTTTAATGCAAAATGTTAACCCCAATAGAAAATGCATGTTAACCATAAACTTGACAAATGAAAGAAAATAAAACAACTTGATCAAAGAAAAAACTGAACTAGCTTGATCAATGAAGGAACCAGGCCAATTAAGCTCATGAAGAGACTAAGTCAACACGAGATGTTAAACCCAACCAAAAAGTGTGTTCACCCACATCAAAAAATCTAGCCCATTGAAGATCTCTCAAATTAGTTAGCAGTGATGGGATGAATGGGGAGGCAAAAATGGCCAACAATTCTCACAAATTGTTGTTATTATTCCTTTGTTTCTATTATGTATTTATGGTATTAAGAACACCCTTCATCAAGCAGTATTAGAGCTAGAGTTCCTAATTTTGTAGAAAAATCGACGACTATGAGGTAGCTTGCACAAGGATTGTGGTTTTGGCTAAACATGTAGATAGATCTTAGATTGTGAGGCAGTTTTCACTAGGGTTTGAGTAGAAGCATGAATATGCTTCCACAAAGAGAGCATGGTGGGAGTTTCATAGATGTTACACCTGAGGGTTTTTGAGCCCTATAGAGAAAGATGCAAGCATTGGAAGAAAAAATGTGCAAAGGAATAAATCTTGCTATAAGAGATTAAAGCGAGGATGAAGATGGAGAAGAAGAAAATATTGAAGTAGATGTTGTTTTAAACCCAAAATAAGAAAGACTTTTCAAGGCCATCTCCAAGATTGGAAAATTACCTAATTTTGAGGTTCTCACATTTTTGAGAAATCTTAACCTAGAGGAGCTGATCGATTTGATCAATGAATTTGAGGAATTCTTTGATAATGAAGATATTGAGGATCCTAATAGAGTCAACTTTGCAAAGGCAAAACTGAAGGGACATTTGATGATTTGGTGACATGAGATTCAACTGAAGAGAAATAGAAGAGGGTAGGAAAAAATCACTAAATGGGATTAGAAGATATAAAAATTGAAGTGACAATTCATCCCTATAGATTGAAGCAAGCATAAAGATATATTCAGCAGTATACCAAGGAGTTCTATCGATTTATCATAAGAACCTATCATGCAGAAGATCGTAAGGAGAAAGTTTCATGTTGTCTTAATGGGTTAAGCCCAAGAATTCAAGATGAGATGAGTTTGGATTGAATGATCAGTATTGATGAGGCATACTAGTTTTCCCTAAGAGTTGAGGAGAAGCTAAACAAAAGGTTTGATAATAAGAATAGTGGAAGAGGTCATGAAAAAAGATCTAGAAGACAGTCTTATGAAGCTGAAATGATGATCAAAAGAACACAGATGAAGAAAGCAATAGTAGTCAAAACTAGAGGAGAAATAATTCCAACCATTTCCATGATCAGAATAATAGAGATAACAGAGGAAGAGGAAGAGGGCAAGGATTTGGAAGAGGAAGCTTTTGTGGGAAATTTTTTCACTATGGAGAAGAAGGGCATAGAACAGTTGAGTGTTCCCATCACCAAGGAAGGATAGATTGAAGAACCAAAGGCTAGGCCAAAGTTGTGCATCTTGATGAAGATGCCAAATCATCTCATTTGAAAGATGCTAAAAGAGGAGAATGTATACATGAAAACCTAACCTATTGGAAGCATGCATAAGAAAGTAAACATTAGTAGCATGCACATATCAAAGATTCAAATAAGATTGAAAAACTACTAATTCTACTTGATTTTTAAAACTATGTAACCAAAATGTTAGAGTCCTCATGCAACCTCAAAGTAGCTCAACAAGGGGCACCCATGAGAGGCCTTGTTGGTGTGCTTTAGATTGGAAGGATGTGGATGTGCTCTCCCAAAACATAAATATTGAATCTCTTGATTGATAAATGAATATGCAAAATGTGATGAGTGAATCTAGACTAAATGAATGGAGAATAGCTTCAAGAAATGGCTATGAGTGAGCCAATCGTCAAAGGATTCTAAGATGTGAATGTGAATGGAATGCAATTAAGAAAGAAACCTAGAAATATCATACTACCATGAAACTAATGCAAAGCTTAGAAATTCAAACAATGCAAACAACTACCAAATGTTAGCTCTAAGCATAAAATCTCTAGAAAACTCAAAAGCTAAAATAGCATGATAACAATGCAAATGAGGGAGATGTAAAATTCTTAAGGCAAGGGCTCTATTTATAGGTTTGAGAGAGGCCTTGGGGAGGTGGCATCTATATGACATCCACATAGGTGCAACAAGGGAGACACATTAGCTAAAGGACAAGCCATGCAAAAGTCAACAAAGGTGTAAGATGTGTAAATGAAGTGAAAGCTTTATTAGATCATGAGCTTCTCACACATGTGTGAGAAAACACTTAGGAGCTAAAAAGTTATTTAAAGAGGTTAGGATAATAAAGTGGGATTAATTAATTGGTAGGCTTAAAAGGATGGGAGTGATGGGTGTAGACTAGGTTTTAGGATGGGATTAGGATTAAATTAAATAAGATTTAACTTAATCGTAAGATTATAAAATTTAATAAAGTGGAGAGAATTAAATAAATTAGAACTTATTTAAAAGGGGATTTATGGAGCACTATGTATTAAATAAATTTAATACATTAGAGGGGATGTATTTAAATTAAATTTAAATACATTACGAAAATGAACCTATTTATTTAAATAAATTTAATTAAATAAGTAGAAGAATATGATAAATATAATTAATTAATAAATAAATAATTGTAGTGTCAAGGGTGATATTAAATTAATTAATATAGTTTTTAGGACAATTTTAAGTGTCTGCATTTTGCCTCTCTTTGATGTGATGTCAGAACGACATTATATCAAAGAAAAGAAAATATAGGTTGCCCCAGAGAGGATAGGAGTCCTATGAGTTGTGTCGTAGCAACGAAAAGGGAAGAGGGTGACCCCTCAAGGAAATGGGGTGAAAAAAATATATTTTTCCCCATTTTTTCTAAAATAGACATGGAAAGGAAAAGGGAAAGAGAAAAGGCTTAAAAAGATGACCTTGCATGACTTGTTGGTAAGAGTGGATGAATCAGGGTGAATTGGATAATGATTAATCTAAATGTGGCTTAACTACATGAATCCATGGGATTTAGTTGTGTTTATATGGGAGAGCACACCCTAGTTTAATATTGTGAGAGGAGTTATGAATCATATGCTATAGTAGCATAGATGACAAGATTCCTTTGCGTGGACTAGACTCTCAAAATAATAGACATAGGTTTCAGAGTCATGATGGAACAAATGACATATATGCACTAGAGAGGTCTAGGAACAACCAAAGTCTTTTCAAGGGTCTTAGCAAAAAGTGTGCTGACCCATTGCCCCCTATGAGCAATGCATAACAATAATTTGAAACCATCATAGATGTGTTAAAGTGTCTTGAAAATAGATCATACTACAAAATGATATGACTAATCAGGTTAAGTCATTCAAATGATACCAATATATTGAAGATTGAGGCACACTTGGGGAGACTATCACTGATACACAAAGATAAAATCAACAAAAGACCTTATGACCAAGTAGTCATTCAATCCATAGTTCTTTCCATGAACTTTATCTTGATGGCGAGTTTGTTAAGCCTATGTAGGAAGGATGCATCCTATAAGGAAAAAAATTGATTGTTTGATTGACGTGTACTGAAATGTTTGTGATTGTTCAGTGGAAATTGTGTGAAAGGAACAAGGTTCTCAAATCATTCATTCTTAGTGTGAATTTGTGTAAGTTTGTTTGCAATCACTATTTTGATAAGCTCAGTTTGATGGGGTGAAGCTTAGTCTCATGAAATTAGATGATGAATACAAGAATTTGGATAAGATATGATGAGATGATGGATGAATTGAATTAGAATGGAAGGGGAATGAAAGAGAGCAAGTGATAAATTTTCTCTAGAGGAAAGTTCGTTTAATGGAAGACTAGAAATCCGATCAAGATATATGCAAATAGATGGAAAAATGAAACAATTGATTATGGAAAATTATTTGTATGAAATGATTACAAAAATGGAATATGATTAAATTAGAGGAGAAATGGATTGATTGAACTGATGAAAATGACTAGATTGAGACCAGTGACAAGAGAGATCCAAGGAATGGTAAATGGATGAAAGGGTGGGGATATCTAAGTGAAGGAATAATAAGGGGGACCAAAGGATCTAGTATACGATAATACAGAGCCAAGGACCATGTTTTAAAGGAGTTTAAATGCCCCATACCGAAGATAGGAAAATGAAAGGAAATATGGTCGTAAAGGATGCATGAACATGGATAGATGGTGTGAAGGCTATTGTATAGAGGAAGGGGAGGCATGTGTATCTTGCAAAGTGTGTATGAACATTATGTTGTTGTGCCTCTAGTATTGATCACGAGCATAGGCATGAAAGTGGAAGGAGTATGGGATATGGGAGGGAGGGTATGAAATAGGGATAATGATATGAAGAGTATGAAAGAAAGGTGGGATATGAAATGAATGAAATTGATGGGATAACCAAGATCAAAGACATATGAAAGAAGGATAAAAGAAGGATGAAAGTAGGTAGGAGTATGGATGGAGGATGGAATAAATGAACATGACAAGGAATATGGGATGCAAGATATGGATAGGATGTCAAGATCAAAGATATGAAAGTGGATGGAAATATATCGGATAATGTGTGAATAATGTGGAAGGGATATGTCAAGTGAGTATGGATGGATGGAAGGAAAATGATAGTCGAGATCAAAGATGGACCAGGATGATGAATTGTAGATAGGAATATGGAAGATATATAAGGCAATGCAGTATGGATGGAGCTTGCCCCCAGTATAGTGTGCAAATGGAAGAGGAAAAGTGAATGGATTGATAAGTGGAATCGAAAGACATTGGATACAAAGGGAGGACTCAAGCATCTAGATACATGGATTGTATCCCTTGATATTTATCTCTCTTTCTTTGTTATTTTCAAGGAGTTTTGAGTATTTTCTGATAGATGTTGCTAGGATAGGGAAAATAAATATGAAGTGGATTGGTAAATCAAGGTCAAGGAGTTACGAATTTTTTTGGATTAAGGGGGTGGAGTGGATGGGAGGAAGACATGGTTGATGGATGCTAGGTTGGAAGACTTGTGAATGAGTGGATGAAGGAGGTGGAAAGATTGTTATTGACATACACCTTGAAGGGTGATGGAAATGAGGGAATTTTAGAGGATATGTAGGAGAAAGTTTGAATTTTGGGATATAACAACCCAAAATGGATGAAGGAGATGATGGAATTAGGATGGTGGATTTTGGGGCATAAGGACCCAAAATGGAGTTGGAAGATGGAAGATTTGAGAATTTATGAATGAGGGAAGCCTTTGGATTAGCGAAATTGGATGTCATTTTGAAACTTTCTTTTAGATTCATTGCTTCATTAAGTAGCTTTGGAATCCACATAATTTTTGTACTTTTAATTTTGAGCCTTTGTGGCCTTTTGATTTTGTTTTGGATCATATTTTTCTTTTCTTGAATGTGTCTTTTAGAAGGGACATGTTGATCCTTGGATTTTTGCAGATTTTTTGCTTTATTCTCTTTATCTTTGGCATCCAATTTGCTTCCATTGGCCATGGTTGGGGTGTATGAGGATAAATGGTATGGAGAGCTTATGGATGTGAACATTGGAAGGAATTCAAGGATGTGTGCCTTTCTTGATCTCTAATAGGTATATGAGGGGATGAAATGGAAAATATAGATATGGTGGATGGATCTATGTAAGGACCCAAAATGGATGGAATTGAGGAAGGAAGTAGATTATGGATATAAGGTCCCAAAATGGACTTGGAATATGGATGATGGGAACATTTAGGTGTTTTAGGTTTGGAAGGAGTGAAAGGTGTGCCAACATCTGAAGACATTATTTTTTTAAATGGATACTTATCATTTTCAATACAAGATGCGAGTCCATGTATATGGGATTCATGAGTGGATTGGATAGGTGTCATAGGATCATGTGAACGATTAGGATTATGAGGGAGATTATGAGGGATAATAGGATATTGATATGGATTGGGATCATGAAATGTAAATGAAGGGGTACCTTGATCTTGACTTAAAAGAGGATCATATAGTGGGATGGAAGGAATTATTGGATCATCTAGTGGGATAGGATCATATAATGGAATGGATGAAAAGGAATTATGAGATGGAACATTTTGATCTTGAAATGGAGGAATCATAGTGGATAAAGTGGAAGGAACCTCTTATGAAGTGGAGGATCTATGGATGCTAACTCTTGAGATGGAATGAAATCAGTAATGTGTGCAGTACATGGAATGTCTTAATTTTGATTAGGAAGGGGATCATGAGATTGAATTAGAGGGATAAATGGATCTTGAGGGATAAGGGAATAATGGGATGGAGAAATGCTCAGATCTAGAGGAGAAAAGGAGTGCTTTGGAGGAAGGTCTTGAGATGGAATTGGGTGTATGATGTTGGGTGATTGGATCACTTTATTTTTAGTTTTGTATTTAGAAAAAGTTTCTAGTGAGATAAACCTATTACAAGGCAGAAATGATGTTGATTTTGGAGGATTAGGATTGTGTGGAGGTGGAGGTATGGGTATGGGATTGGGATGATGGTTTTGGACATTAAGCTAGAAGTATGGGGAACTACATGGAAGATTTGGGTTGGATGGGACATGAGGATTATGGTCTTCAAAACATGGGGGAAGAGGACATATGTCATGGAAGGTGAACTTTTGCTTTTGATTCACTAGGCTCAAGATAGAATTCTTGAGTTCCTCAATTTCTTTGGCCATGACATTTCTATTTGAGGAATTGTGTGTTCTATGAATGGAATTGTGTGTTGATGAAGGATAACGAGGTGGATTTCCTTTGTCAAAGGTAGAAGAATAAGGAATATGAGATGGATAAGAAAATGATATGAAGTTTTGAGGATTGATTTGATATGGGGTTTGTGATGGAGGTATGACTCCATATTGGCTTTGAAGTTCGCCAACCATTTGGTTAATCCAATTTTTATCCATTGAACTTAGATGAGGGATGATGAAAGATTTGATGATGGATGATATATGAACTTAGGACTTGGAGCAATTTTGGACTTTGTGTTTGATTTGACTTGATATTGATTGGATTTGATTTTATTTGATTTGATATTGGATGAAGGTTTGAGATAACCTTGATAAGATTTGGATCATTAAAGTCCAAGGATTAAGATGGTTCTCCTACATCCAAAGTAGAGGATTTTATAAAAATTTTAATTAGAAGAAGATGTGAATAGATGAAATTAGAAAGATTGATTTTGGATGAAGATGCAAATGGATTGAATTAGGAATTGATTAGAAAGAAATGAATTCAACAAGGGATTGGATTAAGAATCATGAAGATGAATCATGGAATGAGGGAATTGGGTCTTGATCTGGATTATGAACCATGATTAGGATGATGATTATGGATTTAATTGAATGATTACGAAGATGAGGAAATGATTATAATGACTAGAGATGATTAAGATTTTGAGGAATGATTTAAATGATTAAGACAAGAGATGCATCATGGTGATGAATTTGATGGATAGATGAAGTGATATGGAACACTAAAGCTTCTTTTTGTTATTTTTTGTTTTTGAATTTTTTTTGGATTTTTAACTTTATGATGTTTTTGGATTTTTTGAAACATAACATGCAAAGCATACAATGAAATATATACAAGAAAAGTTTAGATGGTGTGTTCCCCTTCAAATGGGGAGGTTTTTTAACACTTAGCACATCAAACACACCAACAATCCTATACAGTTTTGACTAGGATATACAAGCTCAGCTAGGGGTGTCCTCAATATACACAAGGTACATGAGGCCCAAATCTGTAGATGAAAGAAAATAGTGCTGCACAGTTGGGAGGAGACAGTAACTCAAATCTCCACCTTCACTTCCCAAAGGTATAAAGTTCTTTGGGGTTTAGCCAAGAGTGACAAGATTTTACTTCCAAGCAAGGTGTCTTTCAATTCATCTCTTGATATTTATACTCTACTAGCATGCTAGAGTTGAAGTCATCCCAAAAGGCGATAAAATCCCCAAGCAGGCCTCCTAAAAAAAATGTAAAACAAAGCCACTTATTTCTTGTGCACTCAAGATTACCCAAAGGCTTGAGAGGAGTGAATATGTAAGTGATCTTGGGGTTAAAAGACACTTGTGTTTATAGCATACAATGTTCTTTCTAACTTAACAACATCGTTAATATAATAAAAATTGAAAGTTCTCCAACATAAGAAAATTGAGCATCATCAACATAAGAAATTTAATAAGGAAAGAGTCAATTCCTTTATGCATTCAAGATTGAGTGAGTGTATGTTTTAATACCAAATTGAAATGTGTATCATAGCATTTTTCTTTAACCTTTATTCATTCAAGAGTGTATTCACTAGCATACATTCTAATGAAAAATGTGTAGGTTTTAATCTATGGCATTCAAGATTGAGTTTACCACATTCATTCCAATGATAGATTGTACGTTACCTTAAGGCATTCAAGATTGAGTTTTGGATTGTTTTAGCTTCGACACATTCAAGAGTGTATTTGATTTATCCAACCAAGTGCAACATGCATTCAAAGACAAGTGTTTAAGCATTCAAGTTTATTTCCCAAAAAAAGTTTTAAAAAATTTAAGGAAAACTTGCAAGAAACATGGTTAGTTGTTTACAAAATGCTCAAATCTGCAAATATTGCCATAAACAACTTGATTAGTCTCCACAAAATCCCCAAAAAATGAAAGCTAACTATGAGAAATATTAGTTTAAACTTTTTCGTTACGTTTCTATACGTAAATAAGCTTAGAATGACTCCAATCCTACAAAACCACCAAAAGTCAAAAATAAATTATAAAAAATTGCAAACAACAAAATGCAGGCAAAAATGACAAAGCATGGAGATGACAGAAAAACATAAACAACAGAATAAAAAGAAAGTATGATATACCTATTACTTACATTTGTAGATCGCAGATGACAAGAAGCAAAGTAGAGACACAAAACTATGTAGACAACAAAATAGAAGGCCATTGGTAAATTGTAGATGCCAAAATAGAAGGTTGTCAGAAAGCATAGATGAAAAAATAGGTCACTAGAAAAGTGTAGATGACAATCTATAGCAGAGACGCCAGTTTAGAGGTAGAGACGATAGTTAAGTGAACTACTAATTTTTAGCTACTCACAACACAGACAAAAAAAAAAAAAAAAAAGTTGCAAACATGATAGTTTAGTATGAGAAGATGTCCAATCATCAAAGACAACAAAACAAAAAATAAATAAATAAAAATAGCAATTTTTTTTCATGGAAACACCAAAACACAAAGACGAAAATCTGTAGAGATGAAAAAATGTCTACGCAAACAACACTACGTCCTAACAAGATGACAATGTGCAGTTTTTACAAAAAGTGTCGAGCTTTTACTAGATTTTGAAAATTGAAAAGGGATGTGGGTCCCACCAGGCAAGCCAAAATGTATACATGAAAACCTAACCTGTCAGGAGCACAAGTAAACAAGCAAACATTAGTAGCATGTGCATATCAAAAATTCAAATAAGATTGGAAAACTACTAATTTTACTTCAATTTTAAAACTTTTCAACCAAAATGTTAGAGTCCTCATGTAACCTCAAAGTAGCTCAACAAGGGGCACCCATGAGAAGCCCTGTTGGTGTGCTTTAGATTGGAGGGATGTGGATGTGCTCTCCCAAAACACAACTATTGAATCCCTTGATTGATAAATGAATATACAAAATGTGATGAGTGAATCTAAGACTAAATGAATGGAGAATACCTTCAAGAAATGACTATGAGTGAGACAATCCTCAAAGGATTCTAAGATGTGAATGTGAATTGAATGTAATGAAGAAAGAAACCTAGCAATATCATACAACCATGAAACTAATGTAAAGCCTATAAATTCAAACAATACAAACAACTACCAAAAGTTAGCTCTAAGCATAAAATCTCTAGAAAACTCAAAAGCTAAAATAGCATGATAACAATGCAAAGGAGGGAGATGTAGAATGCTTGAGACAAGGGCTCCATTTATAGGTTTGAGAGAGGTCATGAGGAGGTGGCATCTATGTGGCATCCACATAGGTGCCACAAGGGAGACACATGGGCTAAAGGACAAATCATGCAAAAGTCAAAAGGAGCCTTTATGGTTGAGAGGCTCAAGGTGTGCTCACACATTTGTGAGCAACCTTGGGGAAAGGAGTGGGGGGACAAAGGTGTAAGAGGTGTAAATGAAGTGGAAGCTTTATTGGATCATGAGCTTCTCTCACATGTATAAGCAAACACTTAGGAGCTAAAATGTGATTTAAAGAGGTTTAAGATAATAAAGTGGGATTAATTAATGAGTAGGCTTAAAAGAATGAGAGTGATGGGTGTAGACTAGGTTTTAGGATGGGATTAGGATTAAATTAAATAAAAATTAACTTAATTACAAGATTATAGAATTTAATAAAGTGGAGGAAATTAAATAAATTAGAATTTATTTAAAAGGAGATTTATGGAACATTATGTATTAAATAAATTTAATATATTAGAGGGGATGCATTTAAATTAAATTTAAATACATTAGGAAAATGAACCTAGTTAATTAAATAAATTTAATTAAATAAGTAGAAGAATATGAAAAATATACTTAAATAATAAATAATTAATTATAGTGTCAAAGGAGATATTAAATCAATTAATATAGTGTTTAGGATAATTTTGAGTGTCTACACTAGTTAATAGGAGAGTCTCATTGAGTAGAGAGAATGAACCCAATAAAAGGAGGAGTTTGTTTCACACTAGGTAAAAATGAGTAAATAAGTGTTGTGATGTTATCATTGATGGTGGAAGTGCGGACACTCTGGTGTCAAAAAAGATGGTCACAAAGTTTAAGCTAAAGAGGTGGAAACGCTCACATCCATACCATATTGCCTCGGTGTAAGATGACCACAAGGTCATGGTTAGTGAAGTTCAATATTGGAAGCTACCAGGATGAGGTGTTGTGTGTTATCATACCTATGGACATATGTCATATGTTGTTGAGTAGGCTATGGCAATTTGATAGGCATGTTGTACATGATGGGTGAGAAAATACCTACACTCTAACAAAGGATGGAGTGAAACATAAGTTGAAGCCATTGAAGGAGAAAGAAGAAAATGTATATAGTGCCACCACAATATGTTTTGATGATGGAAAGAGTTTGTCCAAGGTATGGAGCATGAGCATATGTGTTTTTTTGTAATTTAAAAGATGGTAAAGAAGAAATAGAGGAGGTAACCACAAAATTTATTGATGTATTAGGAGAGTTTCTTGATATTATGTCAGATAAAGTACCTAATGGATTACCCCCAATAAGGAAGATCTGTTAGCAAATGGATTTGATTCTAGGAGCCAGTTTGCCAAATAAGGTAGTGCATAGGATGACACTAGTAGAAAGTGAAGAGTTTAATAGACAAGTGAATGAGGTATTGTTGACAAGGTTGATTTGAGAGTCTGAGTCCATTTGTTGTACTAGTACTATTAGCACCAAAGAAGAATAGAGAATGGAGGATGTGCACAGATTCTTGCACTATTTACAATATCACAATCAAGTAAAGATTTTCATTGCCAAGGATGGATGATATAATAGACCATTTCAGTGGAGTTGTGTATTTTACAAAGATAGATCTAAAGAGTAGGTATCATCAAATTCACATCAAAGAAGGATATGGTAGAAGACTTCTTTCGAGACAAGGGAAGGGTTGTATGAATGATTAGTCATGCCTTTTGGGCTAACCAATGCACCGAGCACCTTCATGCGGCTCATGAATGAGGTACTAAATGAGTTTCTAGGTAAGTTTCTCATTTTTTACCTAGATAATATTTTGATATATGTAATACATTAAAGGAGAATTTTATGCATAACTAAAATTTGTTTGATATGTTGAGGTAAGAAAAGTTGCTGATAAACCTGATGAAGTGCAGTTTTGTGAAGAAGGAGTTGGTGTACCTGGGATTTGTGGTCTTAGTAGAAGGTCTAAAATGGATCTGGAGAAAGTGAAGGCTATCCTTGAATGGCCTACTCCAAAGAGTGCTATAGATGTAAGATTTTTTCATGGACTAGCTAGTTTTTACAAAAAGTTCATAAGATGTTTTAGCAGTATTTGTGGAGCCTTGGATGAAACAATGAAAGGGGATTGGAGAGAATTTAAGTAGGCTATAGGAGCATATTAGAGTTTTAATCTATTGAAACATAAAGTTATAGAGGAGCCTATTTTAGCACCTCCTAATTTTAACAAGGTTTTTCAAGTAGATTGTGATGCTAGTGGTACTACAATAGGAGCTATTTTGAGCCAAGAAGGTAGACCTACTACTTTTTTCAGTGAGAACCTGAATGATGCCAAAAGAAAATATTCATTTTATGATCAAGAATTTTATGCTATAGTTCACGCATTGAAGAAGTGGCCACACTATCTTCTTCCTGAAGAGCTTGTTTTGTATACTGATCATCAAGCTTTACAATATTTGAAAATTCAAGAAAAATTGAACCAAAGGCATTTTAAGTGGGTTGAGCTTTTGCAGAGTTATACATTTGTTTTGAAACATAAGAGTGGAAAGTCTAATAGAGTTGCAGATGCTCTTAGTAGAAGACAACTTTTGTTGACAAAAAAATAAGATTGAGGTAGTTAGATTCAAGGAACTCAATAATTTGTATTCATAGGATCCTAATTTTGGTGAAGCATGGAAGGCTTCTACAGAACCTATTACACTCAACAAGACTAAGTGATTGGATTTCATAATCCAAGATGGTATGTTGTTCAAAGGAATCCAGTTGTGCATTCCAAGAAGTTCATTGAGAGATAATATCATCAAGGAGAAGCATAGTGGAGGATTAGTTGGACACTTTGGCAAAGATAAAACCATTGTTTTGGTTATTGAGAACTATTATTGGCCATAGTTGCAGAAATATGTGAAGAAATTTGTATAGAGTTGCAGAGTATGTCAGATGATGAAACCTGAGTGAAGCAGAATACAAGGTTATACCAGCCATTACCTATACCAGAGAAGCCATGGGAGGATGTCAGCATGGATTTTGATCTTGGATTACCAAGGACTTAGCGAGGGCATGATTCTATTTTTGTGGTGGTTGATAGGTTCTCAAAGATGGCATATTTCAATCCCTACAAGAAGACTAGTGATGTTGTTCATGTGGAAGATTTTTTTTCACATAAGTGGTGAGACTAAATATTTTTCCCAAGAGTATAGTTTCAAATCATGATACCAAATTTGTTGTGTATTTTTGGTGTACACTGTGGAAGAAATTAAAGATAGATTGGAAGCATAGTTCATCACATCATCCACAAACCGATGGACAGATGAACTTGTTGAGATGTTTGGTTGGAGATAAACCAAAAGAATGGGATATGATTTTACCATAGGTATAATTTTCATATAATAATTTTGAGGCAATTGGATAAAAAAGAAATAAGTAGTGCTAAAGTAGAAGACTTTGCTAAACATTTGAAAAATATCCATGAGGAGGTGAGGAAATACATTATAAAGATGAATACATAGTACAAGGCTAAGGTATATGTGAAAAGGAGGTGTAAGGAATTTCATATTGGACATGAAGTCATGGTTCAATTGAGAAAGGATCATTTTCCAGTGGGTACATATAATAAGCTAAAAATGAAGAAGTTTGGACCATGCAAGATAGTGAAAATGGATGACTCTGGAAATGCCTATGAAGTGGAGTTTCTTGTTGAATTTAATATTTTAATAGTATTTAATATTTTAGATTTGATAGAGTATTATGAAGGATGTGATGTAGATGATGTTACAAAATTGTGGTGGAGTATTCTAGCAACTAGTTTGGCTACAATGGAGATTGAGAAGATATTTGATAGTCGTATTGGAAAAAGTACAAGGAACTAATTTTCCATGAAGAATACCTAGTCCAATGAAAAGGGAGGCAAATAGAAGATTCATAATGGCTAGCAAGGAATGAGGTTAACCATCTTGGTTTTCCTCTAAATACCTGAGACATGACGAGGTCACTTCTCAAATTACCCCAAGTGTCTAATGTAGGAGCATCCTAGCTACAAGAGCAATCTTGCATCAACCAATAATATTTCATTTTAGTTGTTTGAACAAGGGTTGTCTTAATGTAGAGTTGTTGTTTGTGGAGGCTTGTAACTTACTAAGTCAATCATATGAGCTCTGAATGTTCTAATTTTAGAGGTGGATACTCATCTTGGATATATCAACCTACTAGTTAAGGCTCACTACCATATCATGAGTATTCATGGATTTATTGTAGATTTTTGGTGTATAATTTTTTTATAAAAACTTAGGTTCACTATTGATAGAAAATTTTTAGGCTCAATGGGTGCTTGCACCAATTTGAGCTTGTAGATAAAAAACTAAGGTTTCCAAAAACTGGTTGTGATAGCCAAATAGAGCAACAATTCAAGACTTATGTTCTTCCAAAGTTGGTCCAACCAACACTTCCAAAATAAATGTCAAAAATGTATTTGGATAACACTATATGTATTGCTAGGGTCTTTTGGCCCTAGGTATTATGTTTGAGTATCTAGAACCTTCCTAGATGGCATAAAATTGCCTATTTAAGAAATGCTCGTATAGTGTCTAGGACAACTTTGAGTGATAGTAGGTAGATTTTCCCTGTAGACTAATATAATGAAGGCACTTATGTGGGTTAGCATATTGTAATTGTGAATTCTGTAATTCTACATTAGTGGCAATAATAAGAAGCCCATATTTTGTTCTTGTAAATTGTTGTTATTAAATTCCTTTGTTTCTATTATGTGTTTATGGTATTAAGGGGAGCACCCTTCATCAAGTGGTATCATAGCTAGATTTCCTAAGTGTTTCAATAGATCACCAATTGTGAGGTAGTTCACATCAAGACCATGGTTTGTGCTACGCGTGTAGACAGATCACCAATTGTGAGGCAATTTAGACTAGGGTTTTAGTAGAAGAGCAAAGATGCTTGCAAAAAAAGATTGTCGTGGGAGAGTC
Source organism: Cupressus sempervirens (assembly GCA_028749045.1). Taxonomy (NCBI): domain Eukaryota; kingdom Viridiplantae; phylum Streptophyta; class Pinopsida; order Cupressales; family Cupressaceae; genus Cupressus; species Cupressus sempervirens. The sequence continues at coordinate 1,090,720,521 of CM053785.1, forward strand.
ATAGGTGTTATACCTGAGAGTTTGTGATCCCTCCAAAGATAGATGCAAGCATTGGAATAAAAAATTCACAAAGGAATAAATCTTGTTGTAAGAGATGAAAGTGATGATGAAGGAAAAGGAGATGAAAAATAATGAAGTAGAGGCAGTTTTAAACCCAAAAGAAGAAAGACTTTTCATGGCTATCTCCAAGCTTTGAAAAAGACCTAAGTTTGAGGTTTGGACCAAATTTTCTAGAAATCCTAATCTAGAGGACTTGATTAATTGGATCAATGAATTGGAGGTATACTTTGAGTATGAAGATATTTACAATCGTGATAGGGTCAAGTTTGCAAAGATTTGGTGGGAAGAGATTAAATTAGAGAAAAATAGAAGAGGGGAGGAAAAAATCACCAGATCGGATTAGATGATAGCTAAATTGAAGTGACAAGTCATCCCCATGGATTATGAGCTTTATTAAATTCTAAAGAAAATGCAAGTGTTGAAACAAACAAGAAGATCTGTTCAAGAGTATACTAAGGAGTTCTACTGAGTTCTCATAAGAATTGGCTATGCAAAAGCTCATATACAAAAAGTTTTATGTTATCTTAATTGGTTAAGGACAAGCATTCAAGATGAGCTGAGTCTAGTTCGAATGACTAGTATTGAGGAGACATGTTAGTTTTCCCTAAGAATTGAGGAGAAGCTAAGCACAAAGTTTGATAGCAATAATAGTGGAAAAGGTCGCAATGGAAGATCTGGAGGATACTCTTATAGAGGTCAAAACAATGATAAAAAAAATAAGGATGAAGGAAGCAGTACCAATCAAAACCAAAGGGGAAATAATTCCAATCATTTCCATGATTAGAATAATAGAGATCAAAGAGGAAGAGGAAGAGGGCAAGGATCTAGAAGAGGAAGCTTCTGTGGAAAATGTTTTCACTACGAAGAAGAAGGGCATAAAACATTTGAGTTTTCCCAATCCCAAGGAAGGATAGAGTGGAGAATCAAAGACTAGGAAAGAGTTGTGCATATTTATGAAGATGTCAAATCGTTGCATTTGGAAGATGTTGAAAGAGGAAAATTCCTAGTTAATAAGAGAGTCTTGCTGAGTGGAGAGAATAAACCTGACAAAAGGAGGAGTTTTTTTGCACTAGTTGCAAAAGTGAAAATAAGTGTTGTGATGTTATCATTGATGGTGGAAGTACCACAAATATGGTGTGAGAAAAGATGGTTACAAAGTTGAAGTTGAAGAGGCAGAAACACCTACATCCACAATATATTGCTTGGGTGCAAGATGATGACAAGGTCATCATCACTCATCAATGCTCAATGGAGTTCAAGTTTGGAAGCTGCTAGGATGAAGTGTTATGTGATATCATATCTAAGGAAATATATCATATGTTTTTGGGTATGCTATGTAAATTTGATAGACAAGAGCTATACATGATGGGCGAGTAAATACCTACATTCTGAAAAATGATCCAAAGTGAAAAATAAGTTGAAGCCATTGAAGGAGAAAGAAGAAAAGGTATGTTGTTCTCCCAAAATATGTTTTATTGATGGAAAGGATTTTCTCCAAGGCATGAAGCATGATATATGTTTTATTGTAATTCCAAAAGATGATAAAGAAGAAGTAGAGGGGGTACCAATAGAACTTGCAAATTTGATAGGAGAGCTTCCTGATATTATGTTTGATAATGTACCTGATAGATTACCCCGAGCAAGGAAGATCAATCACTAAATGGATTTGATTCTAGGAGCCAGTTTCCCAAACAAGGTAGTGCACATAATCACACCAGCAGAAAGTAAGGAGTTGAACAGACAAGTGTATGAGTTGTTACAGAAAAGGTTGATTCGAGAGATTTTGAGTCCATGTGTTGTACCAACAATATTAGTACTAAAGAAGAATGGAGAATGGAGGATGTGCATAGATTATCACACTATTAACATGATCAAAATCAAGTATAGATTTCCATGGACAAGGATGTATGGTATTGTGGAATGTTTGAGTAGAGCTATATATTTTACAAAGATAGATCTAAAGATTGGGTACCATAAAATTCACATCAGAGAAGGAGATGAGTGGAAGACTACCTTCAAGACAAGGGAAGGGTTGTACAAGTAGTTAGTCATACCTTTTGGGATAACCAATGCACCAAGAACCTTCATGCAGCTCATGAATGAGGTACTAAATGAGTTTCTGGATAAGTTTGTCATTGTTTACATAGATTATATTTTGATCTTTAGTAAGATGTTGGAAGATCATTTGATGCATACTAAAAAGGTGTTTGGTAAGTTGAGGGAAGAAAAGTTGTTGATAAACCTAAAGAAGTATAGTTTTTTGATGAAGGAGTTGGTGTACCTGGGATTTTTAATCTCAAAAAAAGGTGTAAAACTGGACCTAGACTATGTGAAGGCTATCCTTGAATGGCCTACTCCAAAAAGTGCTATAGAAGTCAGATCTTTTCATGGATTGGCTAGTTTTTATAAAAAAAATTCATCAGTGGTTTTAGTAGTATTTGTAGACTATTGATTGAAACAATGATAGGGGATAGGAAAGAATTTAAGTGGACTATAGGAGTAGATATGAGTTTTAATTTGTTAAAACATAAAGTTACAGAGCAACCTATTTTAGCGCTTCTTGATTTTAACAAGGTATTTCAAGTATATTGTGATACTAGTGGTACTCTAATAGGAGATGTTTTGTGCCAAGAAGGTAGCCTTGTTGCTTATTTTAGTGTGAATTTGAATGATGCTAGAGAAAATATTTTATTTATGATGAATGATTTTATGTTATAGTTATGGTATTGAAGAAGTGGCAATGCTATCTTCTTCGTAAGGATTTTTTTTTATATATTGATCATCAAGCTTTGCAATATTTGAATAGTCAAGGAAAAATTAACCAAAGGCATTTGAAGTGGGTTGATTTTTTGCAGAATTATACATTTTTTTTTAAACATAGAAATGGGAATTCTAATAGAGTTATAGATGCTCTTAGTAGAAGACAACTTTTATTGACAAAAATGCAAATTGAGGTTGTTGGGTTGAAGGAACTCAATAATTGGTATCCAGAGGATCCTGATTTTGGTAAAGTACTGAAGGATTGTATACAACCTATTATACTTGAGAGGATGAAGTGGTTGGATTTCATAATCCAATATGATAGTATATTGTTCAAAGGAAGCTAGTTGGGCATTCCAAGAAGTTCATTGAGAGAGAATCTCTTCAAGGAGAACCATAGTGGAGGATTAATTGGAAACTTTGGTAGAGATAAAACTATTGCTTTGGTTGCAAAGAACTATTATTGGCCATAGTTGTAGAAAGATGTGAAGAAGTTTGTATAGATTTGTAGAATATGTTAGATGGAAAAAGGATTTAAGCAGAATGAGCTCTTGGGTTATACTAGCCATTACATGTACTAGAGAAGCCATGAAAGAATGTTAGCAAGGATTTTTTTCTTGGATCACCAAGGACTCAAAAATGACATGATTATATTTTTGTTGTGGTTGATAGGTTCTTAAAGATGACACATTTCATTCCCTGCAAGAAGACTAGTATTGTTGTTCATGTGGCAAAGTTTTTTTTAGAGAAGTGGTGAGACTGCATGGTTTTCCTAAGAGTATAGTTTTAGACCATGATACCAAATTTTTTGGGTATTTCTAGTGTACATTATGGAAGAAATTGAAGACATATTTGGAGTTCAGCTCATCACATCATCCATAGACTAGTGGATAGACAAAAGTTGTGAATCACAGCCTAATTAACTTGTTCAGATGTTTGGTTGGAGATAAAATAAAAGCATGGGATATGATTTTACCACATGTAGAATTTTCATATAATAATTCTCTAAATAGGAGTAATAGTAAATCACCATTCAAGATTGTATATGGGAGTAGTCCTAGAAATGCTTTTGAATTGAGGCAATTGGATAAAGGAGAAATAAGTAGTAATGATGATGAAGACTTTACTGAACATTTGAAGAATATCCATGAGGAGGTGAGGAAGCACATTATAAAGATGAATACATAGTACAAGGATAAGGAAGATCTGAAAAGGGGTTATAAGGAATTTTAGATTGGAGATAAAGTCATGGTTCATTTGTGAAAGGAATATTTTCCAATGGGTACATATAATAAGCTAAAAATGAAGAAGCTTAGACCATACAAGATAGTGAAATGCATGATTCTAGAAATGCCTATGAAGTGGAGTTCCTTGTTGAATTAAATTATTCACTATTATTTGATATTTCAGATTTGATAGACTATTATGAAGGAGGTGTTGGAGATGAAGTTGCTAATGTGCATTGGAGCATTCTAGCAGCTAGTTTGACTACAAAGGAGATTGAGTAGATATTGGATAGTCATGTTGGAAAAAGTATAAGGAATGGAACTTATGAAGAATACTTAGTCAAATGGAAAGGGAGTCTGGTAGGAGATTCATCATGGATAGCAAGAGAGGAGTTTAACCATCTTGGTTTTCCTCTAAATACCTGAGATATGATGGGGTCATTTCTCAAATTACCCTGGGTGTCTGATGTAGGAGCATCTTGGGTGTAAGAGAAATCTTGCATCAACCAAAAATATTTCATTTTAGTGGTTTGAATAAGGGTTATCTTAATGTAGAGTTGTTGTCATTAGAGGCTTGCTTCTTTGTAAGTCAGTTATAAAAGCTTAGAATGTCCTAATTTTAGAGGTGGATATTCATCTTGGATATATCATCCTACTAGTTGAGGCTCAATGCCATATCATGAGTATTCATGGATTTATTAAAAAAAATTGGTGTACAATTTTGGTATAAAAAATTTCAAGCTCATTGTCAAAGGCCTAAATGTGCCCAAATGAGACTCAAAAACTTGATGGATGGGTGCTTGCACTAATCAAAGTCTTGAGATCAAAAGCTAAGGTTTTATAAAAGTAGTTATAATAGCCAAACAAAGCAATGATTCGAGAGTTATTGTCTTCCAAAGTTGGGCCGACCAAAAATTCCAAACTAAATGTCAAAAATGTATTTGGTCGACTCTATATGTACCATTAGGGTCTTTTGGCCCTAGGTATTAATTTTGAGTATCTAGAAGCTTCTCGGGCATCATAAAATTGCCTATTTAAGAAATGCCCAAACATTGTCTAGGACAACTTTGGGTGATAGTTCACAACTTTGTGTCACAAATTACTATAATAAAGGTGCCCATGTGCATTAGCATATTGTAATTTTAAATTCTATAATTCTACATTTGCGTTGATAATAATAAGCCCATATTTTGTTCTTGCAAATTGTTGTTATTATTCTTTTGTTTATATTATGTGTTTATGGTATAAAGGGGAGCATCCTATGGGTGAAAGTACAAAGATGTGTCACCTTTCAGGCTGACTTATCAGAACAACTGAATTTGAGTATTTTTATTTAAAAATCAATTTTTTTCAAACATATGATCATGATAAATTTATTCTAGCTAAGTTATATATGGTCTTACACTTTTCCAATTGGAAATGTTTATTAAATGCATATTTTATAGTAGTTAGTATCCAATTACTAAATAAAAATATATATTTCAAAAAACAGATGTTTCAATAACTCTTGCTATTTTTTATGATATTTTTTTAATAACATATAAACACAATTTTATAGAGCTCAAAGTCTTAAGGAGTTTTTATTGCAAGGACAAAGCTATGTGTGCTAAATGCACCAAGACATTGTATGATCCTCATCATGTCATGTTTTGGTGCACTGAGTACACTTAGGTTTTATCCATTGATCATTAAGATACATATTTAAATATTCACAAGATAATATATAAAAAAAAACCTTATATAAAAGGACAAACTTAATTCATGTTTAAGATCTGATAATTAAAAGACATCATCTAACCTCTAGAAGAGTACATAACATAGAAGAAGCATCTCCTTTTTACAAAGGTTGTTGTAAACTTATTTGAGTGTGAGGTTCGATTTCTTAGTAATTGTTGCTTATTAATTTTAGTGCAAAAATATTTAATATGGATTCTAAGTATTACACATAAAAGGAAAAACTCTAATTCATTTTTGAAAAGAAACATGGTACAAGGAATAAACTCATAAAATGAGCTCTATTCAAGATTTGAATTCACACGAGAATATATAGTAAATGATGATCATAGAGTTAGCTACTATATTTATGTTGGGTAGTTGGGAAAATATTGGCATTAATGGTTTGGATGATAAGATTTATTACCTTGTCATCTAGAGATGATGTGAACAATTATGTCTTTTTTTGTACAAACATAAGATAATTAATCTATTTGTTTAACATCCCACCATAAATTAATCATACTATATTTTTTAGATATCCTTATATAGAGAATATAGGTCCTAACCTAAATCCTAATAAGGCACCCATTGACAATCACTTATCAAATTCCATCTTTTATAGAACTAGGTTTTACTGTACCATTTTTATTTTGCTAACTTCCCCATATCATAATTTTTGAAACTTAAAATGGGAATACCTAATATTAGACAACAAAATAAAACCACCTTCAATAACTAAGTGCAACAAGAAAAAAATGCTATATTTCTCAAGCAAAGAAAGAAATATAATATTGAAAGATGAATTACAATGAGGAGATCAATTTTTTTTAAGAGAATGTGTCATATAAATTTCCCAAAACTAAATCAAACCAAAAATAAAAAACTAAAGCTAGCTATGCAAATCACATGTGTAACTATACTTCCTAAGCTAGGTTTAGCTCAACTAGATGAGCTACAATTATGCATACTTATGAAACTGTATCTTCAAATATTCATATGAATACTAATGAGACTATTCTTGAGCAAATCTGAAATTACTCCTAATGCAAATGATATGCTCCCCCTCCATAAGGAAAGCTTAGGAAAATAAATAAATTAGAAGTCTAAGCATGAAATGCATAAATTAATATTACAAGTAAAAGGTTTGGTTGGGTATTCATGTACGATAAAGCCTCTTAAATGGTGAAAATGGAGAAAAAAATTATGTGGAAATAAATTCCTTTCCAAAGTTAAGATACATGCTGCATGAGAACAATATGAAATACAAAAGAATGGATTGAGTCCTCTATGATATTTCCCAAAAGAGTAGAACATAAAGAACATCTTTTAAAGAATAAAGAATTTTAGATAGCTATTGAATGATGTTTTCTAGTGCTAAATGAAAAATCTCCTCTTAAAATGGCAATAATCATGATCAAGAAAAAAAAAATCTATGTGAGTGCCTCCGATGACACTACTTGTAATATCAACAATAGATAAACAAATGAAAAACATCTACCACTTAATGATACAAATTGTACACGAATTTGAATGAGTGACCCTAATAAAAATATGGCCATGCAATAGAGAGTTATCAATCAAAACTATAGGTACCTATGGTCCAAAGAACTAATTAACTAAGGATATGTTGGGTCTCCATAAAATTGGAGGTAAGAAGTTTCTATATGGCAGAAATGCCATCTTATTAAAATATAGTCATTGCATGAGACTAGTATATAGGAATAAATATTGAATATGTATCCAACCACAAAGTGGAATCAAGGAAGCATTAACATTAATAATTGAAATACACCCACAATGTTGAAAAAGGAAGAACCATTAAAAATCCACTAAAATTTTGTTTCACCAAGTAGAGAATGAAGAAGAATCTAACTATGAAAAAGAAAGTGTTTACAAATAAAAATATATATGTATCCAATGCACATAGAAATTGGAAAAGAGTTTAAGAATTTTATATTTTGGTAGAAGGATACTCATTAGATAATGTGTGGTTTAAAAACAAAAGTAGCTACACAACCCCAATGGAAATTTGCAATATAGTGTGTGTCAAAAACAAGTTACAAAAAATTATGCAAAATCTTCCAACACATACATAAAGGTAGCGCATCATCTTGGTGCTTCTTAAAACAAAGAAGTGTATGCCAAAGATTGATCAAGATATCAAAATAGAGAAAATTATTTAAAATACATGTAGAAAAACCTAAATGAAGTTATCCCACATAAATAACTTCATTCCAAGTTCTAAAATGTCCAATTAATTAAGAAAATAGTAAAAAATCAAAAATCAAAATAAAATGTATTTGGAACATAATCTATAATATGTGACTATAGATCTTGGTATAACACTTTGACATCTTTCTTATGATGTGTGGAAGCTAAAAAATAGATTTTTTTTTCTTTATCAAGTTATGGTCAGAAGCACTAAAAATGAGACTAAATTTAGCAACTTATAATATCCCCCAAGGGTTGAAATATATAAACATCAATATTAGATTTTTATCAATTTAGATGTTATGGTAAAAATTTGTTTGAATACTTCAGAATTTTTTTATTTGGGGGGGGGGGGGGGGGGGGGGGGTGTGGGGGTGTGTGGGTGGCAAGGGGGGTGGGGTAGGAGCATTAAATTAGTTATCCAAGGTCCAAATATACAAATAAAACTTTTCAATACTACAACTTATCCTTAGGCATGCATTGACCATTCAATATACCAAACATATGCATATTGTTGTCCTATGTCAAAATAACTTTATAGAAATGTAAACATGAAAAACCACAAAATCAATGACACATTTTGACACAAGGATTTTATATGGAAACTCAATTTGGAAAAAACCACCAATAACATGCTACAAAGTTTCACTCTTCTGAAGTGAGCTTTGTGAGGAGCCAACCTTGTTAAAGGTTGCAAAACACAATGTTAAATGTGACTCGATTAAATGATTTCAATCACCCTATTAGGAGTGAGCCTTGTTAGAGAAATTTAGAACAATTCATTAGAACTTCACCCTATTAAAGGATTTAATAATGACTGAAAGATCAAACTTAATCCAAAGGATTTATCCAAAATGATACAATTGTTAGAGAGTAACAACACGACTTGATCTGATAATAAAACACAACTAACTTGCAAATTATAGATCTCTGATTTTGGTCCTCCATTCTACTTCACTTTCATCCTCTTCATCTCTGATAGCTAGTTCACCCTTCAAGCATTCATTCTCTTAAGCATTCATGCTTTTCATGGCAATTGTAGACTCTTCTATTCGGCAACCATATAAAGCAACACCCTAGACTTCTTGTCTTCCTGAGGTTCTCATACATGACAAATGTTGCTTCTAGCTTGCTATCTCTATCAATAGAGAATTTAGGTATTTTGTTGCTTAACCACAATTGTCCCATTCTAGGGTTAGGTAAGATTCAATTAATCTACCCATTTTTTCATTTTAGTCCCTTCTAGAAACTTTTTCTACAATCCTTTTTCAATTTTTCTTAAAATGATTTATCTTGAATTTTGTGCCACCAGCTCATCATAGAAATCTTCCACGTACTTCACACAATTCAAAAATTCAATTTTGTCATCTCAAATTTGTTCAATCTTTGATCTAACATATTTTTTTGTCACTTGACATCTAATTGTTCACTTAGCAATAATAATCTTCTAATGGTTGACCAACACTGACTTGCTCGGCATCAGCTAAGTCTCCCTTTCTTGGTCACTACTATCATTTCCTTGGTGCTCAACACTAACTATATTTTTCAAATGCTTGACACATACTATTTTTCAAATACTTGGCACATAGTAAATTTTGCTTGGCCTAAATTAAGTTTTCTTAGCTTACATTGTTTACTCAGCCAGGCTTGGTAGACACTTTTTATGAAAACGTTTCTTCTAGAATTAGCTAAAGTAACCATTCACTTTAGCCTTAAGTACATCAAAAATACATAATATCATCAATATCTTGTTTGGTCTTAGTGCTCCTTTTATACACCAAATAACTCAACCTTTCTCTAGGTTCTCTTGTTATCCTTTCTCTTCAAATCCTCTTCATCAATCAAAAAAATTATATCATTTAGACCAAAATAAGCAACTGTCTCACTAACAAGTAGTAGGTTTGACATCAGTGACAAAGTAATGATTGTTCCATGATATTTTTTGTCTTTCTTTTTTACTTCATAAATCTTATTTCAAGAATCTCCCTCTTTTGCATTGATGGCCAACAAATCCCAACAACAATACCAAAAAAAATTGTATACCTTATATTGAAATCTCTCCCTTTATCAATATGTGTACCTTCATCTGATCTCTAATCTCTTCCTCTAATTTCTCTATCAATATATTCTCAGTAAGGTTTCCCTCTTTCTCTTATATCTCTCTCTTTCTATTATATCTCCATTAGCCTTATATCTTATATCTCCCTCTTTCTTAAATCTCCCTTTTTGACAACAATATCAAATACTTGTCATCTATACATGCAAATATAATCAATTTAGGTTCTCTCTTTGTCAGCTTGCATGTGACTGTAAATCTTTTTTTTAAACTCCTTCCTTAATTTAGGCATGTCCTAAAGTAAGATCCACTGCATCAAGTTGTAAAATATGTCATTCAACTTAGTTGATGCAAGATACTACTCTTTTTTCTTAAGTAGATTTGGATAGGGGTATCACCCCTAGTTTACCTCTAAGATATTCATGTGCATCCTTAGGTAAAGATTTTTTGAATTTATCAACTATCTATTATTTTATATTCACATGTTCCATTCTCACTTCTTTGTCTTGAACCAACTCTCTCAAGTAATGACACTTGATTCTAATGTTCTTTGTCTTTGTGTCCATCATAGGGTTCTTTGATATGTTTATAGCACTTTTATTATCACAATAAAGTACCATAGGTTCATTAATTTCCTCCTTCATTCCTTCTTCTTGTGCATATCCCTTGCAAACTAATCTTTCCTTATTCCTTGTGACTTCACCATTCTCATCAAGTTTGTTTCTATACACCCACTTGGTTCCAATCACATTCTTCTTCTCTAATCTGGATACTAGAGTCCATGTTTTCTTCTTCTCAATCTGATCAATCTCTTCATTCATGACTTTACTCCATTCTTCATTATCTAATTCATTTTTCACTGACTTAGGCTCATGCAAACTTCTTTATCTCCAATAATTTTTCTAGTAGGATGATTTCTTCTGACATACTTTTACAATTATGCTCTTCTTCCTACAATGGGTCTATCAACTTCAAAGTCACTATGAACTTCTCTATCAGGTAACTTGGTATTCCTTCTACGTACACTAGTCTTAGTATCAAAATGTACCTTGTCTTTTGACTACAACTCGGCTCCTGACTACAACTTGGCTCTTGAATGCAACTCGATATCCATTGTATGTGACTCAACAGTCACTAATTCTTGTTGATTAGCAACTTGGTTTGTAAAATTATCATCATCAAAAGATATGTCTTCATAGTAGTACATGAAGGTTCTATAGTTTTCAAGTTCCTTCTTTGGTATAGCTTCATGTACCTCTGTATATTTATCAAAATTTACATTTGCACTTTCCAAAACATTGTTAGTATTAGTATTTAAATACTTATAAGCTTTACTTCTTATAGAATAGCCTAGGAATATACCTTCTTCACTTTTAGCATCAAGTTAACCATTTCTATTGTCCTTAAGAATGTAACGCATGCTTCCAAATACCTTAAAATATTTAACATTGGGTGTGTATCCATACCATTTTTCAAAAGTACCTTTATTGACTTGTACTTGGTTCAAGGTATAGACAGTTGTATTGACAACTTCTCTCTAGTATTTCAAAGCAATGTTCCTCTCCATCATCAATGTTCTAGCACAATCTATTCCTCCTTTCAGCAATCCCATTTTGTGGAGGGGTCCTAGGTTCATAAGTTTTTCTCTTGATTCCTCTATCATTATAGAAGTTTTCAAACTCATTTGATGTGAACTCTTCACATCTGTCAAATCTCAAAAATTTCAAGCTTTTCCCAGTTTTCTTTTCAAATCTTTCTTGATACCATTTAAACACTTTAAAAGAATCAAATTTTTCTTTTAAGAACATTACTATCATCACTCTTGAGTAATCATCAACAAATAGGATAATGTACTTGTCACCTTTGTAGCCTTTCACATCAATTGATCCACATTAATCAGTATGAACTAGTTCAAGAATTTCTTTTGAAGTATGAGTCTTACTTTTAAAACTAGACTTTATCATCTTTCCTGATGGACATTTTTTGCAAATTACATTATCAAGTTTCTTCAATTTTTTCAAACCTCTAACTCTTTTCATCTTACTGATACTGACCAAATTATCAAAATTTACATGACATAACCTCTTGTTCCATAGCCACACATATTCAAATTATACAACAAGACAAGTTGCATCATTCATATTGAAATAAAATAGATTACCTCTAGCCTAATCTCCAATTCCAATTATTTTTCCTTCAGTGTCATAGGTCTTAGCATTTTTGTTATCAAAATCAACTTTACAACCTAAACTATTTAATTATGACACACATAATAGATTAGAGTTAAGTCTTTCCACATAGTATGCATTGTAATACATGATCTTATTTTTCAATCTTATTGATCCTTTTCCTTTAATAAGACAAGGTGCATCATTACCAAATCTAACACTATTTCTATTATAATACTCAAGGGTAATGAACTTACTTTTGTCTCCAGTCATGTGATGTGAACATCCACTATCAATTATGCATATATCACTTTTGTTCACATAAGATATCAATGTGATTGCCTCATCTTCATCAAAATCATCCTTCATAGCAATATATAAAACTTCATCATCATGATCTTCAGATTCATCATTAGATTCTTATTCACCATTGTAACAAGCTTTCTTTCCCTTGTCCTTATGGCCCTAGTTACTATCATCTTTTCTACCTCTGAATTTGTCTTCATTCATGTTGTTTTACTTATTAGGACATCTTGTTTCAATATAAACAACCTCATGAAATTTAAAGAATATGATAGGTAACTTACCTTTGTATTTTCTTTACCTCTGTGAAACTTCCTAGCCAACAATGCTTCCAGTTCTTCTGGCTTTTCATCATTTGTATCACTACCACTAGCAGTATATTTGGGCTTTTTTTTTTCTTATATTTTGGATCTTTTAGTGTCAACTTAGATTTAAAAGTAGATTCAACATTTTTAGATTTGAAATTATCAAAATTTGAAAGTTCAAAAGCAGTGAGTCTACCAACCATTCCTTCAAGGGTCAGATTCTTACTAGGGGTACACCTCAGTTCTTGTATAACAGAGGCAATAGATTCTCAATAGTTTTCTGATCACAATCTCATCTTCAATCTTTCCATTAGATCCTCGAATAGAATTAACATTATCTTTGATCCTTGCATAATACTGGACTATAGTCTCACCCTCTTGCATTCTCATTTCATCAAATTTTCCTCTACAGATTTCAGCTTTGGCTCTCAGCACATTCTTGTCTCCTCCATAGATCATTTGTAGGGAATCCTACATCTTCTTAGCAATATCACATCCTTTGATTTCATCAAAATCTAAGTATCTTATGGAAGATTCAATCTCTACCATTGCCCGATTTTGTTCTTTCTTCTATTTCAATCAATTAGTAGTTGGGGCTCTGGCTAGATCAACATTCTTAGTGATGATAGTTGAATGTGCATAATCTCCAAGACCTCCTAGATGTAGATTCATCAAGCTTTGCAATGCAAGAAAGTTTTATTTGCTTAACTTGGGCACCTCCTTTCTATACATCTTGATCTTTAGCTTTAAGTACCTTCAAACTTTCTCTTCACAAGCACTTGGTACTCTGATACCAATTTTTGGAATACTTTAGAATAACTGAGAGGGGGGGTGAATTAGTTATCCAAGGTTCAAATGTACAAATAAAAAAATTTAGTACTGAAACTTATCCTTATGCATGCATTGACCATTCAATACACTAAACATATGCATATTTTTGTCCTATGTCAAAATAACTTTGCAAAAATGTAAACATGGAAAACTTAAAAATCAATCACACATTTTGACATAAGGATTTTATGTGGAAACTCAATTTGGGAAAAACCATCAGTAACTTGCTACTAATTTTCACTCTTTTGAAGTGAGCTCCGTGAGGAGCCAACCCTATTAAAGGTAACAAAACACAGTGCTAATTGTGACCTAGTTATAGGATTTCAATGACCCTATTAGAAGTGAGCCTTGTTAGAGGACTTTACAACATTCCATTGGAATTCACCCTATTAAAGGATTTACTAATGATTGTTAGGTCAACCTTAATCCAAAGAATTTATCCAAATTGATAAAATTGTTAGAAATTAACAACAAGACTTGATTTGATAATAAAACACAACTCACTTGTAGATTATAGATCTCTAGTTTAGTCCTCCATTCTTCTTAACTTTCATCCTCTTCATCTTTGACAACTTGTTCACCCTTCAAAAATTCATCCTCTTTATCCTTCATGCTTTGCATGCCAATCAGGGTAAACTTTAAGAAACCCCCTTCTAGAAAAAGATATAAAATATTGGTGAATCATTCATTATTTTGAATAACCAAATTATTTTTATTAGTGAATCTCTCAAAAAAAAATTAAAAAAATTATTTACATTGGCAACTATTTTGGAATCATAAATTTTGAGTAGAAAATATTGTCGAATCTCAATAATAACAAGAAGTTTGCTAATCAATAATAATAAGAAGTTCACTAATTATCCTCATGGAGATTATGAGGATAATTATATTATATTTTAAATCAATAGTGGAAACTAAATATTGGTGATATATCCCTAACTAATAATTATTATAAACATTGGTAGTTTTAATTTCTTTGATAATATATAATATTTAGGTGAATCAATTCTAATCATGTATCAAATATTGTCGCAAATATTTGAATTTAAATTTTTTAATAAAATAAATTATTGAGTGATTGTAAATATTTTAGAACTAAATTTAACAAAAATATGGTGACTTAGGTTGCATTAAATCTTAAATTATTAGCCAAGTAACTAGCAAAAAAAATCTAAAATTAGCCAATTTATGAATATTATCCACTAAAAAATACCTTGATGCCAATTGTAAACTCTTCTATTTGGCCACTATATATAGCAACATCCTAGACTTCTTGTGTTCCTTAGGTTCTCACACATGACAACTATGTCTTTTGTCCTGCTATCTCTATAAATAGAGAATGTAGGTCTTTTTCCACTTAACCACAATTGTCCATTCTAGCGTTAGGTAAGATTCAATGAATCTACCCACTTTTCCATTTTAGTCCCTTCTCAAAACTTCTTCTACAATCCTCTTTGAATTTTCCTCAAAATGATTTATCTTGAATTTTGTGCCACTAGCTCATCATAGAAATCTTCCACATGCTTCACACAATTCAAAAAATCAACTTTGTTAGCTCAGATTCGTTAAGTTTTTTATCTTACAAAATTTACTATCACTCAACATCTACATTGTTCACTTGGCAATAATAGTCTTTTGATGCTCAGCTAACATTGAGTTGCTTGACATCAACTAAGTCTTCCTTGCTCATTCATTACTATCATTTCCCTAATGCTCGATAGTAATTATATTTTTCTAATGCTCATCATATATAATTTTTCTGATACTTGACACATAATGAATTATGCTCGGTCTGAACTAAGTTTGTTCGGCTTACACTATTTGATGAGCTAGGCTTGGTAGACACTTTTTATGAAAAGACTTCTTATAGGCTTAGCTAAATTAACCATTCAATTTAGCCTTGAGTAGATCAACAATACATAATATCATCAATGTATTTTTTTTTGTCTTAGTGCTCCTTTTATACACCAAATAACTCAACCTTTATCTAGCTTCTCTTGTTATCCTTTCTTTTCAAATCCTCTTCATCAATCAAACAAATAATAACATTTAGATGAAAGTAAGTAATTGTCTCACCAACAAGTACTAGGTTTGACATCAATGAAAAAATAATGATTGTTCCATGATAGTTTCATCAATCTTCTCCACTTCAAAAATTTCATTTCAACAAAATCAATTGTATGTCAATTAGGACTTAAAAGGCTTGAAATACTTCTTTTTTAAAAATGGATTTTTTTTTTTAAATAGATACTTTTTTAAAATGTTAACTTTTAAAATTGGAAACTTTCTAGAAATAGAACCATTCTAAATAAATGAAATATTTATTGGAAAAACTAAAATAGTTAAAAAAATAAAAAGTTGATTAAATTTACCTAAATCCAAATCCACATAAGATGAAAATTTTGAGACCTTGTAATTCCCTTGAGAAAAGAATCCCTCAATCTTGAGAAGGTTTTCCTTAATCGATGCCATGATATTATGTTGAAGATTTCAACACAAATACCAAAGGATCAAACATCAATACAAAAAAGTATTCCACAAAAAAGGGTAGAAAGAAAGAATTTATATATTTATGATGTGCAAAAAATAATACAAGATTGAAAGATTCACTATAATGAAGATATAAATTTCTTTCATAGAAAGTGATTCTTGTAAATGTATGTAAAATCTAACTCAAATCAATAGTGGTAAACTCGAGATAGATATAGAAACTATAGGTGCAACTAGATTAGACTAAACTAGATTTAACTCAATTAATTGAATTTAAGTAGGCATTCTTGTGTGAATATGTGAACAATCATGTATAAGAATATGCATGAGAACCTTATTAAGATTGTGTGCAATTATTTAATGCCACATATGAAAATATTCCTAGAGAAACTAATATGCATGGTCTAACAATAATCACCTTGGGATTTTATATCTTACCTCTAACCAATACAAATTTTATTTTATTTTAGTTGGCTTCAAATTTTGCACATAAATTATTTTAGATTATCAACAAGATAGATTGGTAATTAATCACTTTAATCACTATTTCCATAAGAATATTTTTCACCGACATGTTTTCTCAGTGTTTTAATCTCTTCTATAACAATTCTTGATGTTAATTACAACTAGTCACGGACCCTTACAACTAATTAGGAAGGATTATTTTCATAAAAGCTTTATAAATACTTTTAGAAATCAATCATTTATTAGAATTCCAACATACATTATGTTTTTTCTTTCGAAAAAGGTGACTAAAACTCAATCATTAGTAAGAATTCTTGCATATGTTGTGTTTTACTTGTTAGAGTAAAAGATTAATTTAATTCCATTTATTAAATTACCTTTACTTCCTTCTTAAGATTTCCCTTTATGCACTTGCATTTCCATTTTATAATTAATTAGTAATTATTAAATATCAATTACCTATTAGGGTTTTCCTTTTAGGTTTTTGATCTTCTTCATTGGGATTAATCAGTTGTAAATTTATTCATTCTATTTTGCACAAGTAAATACAATCATCTTGTTTATTGAGCAAACTCTTCTCTCTCTCTGCCTTTCTTACTTCCTTATAACAAGTTATTTGCAAGCAAGATATCCAAGGATTTGTTGATGTTTTCATTGTCAAATCCTACATAGTATCAGAGCCTTGCATGTGATTGCCTATTCCTATTTGAAGAAAAAGAAGAACAATGGTTTGACAAAATAGAACTGGTATTTTTTGGGTATTTCCTTTGAAAATAGGGGGTTTCTAATTTTCAGAGCACTTTGAGGCCAAACAGACCTCACAATTGGTTTTAGAAGGCATCAAAACTCCCATTTTCAAATAAAATTTGACAATTTTGGACAACATTGACTAGGGAGGCAAAAATAATTTTGCAAAATAGGGCCATACAACCTTTGTGCACACTTCAAGGTAAAAAATCAAAAAAAAAAATTGTAAAGATGGGGTATTTTTAAACATCATGGTCATGCTAATCATAGTGGTCACCTCTAAGGTTTGTAAACCATACTGGAACCACTTGTGGTCATTGCTAACCCTAGTAGCCTCCGCACCCCACAGCCACCAAAACTGTTGCCATCCTATCGTTGCAGCTCCACCACATCACAACCACCATCGACTCCCTTGTCCTCGCCATCACTCAACCAATGATTAGCTAGAGTGTCACCCAGGAGCTACCGCCACCAAGCCGCATTGCCTAAGCTCGCTCAATGCTATTTTTTATATACTTTTTAAAAATATATATCTTTTTCTTGCCTTCTAGAGGCCTTAAAGGTGTTTTTTCACTAACTTGAGCACACTGGGGTATTTTTTCGATCCAAAAGAAGTGTCATAAAGATGATTTACAGATAAAGACAATGGTGCAAGTATTTTTGGATTTTTTTTTAGTTTGGTACTTATTTTTTTGGTCAAATTCAGATGATGTCTTCAATCTTTTGGGGGCGTAACTTG
Organism: Cupressus sempervirens; assembly: GCA_028749045.1. Lineage (NCBI taxonomy): Eukaryota > Viridiplantae > Streptophyta > Pinopsida > Cupressales > Cupressaceae > Cupressus > Cupressus sempervirens. The sequence goes on from CM053785.1 coordinate 1,090,738,598, forward strand.
TTCATTATATCTCCATTTTTTTATCTAGAAAACTTGAGCTGAAAATATCTTCTTGAGAACTTTCCAAATTCTCTATTATTTTCATCATTATTTCTCAAAGGTGCATGTGATTCTCAATCTAAAGCATTTTTTCTATTTTCTTGTATGCATATTCCTATTGCTCAACTGGGATTCAATTTTTGCATTATTGTGGGTTTTTTTCATTATTTTTTGTTACAACATCAACATATCAAAAAATTTCAAAACATGTTCTCAAAATAATGGTTGAGACCTCTTCTTGTCTAGAACTTCTAAACCCACACAACTATCACACATGGAAATCTCATATGCAATGACTTCTCCATTCAAAGGGTTTGTGGTCTTGTTTACATATAGTATAGCCAATATTTTAGAGTCAATATCAGACTTTGTAGCATAATAATAAGATAGATGAAGCCATGGGTCTAATTTCTTTGAGTGTTTCAAATAGCTTAAAATTTCATCTTAATGAGTGTTCCACTCCTCAAGAAATGTGGGACAAGTTCAATGACTTGTTTGGTACCATCAACAAGTTCAAAGCACTTAATATTGAGGCAGAGCTTACCTCTCTTATACCAAATTCTTTTCCTTCCATTGAGAAATTCTTGATGAAGTTCAAACAATAAAGAACTTTATTGGAGGGTTGTGGGAAAACCAAGACTAACACTAACTACATTTACCTGATTCTTTCTAAGCTTCATGGAAACTTTTAGATTTTAACTTCTACCTTCTATTTGACCAAAGATGCTTTGGGTAATAGATTTACCATGTTGTCTTTTGAGGTTTTTTGTGATGATTCAAGGGAAAGATAAGCTCTCTTAGTTGGATTCTCTCACAGGCTCATAAACTTATGCATTGGTATCTCAGCCATCTTTTGGGATGAAGGAGAAGAAACAAAAGTCACATCCTAGAAAGTCCCAGATTGATCCTAGCCCTCACATTATATCAAGCCCACCTCCTCCTAAGAAAGATAAACCAAATCCAAATACCAAAGTTTTGTTATTTTTATAAGACCAATCATGATGAGTCATGCTTCTATGAGAAGAATTTAGATGGCTATGCCAAATAGGTTTCAAATTTGACAACTCTCCTTGAGAAGAGCAACATTGATATTCTTTCTACTTCTCGTAGATCTTCTACATTATCATTATTTCAGTGTGATGGTAAAGATATAGGAAAGGGTCATGCACTATGTGCAACAAATACTCCACCCTCTTCTAGATAGTTACTGGATTTAGGTGCTTCACACCATATGGCATCTTCTTAGGATTAGTTCTTTTGTTTTGAGGATTCTCCTACTCCTCACATTTTGATGGGGCAAAATATTTTTATGGCTATATGTGAGAAAGGTTCTATTGAAATTTATGATGTTACATTCATGATGTACTTTGTGTTCCATCTTTGTCCTCTAACCTTCTCTCTATCTATCAAATTACACATAGTGGGACATGGAAGACCGTTGAGTTGACACAAGATTTAGTGCACATCAGATATAGTGAGACATGCAATAATTTTTTGGTATGGACTATTGCTCACTCTTCCCACCTATGTACACTTTCTCTCATTTTGTTCCACTATCTCCACTATTAGAGGCTCACTCTACTTCTTCATGAGAGACTATTGAGGTAAAATCAGGTCACTTAAACTTATGTGTTGTTCTTGAGACCAGTGTTGTGACTTCTACACCTCCACCTCCTAATCAAATTCCATCTATTATATATAATTTCTCTACAACATTTCCTACCATTGTATCTTTAGTAATTGAGCCACCTACTGCATTTGTTGAGGATATATCAAAGAACAAACATCTCCTCTCAGATGATAGATTCAACACACTTGTTATCCCATCTCTATTGGAGATTCCATTTTAGGATTCTCATGCATTCTCCTTTTAGCATTAGCTAGGACTTCTAACTTCACCTTAAATTTAGGTGTTTCACCCTTCTTGTCCACTAACTTTTTTTCTTTCAGATTGGAGCCACATTGGTATGTTCATTGACACAGGAGTTCTGCCATTCAGGGGGGGCTATGGAGTCTCAAGTCTCTATCATGGGGAGTTTCATTATACTTATGGGCTTGACAAGGTCTCTTGAGACAGATCATTTATACTTTTTTCTTTTCCATCTCTTTTTGGAGTAGGTTTTTTCCCATGTGATTTTCCACGTTTCTCTATTTCATAGATATTTGTCTATGATTGGGTACCTAATCAAGACTTGTTACTGGGACCCAAGTTTTCTTTCAACATTGAATTGTAGTTTTCTTGCTTTTCCTACATTGTTTGTAGCTACATTGGTGCTCATCTTAAGTGGGGGTGTTAACATTGTTGCTCATCTTAAGGGGGGTTTTTAGAGTAAAAAGTTAATTTAATTTAATTTATTAAATTACCTTTACTCCCTTCTTAAGATTTCCTTTTATGCACTTGCATTTATATTTAATAATTAATTAGTAATTATTAAATGTCATTTACCTCTTAAGGTTTCCCTTTTAGGTTCTTGATCTCCTTTATAAGGATTGATCAGTTGTAAATTTATTCATTCTATTTTGCACAAGTAAATACAATCTTCTTATTTATTGAATGAACCCTTCTCTCTCTTCCTTTCTTACTTCCTTGCAGCAAGTTATTTACATGTAGGATATTGAGGGATCTATGGATTTTTTCGTTATCAAATCCTTCATACCTTTTTACAAATATGACAAGAAAGTTTTCAATTATTTGTAAGAATTCCATTATTATTTTACCATTTAACAAAGGTTAATAACATTCAGTTATTTTCCTAATATACAAGTTCATTACCTAATTGTTATACCAAATGGAAGACTTCTTGACTTCACATTTATAGTACCAAAATATTCCATTTATTACTAATAGATTTCTTAGAGGACATTTTATAAGTTTATACTCTATGCCATGATTCTTATCATGATATAAAATATCATTTAATGATTTTTTTCTCTAATCAATGTTTTCTTTCATGTTATCAAATCCTAAAGTAGTTAGAGAGAGAATAACCTAAAGGAGTGTTGATGTTGAAAATGGGTGAATGCACAAAGTTGGGTCGCAATTCCACGGAAGTCAAATCAGTGGAATGAGACTTCTTAGAAATGGGTACTCGATTTTAAAAAATGGGTAGCCGTGTTTTTAAAAATCAAGCACCCATTTTTTTAAAATTCAATACCCATTTTTTATTTTCAAAAACTGGGCACATGTTTTTGAAAAAAATTTGATTTTTTTAGAAATAGGTACCCATTTCTAAAAAATTCAAATTTTTTATTTTTGGCGGGATTTTATTGTCGCTTTTAATTTTTCAAAATAAGTAACCCTTTTTTGAATTTTAAATAACGGGCGTTTGTTTCTTACAACATGAGGTGAGATTTTTTTTTCTTGCCTCAGATTTTGGTTTGGAATAGGCTTAGTGAGAACAAGCCTATGCCTTGGCCTCTCAAGATTTCACTAAGGCATTGAACTGACAAATTCATGCCTTGACATAATTTTTATTAGTGGGTCTTCCACTATCAATTTTTTCACAAAACAAAAACCCATTTTAGCTCTCACTGTCTTGATTTCAGATATATAAATTTTATAGTGTTATGATTTTATTTACTATTTTTTAATCAAAGATGGTAGCTAAATGTAAAATAATGATGTTCACTAAAACTTTAATAACTTTTGTATTTTATGATTTTTCTTAAATTAATTTATATGTCATCAATCTACATTCAATTCTTTTGAAGTTAATAAAAAAAAAATGAAAAAAGTGAAATTTTGATCAAATTATGGTGTTTGTACATGAGAGGTTTTAAAATTTACCTTTATAGCCAATTAAAAATTAATAATAATAAAATTATTCAATAAAAAACTAAGGAAAAATATTATCATCAATCTTTGGTGTGTTAGGTAACTTTGTTTAAAAGGATTTACAAAAATTTATTTATTAGTGTCAAATTATGGTGTCCATACACAAGTGGTATGGTCTTAAAATAGGCATTTTAGAAAAGTGGTTTTTAATATCCATACAAAAAAAAATCTACCATGTGGGTACAAAAATAAATTACAAATTCAAAATCTAGATTTCGAACACTACAATTTTTATTTCTGAAGTTTTTTGTATTCAATCTCTAAATGCATCAAATTTTGATATCAATTGACAAGAAATTTCAAAAATAGGAAAAATAGTTCCACTTTTTGCCCAAAAGTGAGACCCAACTTCTTACACTTATCCAAATATTTATGTTACTATTTGAAATCATAGTTTCATATGACAACCAAAATATATGATTTGGAGAGTTGGATGCCCATGGATAATAGGGAATATAACTAAATCAATATGAAGTCAAAATAATCAGTATGCAAAGCCGCAAGGAAGCCATGGCTAAGGAGAAACCTTGTTAAATAAGAGTTACATCCTATAATGAAAGGTTTAGAGTTTAGTTTGTTACCAAAACAATTTTTTGTCCAAGATAAATAGCTTATCTTGCAAGGGTGAACATTAAAGATTAAAGTGATGACATCTTTATGAGAAGAGATATTGAAGTTTTGCAAAATAGTTAGAGTATTTCTAGTAAAAAGATTTGTAAGGGAAAATATTGTGTATAATTTTAAAATTCCTATAAGTTTTAGCAAAGATTAAAATATTCTATACTATGAAAGAAAACATGGATCATAGGAGGAATGCATAATTTTTTTCTAATACTTAAGTTTGGAAATTAAGGCAAGGTTTGTCTTAAGAGTTTAAATGAGAAGGGTTTGTCAACTAGAGATGATGTAAGGGGTCTTGTTATTTATTTGTTCCAGCATAGGATAATTAATTTACCTCTATAAAAAAATTAAAAGATCTAATCTAGAATGATAGAATATTACACTAAAAGTAAGATATTCTACTTACTAATGTTGCTACTTACTCATTTGAGAAAGAAAATATTTAATCTCTAATTAGCTTTTAATTGATTTTAGTGTAAAATATTTAATTTATATGATAGATTATTATTATTATTTTGATAAGCGAGAGCCCAAAGCCATTGATTAAAATAGTAAAAAATTACAACCCAACTCGAGAGGCACTGAGAGGACGAACTTTGTAGTGCCCACATATAGTTTGCTTTTCCATTATATTTACTAAACTTTTTTTATGCCTATTGTATGTATCTGTTAGTTTCAAGGATATTAGATTTATAATTATGACATTATTCCGTGTCTTGAATTGCATTATATCAATAAAGAATTACTTAGTTGATTATATGTCACATGTTGATTGATGATTATGATTACTAGTGCATTAATGATGCTTTAATGGTTCTTATTAAATATGATTGTTTTTCTAGAAGATATCAAATGATGCATATTTTATATTCACAATGATGAGTTTTCCATGTTTGAATATGTGATGATTTGTAGTCAAGACTTATTATAGTACTTACCCCATACTTGTATGTGTATGGTGTGCATGTTTATTTTATTTTTCTACTTGACCTATCTAATGTGGTTAAAGGAGGGAGTTGTAGTCACCTACTAGTCAGGATCTACATGATGTACCACTCCCAACCATTGTCTGCTTAGTTTAGATATATATGCATGTGTATATGTTTGGATTCTATGCAGAATTGTAGGTATCGAGAATCAACTTCCCTGAATTGCCACAATGAACATGCCTTATTGCAATAACTAAATTGTAAGAATGGGGAGATAATGCTCAAATCCAATCCTAGCCATAGCCTAAATACTTGTCTTGCAAGGAGGACTCGTAACGGACTTTCCACCCTTTTTAAAACCTATGAGTTTATCTTTGTATGTGTTGTTTGATTTTGTATTTTGGTCTATTTTGGTAAGGTTGCTTTTATGCGAATTTTGCTATGTGAATTATTTGTAAATAATTTAATTATAATATTTGGGTTAATCATATAATTAAATATTATTTTATTAAAAAGAAAATATTAAAGTATGAAAATATTTAATTGATTATAAAACTAATGAAATATGTGATTTAATTTAAAAGTCTTAATTTAGAAGTCTAAATTTGGAAAACTGGTTAAAGAGAAATTAGAATATGATTATATTTGATTAATTACAATTAATTAAATATGTACTTCAGTTAAAAGATTTAATTCAAAAGTCTAATTTCAAAAGTTAGACAAAAATATAATTAAAATATTAAAATATTAAAGATTTAATATTGGTTTATTATAATTATTTATTTAATTTAATAATTAAATTAGAGTTGCATTTAAACAATGAGCTTTGATTATTATTATTAATTTAAATAATAAACTACACTTTAATTAGTGCTTGCACTAATTAATAAAATGGAGGAAAAGAAAATATAAAAGAATATTTTATTTAAAAAGTTATTTAAGTGTGCATGAAAGGATTAAATAGTAAAAGATTATTTTAACGAGAGTCCTTTGCATGTTCAAAAATTGAAAACCTAAAGTAAAGTTAAGCTGTTTATTAAGAGTTACAAGCTCATTTCTAGACACACAAGTTTTTGGGGAGCAAATTTCAAAATTGGATCAAAAGAAGTATTGAATGTTTCAAAGGGTTTGGTTTTGCATACATTCACAGATTGTCTCAAATTTTAGTTTTTGTTTTGAGGTAGGGTTTGAAAATCCATTATAGAATTTTATTGAAATATCTATCTACTTCGTGTCTTCCTGGGTGTTTTCATAATGCTTATTAATTTATTATATTGATTTTTGGATAAAGAGTTATATTGTAGATTTTGAATAGGAAAACTTATTCATCAATAAAACTTGTTTAAGAGAAATTATAGAAAAACTATAGACGATTATTATGATTGTATTCTTTTGGAACCTTTTATTTTATAGAAAAATATTTCAATTATAGAAAATTGGAAGAAAACAATAAATTGAACAATTAAGTTTTCAACTTTAAATTTGTATTAAGATCTATGTGATTATCAAGATTTTTCTAAATAAGGAAAAATATTATTCTTATATTTAAAATAATTTAATTGTAAAATTTATTGGGAAAGCAGATGATTAGTTGAGAGGAAAGCATGTTGTAACTAAACATATCCATACATGTGAAAACAAATATGCTAAAACTAGAAAACTAAGTATAGTATGGTTACATGCATGTGAAAACAAATATGTTAAAAATAGAAAACTAACTGCAAATGCTTGCATGATTTGAGAGATCAAAGACATGTGAAAATACTAATTGCAGGTTTATTTTTAATTTTATAGAAAGATAATTTATTTTTTAAATCTTTATTTTAAATAAATTTTTTATGATTATTTATTTTTTTTTAAAAATTAAAATATTTAAAAAGTTATTTTGAAAAAAATTATTATTATTTATTAATTTATAAAATTATTATTATTTATTAATTTATAAAATTAAATAAATATTATCCATTTAGTTATAAAGTGAATGTTAGTATTAGTGATTCTTTAAATCTAATTAAACTCTTAGTTGCATATATATAATTTCATGTTTATAAATGCAATAAGGAAGTTTTTTTTTTTTGTGAAACATTATATTTATATTAATAATAACTAGTTCAAAAGAGCTCCTGGAGAAAAGAACCAGAAAATAAAAACTCTAGTCATTGCCTGATATAAAAAAGAAATGCAAAAGAAGAAATACTACATCAAGAGAGAGCATCTATCAACACTAATGAATCTTGTCCTAGAGATTCTCAGATCAAGAGTACAGTAATTACAAATAGCCCAAAATTCATATAAATACAATTCATTGATTGGTGCCAAAGACAAGACCCAGAGCCCAGCGAAAAATGTCACAGAGATTACCATCACTAATCTACATCCAAAACTTCAATTAAGACAATGATATTAGAAAGCCATCTGATGCACGTGTAATCCAAGACCTTGCTCTACATATAATATCTCAAAAGAATAAGTGAGATCCATAAAAGAAAAAACATATGAAATCATAGAGAAGTCATGGTTTACTATAAAATAAAAAATGAGGAGGACTCAACCTTATTCTAAACGTTATCCTTTGTCATAATATTAACCAAGTTGGGGAGATCAAGGAGGTTAAGTGGGAAAAGTAAAGAGTTAATATAAACCCCATTAGTACCCAAATTAGCCAGACAATCAGCTAAAAGATTGCCTTCTCTATAAGTATGCATGATGTAACATTCAAAGAATGAATCGAGAAGAGACCATACTTGATGTAATATATACTATATGGACCAATTATATACATGATATTTAATACACACATTAATAATAACTGATGAATCCCCTTCAACATGTAGCTTATATATAGGAAGTGATTTTTCAAATTTGAAACCAAAAGCAAGGCCAAGGCCTCAGCTTTGTTATTAGTACACTAAGGGAGAGAAGATGATTTTGCTACAACCACATGACCTTTAAAATCTCTAATGACTATGCCATAGCCAAAGTTGCTTGGATTTCCTCTAGAGGCCCCATCAAAATTGAGTTTGAAATAACCCTCACTTGGAAGAATCAACTTTGTTTGCATTCGGATAAGAGGAATCTTGGATGGAAAAAATGAAGCAAGAAGATGAGGGAAAAGTAAACCCTTCCACCATTAAATAATATAGCCATTCCAAGGAGAAAAAACATGTTTACCCTTATATTTACTAACTGAAGCATTAACAAGCTCAACAATTGATCTCTCTAATCCTTCCAAAAATTGAGGTATTGCAGATGACGCCTGTCTACAAATTCTCTTGTTTCTTTCCCACCAAATTGCCCATAATATAGATGCAAGGATGCACTTCCAAAGACAAGAAAACATTGATTTAGAGTATAAGATTGGACATGCTTGGAATTAATCCCATAGAGGATTAGGTAATGGCGTATAGAAATTAATCTTATTAAGGACAAAATGCCAACAATCTTGGGCAAAAGAGCAGTTTAAGAGGACGTTATTTTTTGTTTCTATAATTTACAGATAGAACACACAGTTAAAGGGGCTAGAAATTTTCAATCTATGAAGATAGTCACCAATTAAAATTTGGTTCTTTAATGCAAGCCATGCAAAGCATCCTGCTTTTGGCAGAACTGAGCTCAAAAGCACGATATGTAGTCTGATTAAACTGGTTGTGTTGGAGAGCTAAGTATCCTAGTTTAATAGAGTATTTACCTCATTCCTTTCAACTAGTACTTGTTTGAAAGAAGTAGCCTGATTATGGGATATAGGAAGAATTGAGGGGTCTTTCCAAATGACTAGCCCTGTGAATCTATAAATAGCTGAGACATAAGTAGAAAAATATGTCCCCTAAGCTTGAATCATTATGTTTGAGAAATCCTTTAAAGAATCAATAGTGGCAAGTTGGGGGGGAAGGGGAACCCATTCCATGAATCAAACCAAAATTGACAGTATCCCTGTTGTTCACTTGCCATGATATGAATGAAATAATATTTATAATTTTATTATATTTTAAGAGAAGTTGTGGTAGAGTTCACTTTGTAATCATCTAGTTAATAACTATTTGACTTTATGAGAGAAATTATAAATAATTCAATCAAATTTATAATTTTATCTCTAGCTGCATTATGAATCAAAGGAAAAGTAAATGTTAATATTCGACTTAAATAGAAGTCAAATTAATATTTTAGAAATGAAATTGATATTAATATTTAATCTAATAATATATATTTATGTTATTGATTAAATCATTTATGATTTAAGATAAATTAAATTAATAACATGATAACATTGCATGATATTTTATATGCAAAGAAATTGAATATTTAAATATTTATCGATTTAAATAAGTATATTGGCATAAATATTTATATGTATATTCTTATTACTTCTAAACACATCCTTATGACCCAAACTAAACAAGAGAAATTGATGGAATCAAACCATGTGGCTGAAAACTCTGTGTTTTCTAGTCATCTATTTATAGTCTTGTGATGTTATTTTCATGATAATTTTTCTTTGTGGGTTGTTTAGTTGGCCAAGTTAGGATGTAAACTAGATGCATTTTTGAGATTTCTTTTATGATTATTTGATTGGATGTCATGATGAACTTTATGATTTAAATTGAAATTTATGTTTTATGAGTTTTATGCTATTGAGCATTAATGAGAACTTGGGTTTTGAGAACCAATGTTATTTTTGGGTTGTCTGTTAAGGAACCAAATTTCATCAATATTACTCTTGTGGTATGTGACACAATTGTGGTTTGTGATTTTTGTGAAGGTAGTCTAGGTGCATGTCTATGGGAGTGGCTTGCAATGGGGGCTGAGGCCCAAAGTGGCTATCAGGGTAACTCATTGTAAGTTATGTAACAAGTGATAACATAGTAATTAAAATATGTTCCTTCTCCATGCCTTGAGATAAATTAAAAAGATATGCCTTGAGTGGTTGTATAGACTAAGGATGAGAATAAGATGATACCTTGAGAGGTAGGGCTAGTCTCCTCATCATCATGAGACGGTATTCTAGTTTGCATAGAATCACTAGGGGGGATGTCTTGAGAGATTGCAAGGGTAACCTTAGAGTTGGCTCATGTGATGACACTCCATAGTATGTAGCCTGAGTCTCATTCATGATTTTTTTTATTTGCCTCTACTAGTGTACCTATTGGATATGACTTTTGATACTATATTTATTGTGAGTTATTACTCATTGATTGCATGTCATTTATTGTTAATAATTAACTTTTATTAATGAATGGTCAATTATTCATTGGTTGTGTTTTTATTGTTATAGTTAGTGATTGGTGGTTTACTTTTATTGATGACAATTGTTATCTATTGGTTATTGTGCTTGTGACACTTGACATTATTTTGGAAGTGGTTGTATCTTTTGGTTTTGGTATTTGATTTGTACTTGGTATTGGTTGTTGATTTCAATATGTGATGTTGGTTTGGATGAGTGTCTTTTTGACTTTGGTTATCTCTTCTTCTTGAGTAGTTTGTGTTGCCCTTGAGGTAGTTTTGGTTATCAGGATTTCTTGCCTGGGTTTATTTTATGATTTGATTATCTGTGAGGATTGTACATTATCTCTCCTACATAGTGGGAGTGGGAGCTTGGTTAGGTGACCACGCAGTCGGGAGGTAGTATCTTCTTACTATTTAGGTCTTCCTTACATTGCTAATTATTGGATGCTCATTGATGTAGTGGTACCATTATCATTCTTCATCTTATCCTTAAGACTTCTATTCATTTGATGTATCTATGTATCATGTGGTTTGATATCCTATGGGATATTGTATGGTATTTTGATGTACTTATATCTATTTTCACATACCTTGCGAAATGTGCAGTGGATGTTATTCATTAGATGTGCTTTCATATTTATTTTTTTTACTTATATGCATGTTCTTATATGATTATGTATGTGTTTATTCATTTTATGATTATGGACATTGTAATTGAGACTTAAAGTTATTAATAAAGCTATCTTAAATGTGGCTCAACATGAAGGAACCCTTGAGGAATTGAAATTGTATTTGTAATTGCTTATGTTTATTTGATGTGTATGTATATATTGTTTCCACATTATTTTTATTTTGATGTTGTTTAAATTTTTTTTTAAAAGAGTTCAATAAACTTTGTAGCATATTAGTTTTATTTCTTTTGGGTTCCTGAGCAGGATATTATAGAGTTCAGTAGAAGTCCTTCAAATTTGCATGTCATTTGAAAGATGGAAAGATAGAGATACACTATGTCAATCAGAATTTTCTTCCCACACTCTATTGCCGATTCAAAATCCCTTCATCTAGTTTAGTCCTAAAATAACACAATGAACCATCAAAAAACTCCTAGTCACCTTTGGCAATTTATTAGTTCATGATATAATATAATCATGAATCTAGAATTTGTCATTTTTAAAACTATAAAGCTTAAAAGGTGATTAGATAATTAAGCAATATCATTTACAAAACAAAGAAGAGGTACAAAAAATTTAGATGAACACAACAAGCATTTGTTTATTTTAAAATTGAATTTAAATTACATAGCCTAGATAAAAAGTCAATCGATAGGCATAAATTAAGGGTATCGAAGTTCTTCATCCTTTGAGATCCCTTCATCATGTACTACTAAGGTATCCAAACATCATTACCAAAAGAAATTTCCTTTTTAGCAAGGTATCACTCACAATAATACCATATTCATTAGCATATTTATCCCTTTAATGATATCCTATCTTGACTAATATATAAATATTATCTACCTTAGCTTATTGAAAGATCAATTCCTTGATTAGCTAACTTGTCTTCCCTCTTATTCCCTTCATGATATATATAGTTGATTTAAATTTTGTCAAAATTATTACAAAACACCAAGGCTTTGGATAATTGGGTATCAAGTCTCCACTTAGTGAGGGAGCATTTCCTAAGGGTATAAATATTTTATTAATGGACATTTATATTTATTCATTTTAAGGATTTGAGAATTAAAATTAATCATCTCTAGAACTTCATTCAAGATTTTAATTAAGACATAAAATAGGTTATGATAGCATAATCTAGAATTATATCTACATGTGATCAATGACTATATCTTTCACCAACATCTAAATCATCTATGTATTTTGCATGATTGCATGAAATGTTTCTCATTTGCATATGATATTGAATTAATTTAATATCTTGACTAAGAGGAATTAGTTGTACAAAAAATTTAAATGGTTTGTTTTGATACCAACAACATTATAATTATAGGTACAAATACATTAGGTAGAATGACTAAAAAAATATCCAGATTGTGGGCTCAAATTTTGAAATTGAAGGTGGCAAGTGGACCTGTCCATGAGGAATAAGAAGAGGATTAATGTGGACCTCAGACCTAAGATTGAAATTTCCATTAGTTTAGACTCCACTGATAGTGGAAAACACAAATCACCTCAGAAAAATAGAAGAAAAAGACCTCCTAGAGGAAATATGTGAGAGAGAAGGAGGAGGAACCAATTAGTGAGGGAAACAGTGATGATAGTACCCACTTAAGTCCCCTTCTTTCTCACATGTCTAATACTCAAAATAACAATACCCCTAATATGTCAAGGGGTGAGAAAAGGGAGAGCCTTGCCTCCCTGCAACATGCTACTGGAAAAGGTAAACATATTCCTGAGAAGGACATCCCTCGGTCCCATTCTATTACTATTCAGAATGATGATTTGGGGGTCACTAATAGGAACCTAAAAGAGCTAGAAGAAAGGTAGGAGATCCTCGAGTAGAGGTTCAACAAGGTCACTAGGTTTTTTGTGTAGCTGATGCACTCGATGACCTCCACCCTTCACCTACTATATGTAAAGAAAGAAGGCCTAACTTCTCTAATGGGGGTGGACACCATGGGCTCACTTTATAGGTTTTTATATGATGATTGTCTTCAACTACTATTGGACAACCTAGAGGGAAAAGAGAAAAAAAGAGGAATTAGTACCCCCTAATATTTATGTTTAAATTTTTGTTTTGATTACTGTTACAACCCTCGGTCCATGAGGGTTATGTTAATGGTGCTTTTATTGACTCTAGTTATTATGAAGTTTGTATATATTAAGTTGTCTACTAGTTGTAGTTTTCTTTATTGTAGTTGTGACACATTAGTATGGGGTTTTTTGAAATTGAAAAGGGGCATTGATTAAGTAGGGATATTGATGCAGGAGCATCTTGCATGGGAAAATTATAGAAAAAATAAAAAATAAAAATGGTTGTCATTCCATTTATCGAGGTGTGTGGGTAGAATTCTAGAAAGTTATGAATATTGTAGAAAGTTGTGGTAGTTGTAGAAGGTTGTGGATATTGTGTAGGAGGAATTGTAGAAGGTTGTGGATAAGCCATGCATGGGTTGGTAAGTGCCTATTTAAGTAAGGCATATGAGCATTTCTAATCAAGCTCGAGAAGAAGGTGAAAGCTTGAGAAGTGAAATCTTGAGAAGTGGAAGCTTGAGAAGTGAAAGCTTGGGGAAGTAGAAGCTTTGGAAGGAAAGCTTGGAAAGGTGAAAGTTGTGGAATGTGAAGCTTGGAAAACTTGGAATGCTTCAAGATTTGAAAGAGAAAGAGGAATTGAAGAGTGAGTTTTCCTAAGTCTGTGGACAAAGCGCCGAATGTGAGGCAGTTTACAACAGGATTGTGATGGAGTTGTGAGTGTGTAGACAGAGCACCGAATGTGAGGCAGTTTACACTTGGATCTTGGATTAGGTTTGTGAGAAGAGCTAGTGACTGTGGTTTAGAAACAAGGATATTTCTTCGTGGCTTGCGAGCACAAGTTGAGATCTCGGAGGTTTCTACCAAAGTGTGGATCTGGGCTCGCTTGGGTTTGGATTGGATCTTGAGAGATCTTGTAGAAATGTTATTGTAATTGCTAAGGATTTTCAAATTTAATAAAATTTCTTGGGAAGCATTTTATCTCCCTTTTTCTTCATATTTTTGCATTCTTGGTTATGAGTTGGTAGGGTGGTTTGGCCCTTCATTAGTGGTATCAGAGTTGTATCTACATTAGATATTCATGTTAATTAGTTTTTTCTCATCTTCTTGTACTTTGAGTTAGCCCCCATTTTGTGGTTTCTTTCAATTTCAAAATCAAATATTAGTAGCACCAAGATCAACTTCATTGAAAATATCAATTTTTTGAATTTTACATCAACTCATAGAACATAAATCCCATCTATAATGAAATTTGACTTAATGTTGTACATAATCAATTTATCAATCTTCTAAGAAAAATGTGATATAGATTTCAGTGTAAGATAAATATATATTACAAAGCATCATTGTCACAATAATTTTAGATAAATATAATATATTTTTTACTACAAGAAAATAAAGAATTTTAGAATGATATTTATCACTAAATGTTATAAGTTTTATCAAATATAGGGACTAAGTAGATTTTTTCATTATTATCTTTAGTTCTTATCAATCAATATGTGTGTGATATTTCAATATATGATCATTAGTCTATGATTATTAATTTATATCCTCTCTTTAATTATTTTATCCTAAAGCATTATGTTTAGCAAATAATCTATTTTTTATTATAAAATGGTAAATTTAATAGTTGATCCCTAATAGAATGGCAAATATCTTGTCTTTTGACATTCTTTCTATTTCTTATTTTTAGATTTCTTTTTTATGGGTTTAGTTATCAATTCAAATTCTATTAAATTTTTTGACAAATAATCTCTTTCTATGATAAAATATAAAGTTACATATTCACAAAAAATGGCTAGGCTATACAAGATCACCCCATGAGAGTTTACAAGACACTAATAACTAGAAGAAAAAAAATTCAATAAAAAATAGTTATGAAAGCCTTCAAGCTACAAGAGTTGTGCCAACCAATGGAGGAGGATCATGGAAATCATTAAAATTGAATACATTAGTAGGGTTAATAGGGGGGTCAGATAGCGACCACCCATCATTAGCAATTTCTTTTTCTTTTTCACCCTCAGTGTAGGGAGGAAAAATTGCCAAATCTAGGCAAGGGAATGACCATTTAGACAAATAGGCCTCAAGCCATGCAAAACCACCACTAAGTGTGGACCAACCAACAAGAGGAACACTAAGAGAAGTAGCAGAACTAGGAGACCAAGAAGAGCCACACTGTGATGGAGAAGTTGAGAGATGTTTCCAACCATCATTCCTGCCACTATGAGACTGACAAGGAGCCTAGGACCAAGGAGTTTGGGAGAAGTGGGTGGAAGAATTGAGACTATGGAAGCATCCATGAGATAGAGTGTGGTCAGTGGAGATAGAATTCAGGAGTACTCTGGACATTGTACGTGGGGCATTACCCTAGAATTTGAGAAGCTCCAACAAGTGGAACACCTTATTGGCATGTAATTGACTCCACGTTATTACATTATTTCATATGAGCTTTGGTGTACATAGAAACATTTATATTAAAAAAGTTGTGATTGAAAAGAGAAACATTCTTCTCTTTCCAAAGCATAAAAAGAATCTCCATCCTAAAAGAATGGAAAATATGAGTGTGTTTGAAGTGTATTCCGAGAAAATCACCCAAAAAATTCATATACCAAGAAAAAGACTTGGGCCAAAAGGGTTTGACAAAGAGACAATACTATTGATCTCTCTAATAAAACTAGAAAATAGAAACAAATGATTTGTGTTCCCTACAAAAGGGACACCTATGGTGAGGAACTTCCAGATGCTTGAGTTGAGGACCTAGCAGAGAAATATAGAAAATAATATACCAAGAAAAATATGCAATATTCTTAGGTTTAGTAATGGCAGTCCAAATAGTGTGAAATCTTAGTATCCAATTTTGCTAAGAAGATTACAAGTGTTATTTTTGGTCTAGAGTGTCAACCATGGGAAAATTTGGCATCAACTAGAGGTATCCCATCTTAGGCTTTTAAATAGAAAGAGGAGTGTACACATACCATTTCAAATCATTTCACCATGGCTTCATAGGTCAAACACCCAACTTGTGAAGCATGTGAGGAGATTAAAAAAAAAACTAGCAAGTCAAAAGTCTACCAATCTAGGTGAGATCGATGAAGCTAGACCTATTTCTCATCCCAAATTCTGAGGCTCTTGGTAGCTCTAGATAAAAATATTTGGGTGCTTGGATGCCATGTTTATGGAAACATAGAGAAATAACACTCTAAACCTTAGCGAGAGAGACCCCTTATAAAGAAAAGAGGGGAAACCACCAAATATTATATTGGCTCATAGAAATACCATCTCTAAATCCATCACCAGCACATTAAATCCACAAAATTATGGCTTCCTAGCCTCTCCAAATACTTTTGACAACTAAAGTGCCCTAGATTTGCACTAGTTCTTGCATGATGAGAGGTTTGAAAGCCCATCCCCTTCTAGCTTTTTCTCTTGATAGGAAAACCTATAGAAATACAACCCTTGAGAAGGAACTTCTATGCCTCATTCCCAATGAGGGCTTAGATTATTTAGTTGGTAATAAATGAATTGCTTTTTTTTGGGTGGATAGAAGGCCCAAGCCTCCAAACTCCTTGGGCTCCTTGGGAAGACAACAATACTCCTAGGAGACTCAATGGAATCTATGATGATCAGCTCTAGAAACCTAGAGGAAATCCCTAAAAAGTTTGTCTAGCTTCATGTATGAGGCCTTTGAGGGACCCCAACAAGAAGAATGTTAAAAATGGGTGGCTTGTATCACTTTGGAACAAATTTGGGACTTTGTAGACAATGAAAGAAGCTTGGTAATCTAGTAGTCAAGTTTCTTTTCAATCTTCAAAAAAATCACATTCCATAGCTCAATAGATGAAGCCTAGAAGGAAAAATGAATTCCCAAAAAGTGGAAGACCTCTGTGTGTTCAATGCATTTCTAACCATACTCAAAAATCCAAGGAGGTGCAAGAATAAAATGCCTCATGTAACAACAAGTAGATTGTACCATTGAATAGCCAAACTAGAGGCAAGGCAAAAGAGTCAAGGCATTGAAGAGCAATGGAAATATTTTCCTTGCCCTCAATGAGGGTTGGAAAGGAATCATCTGTAAAGTGCCCTTTTAAAATCTAGGTAGGTGACTTGTGTAGGGAAATTCCTCTAAAAAGACCAAAGGAGACAACATTGGAAAGAAAGTATCTAAACCCTTTAGCAATGAGCACATAGAGAGGCAAAGCTAGAGGAAAACCCTCCCAGATGAATCTAAAAAGGCCAAAGGCTTCAAATTTTCTTCCATTAATCATGATATAGGAATAATTATCACTGAAAATCATTTGGACCAACTGGATAAAGGTGGGATTAAAACCAAGGGCTTGAAGCATCACAAGAATGAAGGTTGACTCAATGTGGTCATAGCGCTTGGAAAAATGAATTTTAAGGATTGCGGCTTGTGTAGACTTTCTAGCACATTCTATGCCTTCTCAAATTGTAATAATATTGTCGAGTATATATATGGACTCTATTTATCTATTTTTCTCAATGTGCACAATCAATTGCAAGATATGGTGGATTTTAAGAGCCAAGGCTTTAGCAATAAGATTGTAGGATACATTAAGTAGAGTGATTGGTCTCCAATTGCAAATATCCTTAGGATCGCCATCTTTAGTTATGTATTTAATATTTCCTTTATTGTTTATATTTCTAAGAGATTTTAAATGAAATACTTCAAGATATACCATATGCAAGTGAGGGCCAATGGAGTCTTAAAAGGTTTAATAAAATTCATACACAAATCCATCACATATAGGAGCCTTGTCATCCTCAATTGAAAATATGGATTCTTTGATATCATTGATGGTTATCATTTTCTCACACAAGGCATGATTCTCAATCATAAGGAGTATCAACAATACAATCCTTCAAAGCTTTCTCCCCAATAGTTGAACTTCCCTACATTTTAAACACCTTCTCATTATGGAATACAAAACCCCAAAGATTGTTAGGAAGTTAAAAGAGAACCTCTTGACCTTCCTTGTGTTGAAAACAATTATGCAATTGTATGTTGTCTTTGATGTTACAAAAAATGCCAAGCCTTACCGAACAAGTCAATGATTTTCAAGCTCACTCAAGCACTAAAGATAGATTCCTTTGTATGCTAAGTATTCCAATTAAATAATCAAGCTTAGAGTTAGTTCTTACAGAGGTCACTCGAGCATCAAAGGCAAATCCTGTGTTGATTGAGTTCACTCTATTACCAAAAGAAAGTTGGCATGGATCTTGCATTGAAAAAGTTCACTTGGTTACCAAAGGAAAGTCAATTCAGAATTAGTATTGACTAATTTGGTTCGGTTAATGAAGAGTTTCTCTAAGTTGACCAAGTACTCAATTCTATATCAGCCAACTAACAAAATATTGAGTCTAATAGATTTATTGGTTCATGCTAGTTGACTTAAGGGATGAAAATTATTTGATTAAAAGTATATTCTAGTTGACTTGACAAGTTTATTCATATAAATAAAAGGACAAGTTGAGAATTGAATAGCGGAAGTATGGAATTGAAGATGATGAATTAATGAAGTAAATTAGAAGGATAACAAAGTATCTGAGTTGACCGAGTTGCAAAGAACATTCTGATCAAGGAGGTTTAAGTATTTAAGCTAGAACAAAGATCTAAAATGATAAAAGATAGTTGCATCAACAATTAAGTCAATCATTGTTACTCTCTAATAATTGTAGTAGTGAATCAAATCTCTTAATAGAGTTAGCCTAATAGCTATTTTCAAATTTCTCTAACAAGGTGGCATTTCTAGATTGAAGTGTCTGAAGACCTCTAAGAAGGCCACTCCTAGCAGGGGGAATCAAATCCTCTAATAGGGTCACACCTAACAGTGTGTTTTGTAACCTTTAATAGGGTTGGTTCCTAACTGGGCTCACTTCAGAAGAGTAAAAAATAATAACTAGTTGCAATTGGTGGTTTTCACAAATTGGGTTTCCACATTAAATCTTGGTGTCTCTTGTGTTTATGTTATTTTCTTTATGTTTTTACAACTAATATATTAAAGGTTAATCATATTTAAAATATCTTAAGATATACATGTTTAGTACTCACCAAGTGATAGTAGTATATTCAGTGTTAACTAAGTTACAATAGAATATTCAATGTTAACCGAGTTACAACAAGTTATTAGTTTTATATTGTGTTGATGTCTTAAAGGAACTTTTAGATTTACTTTTGTGGTAACTAATTCACCCCTCCCCTTCTAGTTATTCCTTTACATTTCTAAAAATTAGTATCAAAGCATTCGGTGCTTGCAAATAAGGTTTCAAGGACCTAAGATAAAGTTAAAGATGTCTTACAGAAGGGAGATTTCTAAGGTGAATAGAGATAACTTTCAAGCATAGAATGAACTCATGAAGTGACATTTGGAAACCATTGGAGACACTGGTGTAAAATATTTGGGTAAAAAATATGTGGCACCTGCTGGACCTTTTTCTCTGGATCAAATTGTTGAAAAGAAGAGTCATAACATAGGGTAAAAGCATAGACATATGTCACCCTTTTGTAAAGGAAAAGGGTAACAAAAGTATAGTTGTTCACATTCAATGACATAAAATTGGTATTATTATTTAGAATTTGAAAATGAAGTAAACTAATGAAATGAGTAGAAATGGTTGAACTTTAGGATTATAATTTTTAATAATTATTTGGAAACAAAATGATATGTTTTCTCAATTTTTATAGATAATTTTTTAGTTTCTGAAAATTAGGGGTTTAGTTCCCACCACAAAACTGTATGGAAATAAATTTATTTCTATTTCAACTCAAACTATGTTATAGATAACACATATATCTAGAATATTCAAAAATATAAATTGACTTTAGACCTATATTTTCTCTTTTATAGTGATTCTAATCTCAACTCAACCAAAATCAATAGTTTTAATCTCTCACCACATTTTTCAAAATAAATATATTCTAATTAAAAGAAAAGTTATACATTCAAAAAGAGGACTTTCTCCTCTAGAATGTCATATAGTTTTAAAATTATTTTGATATGATTTACTATTCTTTTCTGTTGAATTGGTAATCTTTCCTTGGTTGTATTTATTAAATGGGATAAACCAAGGTATCCCTTATGTTGTTTGTCCTCTAGTCCACATGTGAGGACAAGTCTTTTTTGTAATTCCTTTATTAAGGAAAATAGTTTATTCCTCCTTAAAAGGATTATGACTCTTGTTATGCACACACTTATAAATGTGACATTCATTCACATGAGAGTTACAAATAACTCCTCTTCTTATCTCTTTATAAGAGATGCTTCTCTCTCATTCTATGAACACATAATCACGATGTAGTTCATGTAATGAGCCCTATGGCTCCACATTATCTCCTTCTCTCTCTTTCTTCATTCTTAGCCATTTGCCTCATTCAAATAATTTACAAGGGGTTTTCTTTACTGTCCCCTTCCAAAATCCTTGTCTCCTCCTTTGTGTTGATCTTGGAAAGCTCTTATAAAGTATGGTAATTATGTTCATCACAAACTCTCTCGGATTAAATTATAATTCTTTATATTTAGTTCATTTCAATTTTATTATTTCTAATGTGGTATCAGAGCTACTAATCCTTGTTTTGAGTTTTATGTGATGAAGTTTTTCATTCATTGGAAGCGCATCTTATTAAATAATCTCTACTTGGGTATCTCTATTAAAAAAAAATTATTAAATATTTTTACTCTTTTTTTAACAAGTAGAATTTATCAATTTTAGTTTAATAGTAACTTTTATTTTTATTTTTATTGTTAAATATTTAAAATAAAAAATTACATTATTATTTCCCTAAACATTTTATTGAAGCGATTACTTAAATAATGATAAATAATGTTATTTATACATTATAGTCAATTAGATTTAATTCTATTCATATTATATATTTTTTAAATGTAAATAATTTCTCTCATCTATTTTTTTAATATTTAATATCTATTTTTTTTAGAACTTATGTGAATTTCTATTATTTTAAATCTTTTTTATATGCAACTTCAATTTCTATGTCAAAACCTATTGATTTTTTATTTTTTTAAATATATAATATTGTCACTACATATTTTTTAAAAATATATAATATTTATCTCACTCTTTTTAATATTTAATCCTAATATTCTTTTTTTAGAAATTATGAAAAATTTCTAATATGATCTTATCTTATCTATTAGCTTTCTAATTATTTTTTAGATTTTACCTTGATTTTTTCTCCTATTCCTTTAGAAACTTCCTATTATTTCCTAGCTCTCTCAACTATTTAATCCTGCTTCTATTATATTATCTTGTTTTGTTCATTTTTTTTTATCATAATTTTTTTGTTAATGAATTTGAGTTTTTTATTAGTTGTTGCTCATCCAAATGTCCCATTTTGGCATAGGGAGGAAGAACACTGACAAATAATTTTCCTTAATACATACTATTTTTTTCATTAATGGTGATCACTGCCCAACAAAGGAATTCTGATATTCCACTGGATGTGCTTTGGAAATGAAGTTGTTTCATATTCCTGTAGGCACTTGTTTTGTTTTGATTGATCATCTATTTAGGAGTGATAACTTGCAGTTAGTGCCAATGTGGTACCAAGAAGTTTAATTAGTTACTTCTACTTGTTACTAGTTTTTTGGATTTTAGATTCTAATACTATGTTCTTTAGAATTCACGTATCCTACATGCATGTTGCATGAACAACTCAACAATTTTTTGCAGATTAACAAGTGGAATCCATGGCTTTAAAATTAGCATAACTAGTTCAGCGAATTTGATCCAAATCTTCCTTATAATTTTGACATTTTATCTTGCATCCTATGCCACTAAACTTATTTTTCTATTTCAAGGCCTTGAAATGTCGAATCAACGACGCAAGTTCAGCGGTTCCAGAGGTTGGTCAGCTTTCACATAAGGGATAAACATAAGGGATCTCATTTTTTGCCATAAACATCAGGGATCCCATTTTTTTCCATCTTTTCTCCTTGTGTGAGCTTATTTTCCTTCTACTTATATTAAATTTCCTCATTCCTATTTCAAACCTACACTGTCATCATTTAGGAATCCTTCAAGAAAACCTTAGAGTTTTTTCTTATAAGCTTAGAATGAGAAGACTTTAATGTGGGTAGGAAAATGTTTAGAAAATATACTCAGTTTGATTATATTAGTTTATCCATTATTTTAGATATGTTGCTTTCTGCTATCAAATATTTTAGGTGTTATCATATTTGAATATAATTCTTTTATTAGTTTTTTAATGTATTATGATAGAAGATCTAGCAGTTGAGTATTTTCTTTTGGGCTTCTTAAAATATTTTATAACAAGTATAAAGTATTTGGAGTAGTTTACTTAATGGATTACCTATTTATAAATGAAAATGAATTACACTCCCCTACTAGTATTTTCTTGCTACTAATGTCTATGGCTATTAACTCTTTTAATGCTTGCTATTAATGCATGTGGCTATCAATTCTTTCGGGCCTCCTTCCTCAAATTTCCCCTCGGTGCAACCATGACTTTTATTACCATGACGATAAATCCTTAAGATTATTGCTCTCACAAACCCTGACTTCCTTTTCTAGTCAAAGAAGGAATCCTTTTTGCCAATTCCTCAAACCTTGCTCTCCTCCGATGATAAATGAATTGTAATGCACTGAACAAAACTATTTTTGTGGGAAAATTCTTTGGACTCTGATTTACACAAACCCTACCACCTTCACCAATCAAAACATTGAATTAAATTGGAAATAGAAACCCTAGTAATACCATTAAAATAGCTTTAAACCCCAAAATTTCTCCAAATTTCAATGCAGTCGTACCCTTTCGCTTTTTTCCTTGCAAGGTTTATTATTAATTTTTAATGTTTTCTTTAATTAATAGTGTGCTTTTAGTTATTTTATGTTATTATTTGTCATCAATAATTGTTAAGTTTAATATAGCCTTTTTTCTTTGTCCTTGCTCTAAGAAGTTTTCATTTTTTTTTAATAATAGACCTTGAGCAACTCATTTATTAATCAATTTTTTAGTATTAATCTTATATTTTATTTTCTTTCATTAATCATTTATAAGTTTCAATATGGTCATATTATAGGTTTTGAAGCTAATTTATAACCTCTATACTTGGTCTTTTGATCACATTTAGTATTGTTTCAAAGTTCTAAATCTTAAAACTCAATTATAAGTTATAAAATTAAGTTATAACTTACAAGTTTGGTTATTTACTTTAGTTTAATTCATTTTTTTTAAGTTAATTGTGTTACAAGTTATAAAATTCATTTATAATGTATATGTTTAGCCTTTATAATAATAATTCATATTTATACTTAGTTAGATACGTCTGACTTCAAGTCTTTTAAAATAATCTTCTAAGTTTCTTTTTTAAGGTTTTTGCATATTCCTTAATAATTTAGTAATGGTTCTACTTCCTTCATTTGCAAGCAATTTATTCCTATAACATTTTTTTTTCCTGCAGGGTTTGCATTATTATTCTATTACCAAATCTATTACAAGATATTCCCTGACAATTTTTTATTTTTAAATTGAGATTAATGTTTATAGAGTAATCATTCATAGCATTAATGAGGAAGCAACAATTGTTTCATTATATATTAGCATCCTTTCAAAGCTTTTTTTCAGGGCATTTTTTTTTCATTAATCTATTTCAAATAAAGAAAGTACATTAAATCAAGTTTTTTTTCTCACGTAAAACTAAAACTAGTTGCATGCCTAACCCTTACACCTAATTTGTAGAACCCACCGACTCCATTATAACCCCTATGTTGTCATCCCTTGAAGATCTGACCCTCATCTGAGGATGAATCCTTCGACTTTCATAGTATCAAACCACCACTAAGATTGTATCAAATAATGTATATGCCCTACCCACCATATCTTCTGGTAGTCTGCAATATGAATCATTTCCCTTTTGAAATACATGTGATTCCTTAGCCTCAATCCTATCTTCATTGTATCTAAAAGGGTCATTTGTACCTTACCCTCATCAAAATTCTTGATGGGAATAATTCCTCCCACCTATGCCTTTGAACCACGCAACAAATAACCATTGATTGCCTCATCCAATATGGCTGCATTCACAAATGATGGATTAATATAGATCTCTTGAATCTTCATCAATGTCCTATACTTGCATAACATATCATATATGTTTGAGTACAATATGGACAATATTTGAGTTTGATAGATAGGATGTAGTGCCCTTGGCCTCAACACTCCATCTCCTATTATGCTCCTTATTACATGCTCCACCTCTCTAAACATTGCTTGAAATAGTTCATAGAAATCTTCCCTCAGGTATGTTGATTCTAGAGGAAATTCTCATGTTAAAATAAGAATCATCACTTAGAGATTCAACACTTTGTGATCCATTTCCTCTTTGCAACTTGCATTCAATATACATAGATATATAAGTTTTTTTCCTTGACAAAAAAATACTTTTGCATACTTTACTTTCATATTCTTTACCTTCAACTAGAATCAGCTCGACTGAAGTTTTTTGAGTAAGACTCCAAACACTTCTCTGAACTTCATTCTCTTTGTTTACAACTTATAGAAGTTGTTTTTCTTTTCTCTTTGATTACACTATTGACTACCCAATGCATGTTAGTGCTTTTTTTGGCTCACTTGCAACTATCTATTCTGGTTATATTCTTTTGTAATTGCTAACATTTCTATCATTGCTTAATGTCTGTGTACATGTATGTATAAAAATAAGAGTTTTTTCTGTTGTTCATGTAATACGTTTTAACCAAAGCTTTTTTAGCTTTCATTATTTTTAAAATTTTGGTTACATTTTTTAAAAACAAAAAAGGTACTCTATTTTGCTTTGGCAAGTCATTCTTATATCATTTGTAATGATAATACATTTCTTTGACTATGATTGGATTTTTTTATTTTGATTTATCAAAAATCTATAGATAATCACCATTTAAGATATTTTGTCTTTATTCAAAATATTCATTCTACTTGAAATATACTTTAATAGAAAGATCCTCATTGTTTTTTTGTTAGAGGTAAATCATACTTTTTTAAGTATTATGACTTATCATTTACATTTATTTATTTAAGTATATATGGGTGCACGAATATATACCCAGATAAATATATAATTTTTTAATGACTATAATGATTCAGAAATTGATATATACCTTCACAAAATGAATTAAGTACTCATGTTTACCCTCAATGGAGTTTTATACCTGATATCCATATATTGTTTATTTCTCATTCATCTTCCTTAGATCTCTACATTTACCTTAATTCTAATTGGATTATGAGTTATCTTACACATTTGTCTTCACTGTGATCTATTGATTTGCACATAGTTGCAATTTTATGCTTTTACAACATCGTTCTATGCCCATGTTGGCACTTTATGGTTTTATACCATTGATATATATAAAGTTTTTTGATTTGCATAGGGAGCCATAACTATGTAGGTCCCCTCAATATAACTAATACATAGTTTCCTTATCTGGCCTATGGAGTATCCCTCTATTCTATATTGGTTTTCAGTCATGTTATATGGAGTTTCCCTCCATTTGGTTCTATTTGTTCTACTTTGAAAGGATGATATTTTATATAGAGTTCCCTCCATTTGGTTCTATCTATTCCACTTTGAAAGGATAATATCTTTATGGATTTCCCTCCATTTGGTTCTATTGGTTCCACTTTGAAAGATTGATATTTAAATGGAGTTTCCCTCCATTTTATTCTATATGAGTTTCCCTCCATGTTGTTCCATTTTGTTCCTCAATGAAGAGGATGTTATTATTGGAGTTTTCCCTCCAAATTTAGATGATTTGATCCAATTTGAAGGCAATATGTTGTTAAATCTTCATAATTCATTCCTTATTAAAATCTTAACAAAAATCATGATAATACTAATTTGATTAGCATGTCTCTTCTTTTACTTTGTTTTCATATATTAATGTGATAATGATCTGCATACCTTATTGCTTAGATCATGAGTCATGCACGTTATGTAGGGATGCCCCCATTAACTTGCAATGGGATGATTAATTAAGTGGACTGTCTATATCCATGTGATTAATGCAATGTTGATGCAAGTATCATTAGTTGGCCTTGTCTGTGGTCATTAGTGCATTAGTATAATATACTTTTCATGAGAACACCAATCAAGCCTTTTTTGTCCTTGATGATAATATTTTGAGCATATAATTTATGTTGATATTCGGTTAACTCCATTTCTTTGTGGTAACATGTTGTATTTTCCTCTCTTTTTTTCTATCAAAGTTTTCTTATCCTTATTCAAAAGGATTTCTAATTTGAATATAAGATGAAATATACTCCATGTGGATAGTTGTCTTGTTTCTTGTGTCTATGTTTTTTAGGTAATTCATCCAGGCACATACAAGACAATATTATTTGGTGTACTTTAATGAGCTATCCACTTCTCTCTTAGCTCTACGAAGATCTACCCACACTCACAAGTAGGGATAACTTTAAGAACCACTCCCTCCCCCCCAAATTTATAAAATTTTGGCGAATCACATGTCATTTGGGTGAAAAAAAATTAATAGTGTTAGTGAATTATGTGACAATCGATGGATATTTGGTGGCAAATTTTTTAATAGTTTAGACAATTTTTATAAAATAATGGCAATTATAATTTTTGTTCTTAATAAAATTATTAGTATTGATGGCGAATTATGTTTTGAAATATGGATATTGGTTGGAAAATATTTTAATAACCGATACCTTTTTTATAAAAAAAATGGTGAAATTATTTTTCAAATAATTGAATTAAATTATTTGTTATGGCGAATGGTTTTCAGAAATTATAGTTGGTATGGCTATTTTCAAAAGATGGGAAATAAGTAGCCTAATCTAACATACCAACTTACATAAATTATTAGCAACTGGCAAGTGATGGTTTAAAGACATGGTTGTTTGACCGTACATTATGGAAGCATAATCTTTGCCACTACCACTATAATTATGTTAAATGTATTATTTGAGAACTCAAACTGTCTGATGATCCAAGATCAATGGCTAAGGTTTAATTTCGGCCAACATTTCTTGAAGGAAGAAGAATTATCGAGGTAGTCACCGAAATGTTGATACATATCAAGGTAAGTTATCTGCAGAGTACAATGTACCTAAAAAGAATTAAATGCCATGTTAGTGATAGCGACATTCTCTCGCTAATACGCTACCACTAACCACACACCACTTCCCAAATTGGATAGCCAATTTCTGACAGTTTTTTATCAACAGTTACCAATACCATTGCAGTTTAATTTATCTATAACAATATATAATAAGGGGCTTTCTAATTAATGGTTCATAAGGCACAACACTTGGTGAAGGTTTTGCAAATGGGGTTGCAAGCTTTGGGTTTAACTGTGGAGGAAACTCCGTAGTTAAGCGCGCTCAGGCTGGAGTAGTACTGAGATGGGTGACCTCCCGGGAAGTCCCAGTGCTTCACCCCTGTGAGCATCACCTAGATCCAATGAGTGCTAAGTGTTTCATTTATTCTCATGAGAGATGGGTTCATGTTGAATCACTACTCATGAAACATGGGTCATCGAGTTTGACTCAAAATCACACAGTTAAATCCTGATATTCACATCACAATTTGACTAGCTGTGGAAATCATATCCTACTTATCAATATATAATAAGCCGAAAGATATCTTATTTTATTTGATGTAGGCAATATACTATTACATTCACTCTCTCCTATTATTCAATTAGTTTAATTAGTTTCCACCAATTATATATTAGTATTTTTGGAACATTTAAATATTTGTAAAGTTTTATTATTAATCTATCAATTTTATATGTTGTAGAAATTATTTTTCTCAAATTTTATTGGTTGATTTTGTTTACTCTTATAGGGCCCCTTTTTACGTAGACTTCCTCCATCTTGCTTTTCTTTAGGAAATATTTTCGGAGTAAATATTAATTTATAGATTTATCTTTTCTATTTTGCATACAAGTTGATTGATGAGTGCAAAATAAAATAGACTAAAGTATCTTTTTTTTATAAAATGTACAATTAACTGAGCAACAACAACTTTACTATTATTTTAAAAAAATATTAAATTAAATTTTTAATTGAACCAATTTTTAATATAGATTTTGAAAAACTCATAAAATTAATGAAGTACAAATACTCCCATAAAAACATTGATGAAGTACTTTTAAATTGTTATCAACAGATAAACTATTATTTTTATATATTTAAATATTTTATATTGATAGAACATATCAGTTTTAAAAAGATATTATAAAATAAAATTTATTGATCTCTTAAATTAAAAACATGTTCTATTTATAACCTCCCAACACTGAATTACTTAGTGTGAGGCTTGAAATTTGACAATCACCCCTAATTGTGAGATAAATTTTGTATTAAGTTTAATTAGTTAAATGTATTTAATATATTTTTAATAGTATACACATTTTGATCATGGGTTTATAGTGTATAACTGTATGAAAGGAAAAGTAAAAATATATTTTTAATAATAAAAGAAACATTTTAGCAAGTATTGCATATTTATTTGGTTCTCTAACTAATTTAAAATTAGAAATATTCAATTAGGTAAAAAAACAAAAACAAAAATTGATAGTAAGGATATATAAAATACTATCATTAAAATTTAGTCAAATGACTTTTACTTCCTAAAAATAATTAAAATGATTATTTGTTAATCTAACTAGGATTCAAATGTGTTATATGATAATAAAAATTGTTTACAATTTTTAACAAATTTTATAATTCGCAAACTTGTGTAACTTGAGAGCATTATATTTTTTACTTTAAATTGACAATTTATAAATTGAACTTATATTTCTAATTACTAATTGAATTAAAACTATAACGGCAAATACATGCCACTATGTGGCACTTGTTATTATTACCAATACAAAATGAACAAAGCTCGGATGATTGAAATGATAAACATTAATTACATGTAGATTATAGACAAAAAGATAAAAATTTAAAATGAACAAAGCTTGGGTTATTTAAATGATAAACATTAATTACATATAGAATATTAATTACATGATTCAGACTATCGTCCAATGATAATATATCAATGGTTGAAGGTTTATTTCAGGACCAAACATTTGGAATGAAGCCTCAACCTTGTTCAAGTGTTAGGAATGGTGACACATTTTTGTCCAACGTGTATCACTTAAGTTGCAGGAGATAGTATATTGATGTCTTGTCACTGTTAATTAAAATTTACAATTGGCCTTTTCCATTGGCTTAGCGGCTTCGCACACATTAAAGGACATGCCACAGTCCACTAGCAGTAGTACTATCAATCTTAATTACAATTGGCCTTTTCCATCGATTAAGCAGCTTCGCACGCATTACATGACAATGGACGGTGTTAGTGTTTAATTACAATTGGCCTTTTTGGTATGTACTTGCAATTATGTTCAAGATTTGAGAATATTTGCTAATTTAATGTAATTGAATTGGCAGTCAGACAAAAAAAAAAAAAATAATCCCTGGCACCCTGCCCACCAAGCTTATTTATAGGTGATTGAGTTACTTCTTTCATCATTGCTCATCTCATTTTTGGTATTCGATAGGTCTGGTTTGTATGGTGTTAGTCTACTAGAACTTAGAGTTTGAACTTTGTAGTAAAGATGGACAACCCTATTCGCCTCAAATGCACTTTGGAAGAGGAGCAGAAGGCCTTTCTAGGTCGCATTCCTGAGGAAAACCTCTTGTCAATTTGCAATGAGGTTGTTCCATGCTCTAGTGTGAAGTTTGTTATTGCTACTGTCAAAATGGTTCTGGGGCATGAGTTTTTGGAGAATGAGAATCAAGATTGTGTCAACAGTGGCATTACGTCACAATTGCTAGCCTCCTTGCTTGACCTCGAAGAAGCAAGGGCCAAAATTGTGCTACTCCTAAGGAAGATTTTTAAAGTAGTATATTTGGGTGATGACATTGAAATTGTCACTCATGTAGTTTTGGGAGTGGGGATCCCTTGGGCAGGTGAAGTCCACAAGCTTCTGGAACCTGGCCAGAATGTGGTCCTACAACCATTTTTACTGGGCTTGACTGTTGGGCAGTTGCAGCACCATAGGAAATGTGCAAGAATTGGGTTGAATTTTCTTTGAAAATGATTTTTCCTAGATGAAGTGGAAGATGGCAACCACTTGCTACAAGAATTCACAACCATGGTCAATTCTAGTGGTTTCTACAATGAATAGTACAGTAGTACTAGAGTCTAGGGTTTTCCCCTGATTTTGTAAATATGTAAATTTCAAGAAATATCAATGAAATTTCTAGAGTTTCAGTTCCATATAAAATTGTATTTCATTGTTTTAACCTCTTATGCTTACTTATGCAACATTGCAATATTTTGGATTTTTGAATTTTCTATTGAATTGTTTATAAAAGCCTATGTGAATATAAAATATTATTTATAATGATAATCACTAATACATTTCCCCTAGAAACAAGGTTGCAGAGCAACATAGTTCCTACCTCAAACTTTACCTAATAGCAAGTTATTACTTATTATTAAAAATTTATGTGAAATTTGATTGGTTAAAGTTGTTTATTTCAAACACTGGTTAAAAAAGTTTGTTGCCTATAGTTCCTATGACAGGCACTAATAACTAATGTCCAAATAGTAAAGTTAAACTACCAAGATTAATTATGTAAATAATTGCATTTCTGCCTTCATTACAAATTTTAGGTAAAATTTTATTATTTTATGTATTTTGTTGCTTGCGTAGAAGATTCATTTTCCACTTCTTTTGATTTTAAATAAAGTTTTGCCAAAAAATAATAATAATAACAACTACAAGAGCTTTGTTGGAGCACGAGTCCCTGCCTATTGTGAAAAGAAAGTAGAAATATTATAGCTAAAGATAAATAATATTAGTTAGAGATATAATTTGTGAATATATAATATTAACATTTTAATACAAATTTTAGATATATATTTGTGTCTTATGAAATATATTTAATTTTAGCTATATAGAAAATTTAATTTAATTTTTATAAATTAACAAATATATTAAATTGTAACTTTGATTTGAGGATTTGAGGCTAACTCATTGATCCATGTTAATTATATGATTAGCACTTACATATTAAATCTTGAGGTGATTAATAATATTAATATTACTTCAAAATATTAATGTATAGATAATGTCTTAAAAATCTATTAATATTAGTTTTGATTGTACTAGCTAGTTGTTTTCCCAAATATTTAGTTAAAACTAAATAGTAATATTATCTTAAATTACTCTGTATATGCAATTATGCAACTCGGTAGTCTCACGAGGCCACCACATCGTTCATGAATCACCATTGTCATTGGATGTTTATAGATCAACGACCAAAGTTGAGTTTCAGGCTGAAAGGTAAAAAAGAAACCTTGTCATTTCAAACGCATCTCGAAATCATGACACATGTCACTAAACTCCTCGGTCGACCAACAAATAAAAATTTCATTTCAATTTGGTGATGACGTGACACTGACACGTCTAACTCATGATGTGAGTCATCCTGATACCTGACTAGCTTAGTTAATGGGAGTGGGACCCACGACCCATAGGGCCAGCACACTATTCACCAGTGTTGTTGGATGTTTATAGATCAATAATCAAAGTTGAGTTTCAGGTTGAAAGGAAAAAGAAACCCTGTCATTTCAAACGCGTCCTGGAATCGTGACACATGTCACTAAACTCCTTGATCAACCAACAAATAATAATATCATTTCAATTTGGTGATGACGTGACACTGACACATCTGACTCATGATGTGAGTCATCCTAATACCTGGCTAACTTAGTTAATGGGAGTGGGACCCACAACCCACGGGGCCACCACACCATTCCCTGGTGGCATTGGATGTTTATAGATCAACGACCAAAGTTGAGTTTCGGGCTCAAAGGAAAAAGAAACCATGCCATTTCAAACACATCCCAAAATCATGACACATGTCACTACTCAGTTAACACATTGACATAATCACATTCCACTTGCAGTTAATGGTGAAATTATGAATGACATTAATACATTATGATGGGTTAGTTAACACTTAACGCATGTCTAGTAACTAGTGGTCCATGATTCCACTCACATTTAAACTAAAAGTGTACTATGTGACAAGTGTGATGACTATAGACTATTGAGTACAGATTGTACAAGTTTGGCACATTAAGTTTCTTTAATTTTGCAGTTATACATTGTCTGCAGATTTAGAAATTAGATAGGGGTTGCAATGTACAAAGTTACAGTGCAACAAAGTTAAGGATTCTTAATTTCTAGGTTGAGGATTGTGGTCCGAGGAAAGCAACAAACTACAGTCTCTCAGCTCTCTGCAAAAATTGAAACTAAGGGCAACATGAACGTGAACGGGTAAGTGTAACTACTAAAATCCTAAAAATTTACGTCCCACATTTTAAATTTTTCAAGCCTCTTGATTTACAACTTTACTGTTTATATTATATTAAAAAAATTAGTCTATAAGGTTTTAATTTTGAATCACCCCTGTAGGCTTGTAGCTGTGTTTAAATATTTACCATGATGGGCAAAACAAATACCAAGAATAACATCGAAAAAATAACAGAATTCCACAATATGCTTAAAACACCAGGTTTCAGTGATTTATTCCATGATATACATGATCCTGTTATTCATGGAAATAAGGATATAATGGAGATAAGATTTGCACTTGAAAACAAGTGGAACGACCCAAATAAGGCTTCAAAATTTTGTTCATTTAACCCTAGTGTAAATGCAACTACAAATAAAATTGCACTATGGGTAGCTGGGTCGGCACTCATGGCATTACCTCAAGTATTCCCTTGCCCAAAAATTGTTATTCTCTGTGTTGAAAATTATGATGAAAATAGAATAGAAATTGTGAATAAAATTACTCAGGAGGAAATTTTGTCCATAACTGAGAGTGAATTTGCTAGTCTATTGAACCTAGGTTTTCAACAACAACAGTCAAACGTACATATTAACCTGGGAAAGCTAGCAGATGATTATGAAAAATTAGATGCAAAATAGAGAGATTCTTATATCAAAGGAATAACAAGCGGTTGTAGGCTGAGTCCAAATCACATGCCTCCTTATGATTTTGAATTTTTTGTGCCATGGGCACAAGATAGTATTTCCTTGCTAGCATTTTTTTTGGGATTGGATAGTAACAAAAAATTGGATGCCAGCATTCTTGAAATGCTTTATCATATTCATTTTTAAAAAGAACCAGTAAGATATTGTTTAATTGAGCACATTGTTCGTTGCATGCAAGATCAATTACTAATGATTCAAAGAGGTTCAGAGAAGAAATTTAGATTCACAACCTACTTGTGCTATCTTCTCCTAGCAAAGCATCATGCATTATTTGAGGAAAACAAGCTTTGCAGTCAAACTCAAGGCCAAAATCCAATATATGAGTGGATACCTCAGATAAGGATGATTGATGATAGAAGGAACTACAACAATTTTGTAGACTTCTTTTTGGTACCAATGTACCATAAAATTATAGGCACTCCAATGCCTAGATTTCCTGTTACTTGTAGAAATTGCATTCAACTTGGAAGTGAACTACAATTGGCTAACTGGTACTTAATGGAAGAGTACATTGTCTTAAGGTTTTATGGTTCATGGGTAGAATCCTACAAACTTCCAATACATATAACAAAGAGGTTATTTGCATTGGAATATGTACAACACATGGAGAGCACAGATGTACTCTTTCATGGTTAGCAAAAGAAAATGATATTTCCCTCCTTGCCATTCTCCTTTGGAGGGTTCGCATTTGAGAGAAGAGGATTCAAAGTGGAAGAAGCCTTTTTTTCAATTTTTCGATTTGATGTTGACAGTCACTGGCAGTATGATCCACTAAACATAATTGGAGCAAGGCTTAAGGGCATTGGGACTTCTGCAAGCAAATATCAACATGAAATTATACCTTTGATTGAAAAATTTAAAAACATGGACTCCTGGGAGGAGGTCAAAAAAAAGATGGAGAAATATGCTACTAAAAATAATATGTCAATACAAGAATTGTCATCACAAATAATGGCATTGCACAAATAGAAAGGAAAAGTGCAGGGCATGACATCATCCAAATTCTACAAGAAAGCCAATAAATCATCTATAAAACCTATTCCAAAAGAGTTAATGAATGAATGTATAGATGTTGGATGGAGTCGAAGCAAAATTTCTCATTTGGGAAATGAGGAAGAATCTCGATGAGCCAAAGACCTCTGTAGATTGTGATGAGGTTGAAGGGGATACAATGTTTGACAAATTGTGGAATAAAGAACATCCACCTAAAGCACATCACAGTGATACTGATGATGATTATGATGACCAGGATTCTTTGAATCCCTCATCTAGTACACAAATTCAGAGAGGAGTTGATGCATCCACCAAACTTCTATATAGAAAAGGGGCAGAAATTGTAGAAAAAATGGGCTACCAAGGTTCTGGTGGTCTAGGTCCCAGTGGAGAAGGGGTTTGGTTACCACCTCAACCACCAGCTGTAGCACCAAAACATGGTCAGAAACTAGGCCTTGGGCATGGAGATCAATCATCAACTCAGTCAATTCCATCCACATTGGATTCATCTCAATTAATTAAATTTGTTCCTGCTTCATTTACAGTTCCACTTCCAAGCACTGAGATTCAATCAGAATCAACTGTCACTCCCACAACTATAGATATCATGGATACAACTACAAGTAGTGGTTCGAAAAGGAAATTGTATATAGATGCAAAAAACTTTGGTCCCAAAGATCAAGAAAGTGTAAAGAAGCAGAAGGTTATGACAAGTATTAGTAGTACTACTAGTACAACAATGCCAATAGTGACTATGAGTCCAACAATTGCCCATCCTTTAGGACAAAACCCTTAGAATAGTCCACAAACCCCACTAATGGGTCTAGGTGTTGGTTATCGTCATGGTATTGGTGGAAGCTCGTACATCAAAGCAAGTGCTACTACTATTTCACCATTCAAACATTCAATTGTCTCACAAAATCTTTATTTTTGTTACAATGAATTTGTAACTAAATATGAAAAAACAAAAAACAAGAATAGACAAAATAGTAACACAATGAAGATGGAAGCAACGTTTGTAGCTCATGATGCAGAACCTACAACCAACAGGTTATTTCCCACATATTAACCAGATAAAGATATGATGAAATTCATGGTTGTTATGCCCCCAACTAGAGATAACAATCCACTAGAGAGTCAGTTAGATCCATCTAAATTTCAAGTTAGCACCCTCCAAATGGATTTATCCAAAATTAAAAATGTGGACAAGATAAATGTGCCCAAAATGACCAACCAAGTGGTCTACAGTTCTGTGATGAAGTTGGAGAGAGAGAAAGGAAAGCTTCAAGGCACAATGGATAAGTTAAAGGCAGACCTGGCAAATGTAAAGGCAAGTGAGAAAGCAGTAGTAAACAGGTGCAAAGAATTAGAGAAAAGGATAAAAAATTCATCCTCTGGCTCTAAAGAAG
The DNA here is from genome assembly GCA_028749045.1 of Cupressus sempervirens. Lineage (NCBI taxonomy): Eukaryota > Viridiplantae > Streptophyta > Pinopsida > Cupressales > Cupressaceae > Cupressus > Cupressus sempervirens. The sequence continues at coordinate 1,090,774,449 of CM053785.1, forward strand.
CAATTGAACAGCAAGAACAAATGGACACAAAACTAAAAACTCTGAGGGAAAATTTGGAAAAAATGGAAAAAAAAACTTCAGGATGAAAAAGACTCTTTAACAAAGTTATACAGAAACTTGGAGAATGCTACAAATGTAAACAATAAGTTAAATAAATAATTGGAAAATGAGAGGGTAAAAAAAACAGAGTGGGAAGAGAAAGCAAAAGGGTGGGAAAATAAAGCAGAGCAAATAAGAAAACATAGTGAACACCAGTACTCAAAAATGAAAGAAGACCTAAAGAAGGCAAATGATACTATTAGAAAATATGAAAATAGCTAGAATGACCATGTAAATAATACAGTAAAGAAAATAAAAAAATACTTTTGGGGGCAAATAAAGACTTCTGCTGATAGGTTGTGTGATTGGTTCGAACTCTACGAAGCTCTTACAAATGTTTTTGGGAAGCTGAAAGAGCAACTTGAGGAGAACAAAAGTTTTGGTCAGAGACAAAAAATTGCAAAGTGGATTATGGAAGAAATCAATAGCACTACTGACAGACATTTAGCAAGCAAGGAAATTCAAGACCGTATTGGTTCAATAATAGAGGTGACCTCTGTATTTCATAAATGTCAAAAACTAATAGAAGCAGAAGAAGTTCTTGCTTTATTTGGGCCAAAGCTCACCAAGATGAACAATAAAACAACAAAGTTGATATCTCTTGGTTTACCGAGTCCTAGACCTAATTTCTCAACAATGGGTCTCGTTGGAAGAGAAGTTTACAAACAAAAGTTGGAGGACCAAATAACCTCTATTTAGGCAACCTTCCTTAGGACAGAACTCATGAAGGCATTGCAAAGTGCATCAAAACATTCACAAATTTTCATGCACTACTAGAATGAACATTGCTTGAAACTCGCTCTTCCAAGTATGGAATGCTGACGAGAATGCAGGTCATTTACCATAACATCAAAAAAATTTCCCTTCCAACTAAAAAAGAATGGAGCATAGTACAAAAACTTATAGTCTGTATGTGAAAGTACTTTCAGTTTCAATCATCTCTATATCTTTACTATATATGAATATCTTTCATATTATCCTACATACTACAGTCTAGACTCTAGAATTGAGTTTAAAGTAACAAGTTTGAACTTTTTTTTTTGAATAGGATCAATGTTGCAATCTTGCAGATGCTATTGCCTATGCTAAAATTACTAATTTACTAAACTGGCCTGTCAAATGCAAAAATGTACAACTAAAGTTGTAGAGATGTTGTAGACTTGTAGATGTCTTACTGATTTAGATTTTGAGACTTCACATTAGGCAAATCAACCTAAAGCTATTGTTGCTCCCTTGTTTCTATAAAAGGGAATTCAGGGTCATTGGCTTACAAGAATTGTACCATATGAACATTGAATGATAGGATATCATATAGTAGTTAATAAGTTCAAAAAATACATATTGGTTGCCACTGCTAATTTAGCATAAATTTCCTCAATTTTCCAATTCATCTCTATGTCATCATCATCATCCAATTCTGGTAGTCCAGTTGCTTCATTGTTCACTTGATTTTTGTTTGTGTCTTCTTCAACTTCAAGTTCACTTTGACCTCCGCTTCTATGACTCCCAATCCCATGGCCAGTGCCAACTATACTTGTCCCACTTGGAGTCATTGTAGGACATTAGTTAATGGTGTTGCCTAGTCCCACCCCTCTTCTTTTGCATCTTTTCTTCCAGATTTCCATTGCTTTTTGAAAAGGAAAAGTATTAACATTATACCTAGATGTGTATACCCTCAAGCATGATTCCAAATTCTTGTCTAGTTTGTTTCTTAACATTGATTTTAGGAAGCCCAAACCATTGAAAACTCTCTCATCCTCTACTGAACCCAATATCATGGTTTGACATAGATCAGCAAGCTTGAAATACTCTAAAATTTCTTCATGCAACAATGTGCTCTATTTTAGTTATGTCCAAAGCTTTGTTGTCGAGCCCTCTTCATGTGGGTTACGCATTAATTGATATTGATGCTTCATGGTCCTTGCAAAGATGCATGATTGATGTCTAAGAAGACCCTCATCTAATATTCCATTGATAGTCACTCCATTGAATTCTATAGATTTGCAAAATTCCTTTATCAAAATCAACAGCCTTCTACGATAATCTTCCTTATTGTTGAAAGACCAATATTAAGGAAACACAATTTCCATGGCCTCAAGCAGTTGATCATATGGGAATCGTGATATTATTTTAGAGGAAACTCTATAGGCTATGTCCCTTGCAGTAGATGCTATAGACTCGACGATCTTGGTAAACTCTTCCCTTGTAACTCTTGTAGCTCACTTCTTTGCGGCACTATAGTACATTGGTATCTAAAATCCCCTTACACAAACACATAAATATCCATTTTCAATGATCTTTAAATAATTATTAGGATCATCCAAATCTATTAGTTTTTGCCAGTGATTAAATCTATCATCAGATAAATTTAGGTCAGTACGATAGAGACTATCGAGGGCTCAGAATGATATTTTATGTAACTGAGCATATCCTACAATATACATGGCTCTTTGCTGGGATTTTTTCATAATTAACCTCATTTATTCTAGCATGGGAAGAAGAGATGCCAAAGTCAAAAGTTTCTCTATATTGCTTAACCTCTGAAGCAGGTTGCCACATCTCTGATTTTCTACATTGTCTCAATTTTCATACATCAGTCCAATCAAAGATTGATATTCAAAAAATATTTGATGTGATGGTCCATCCAAAGAGATCCATCTGGTATCAACATCTTTTAGAAGCTTGTTTCCATCAATAATTCCATCAGTAAAGTGCTAAAATTCTCTAAAATGCTCGGGACTTCGACAAAAATATGCATACAACTCTCTTACTAAATCTTCAACCTTGTTTACTGAAGGAAACTTCTTCACAACTCTAAAAGCAAGATTCATCCTATGGGCCATACAGTGAATGGCAACAACATATGGTGAACAAGAAGCTTGCATCTTTGTGCAAAGACCATTCCTTTGACCTTGCATTACTGAAGCTCCATCCACTCCAACATAGACCAACTTCTTCGCTATTGTCAATTCATCCATAGCTCCATATTCAATTAAATTCCTCTTTACTAACTGAAATAAAGTTTCTATCTCTCTCAATTTAGCAATAGATAGTAGATGTGGTTGGCAGACATTATTCTGTATAGTATAAACATGCATGCATACCCATGACGTATTATCTATTACCGTAACTTTGTCTAAGGACAATGCAATAAAGGTTGACTCTTTTATTTTTCTTTGTACATCATCTATTTAAACCAGCACAATACAACTTGCCCATTCCCATCCACTATTTATCGACCAATGACTGACAAGATAGTTAGGAACTTTCAGAAAGCATAAAAAACCACTCATTTTTGGATAGTCTATCATTGGATGCCCTCTGCTCAAAATATAGAAAACATTACTTAATTGAATAGCTTTTCCACGTTCTTCTACTTCACTTGCTTTTGCAAAAATAGCATTAATAGAACCTTGTACTTCACCAGGCTTCGTCTGAAATTTCTTAAACATATAATATTCTTCAGCATTCCTTTTATGTTGACATTGCTCCTTTGTTTTATATCTTACCATTTTTATTTCCTTACCGTCTACAGTTGAGGTTTCATAAATCTTACCAACATGTTTCTCTATGGTGTCTAGTTTAATTTGCAACCACTTTTCCTTTTTATACTTCCAACTACAAATTGCACATCTACATTCTACTGGTGGCTCACCTACAATTGGATTGTCCATGGGCTCAATGAATGGATACTTTGCTGCCTAATCAAATTTAAATCTCCTAGCCATCTCCCAATGACGATCAGTTTTTCTTTCAATTTTCCTCTCCCTTTAGTGTTATTGTTAATTGCACCTTCATCATCACCGAAGTTGATTGATTCATCTTGGTACTGGTTATTTACTAGATATTTTACTTCAAGGTCATCTTCATTAGAGATATCAGGTTCTGCAACTCCGTCACCAGATTTATTAGGCTCCCCAATTTGTTGAATGGACTCCTGTGTAAGTTGAGATTGTACAGGCTCAGGTCTGATGATGTACCTTCCTTACTTTGACCAACACTATTGCATCTACCCCTGCCAAAGTATGAAGATATATTTCTGCATTTCGTTGGCCTCTCTTGGACATCTCCACCTCCATTAGTCCTACTCCTCTTCCTATTTAAATTTGATTGTGACATCTCCATCAAATTAAGGCTACAATAAAATACTATGGACTCATAGTCATAGTCATTCTGATTCTCTATTGATCGCAATACTATGAAGAAGGCTCCTTCTTTCGACATGTTTCAATAATGAAACTCATATATCTTAAATAGACAACTACAAATAAACTGTTTTCATTTTGGCGAATGGGTCGACCATTACATATGATAAGAACTAATATTTGGTGAAGCTCACGTAATTTCAAGTAAACGAGTTGGAAAATAGGGCGATAATTTGGGACCCTATTGTGTGTGATGTATGGCAAATTGGGTCCTAGGAAAAATAAAAATTTCACATAGGAAAATGGGAATTTGGCAAATGATGATCGTCAAAAGAGACACTCAATTAATTCTGTGGCGAATAAGAGTAAACATTAAAGAGAAATATAGGCGAAGAAGCCAACTACCAAATTGAAATTATGTAATAATAGTGGTGAACGTTTTGACCCCTAAATGAGTATTTTATAAAATCTAGGCGAACCGATCAACTAGTATATGGTGTTTTTTTTTGCCAATTTCTATAGCCCGATCAGGACATATTCGCTAATTGGCAACTAATCGCCACTGAAAAAATCCCTACTCACAAGAGACCTTTTGCATAACTGAAGACATTCTCAAAGATCAAGTTGCTACTATTTAGAATTTCATTGTAAAAATTTGGGTTTACTACCCTTTGATGTAATTTCTCCAAGTAAAGATTAAAGGGGGGTGTTAGAATTGGTGATCTTTCCTTGGTTGTATTTATTAAATGGGATAAACCAAGGTATCCCTTATGTTGTTTGTCCTCTAGTTCACATGTCAGGAGAAGTCTTTTTTGTAATTCCTTTATTAAGGAAAATAGTTTATTCATCCTTAAGAGGATTATGACACTTGTTATGCACACACTTATTAATGTGGCAATCATTCACATGGGAGTTACAAATAACTCCTCTTCTCATCTCTTTATAAGAGATGCTTCACTCTCATTCTATGAACACATAATCATGATGTCATTTGTGTAATGATCCCTATGGCTCCACATTATCTCCTCTCTCTTTCTTGATTCTTAGGCATTTGCCTCATTCATATAATTCATAAGGGGCTCTCTTTGCTTTCCCATTTCAAAATCCTTGTCTCCTCCTTTGTGTTGATCTTGGAAAGCTCCTATAAAGTATGGTAATTATGTTCATCAAAAAATATCTTGGATTAAATTATAATTCTTTAATTTTAGTTCATTTCAATTTTATTATTTCTAACATTTTCTTTCTTAAAATTGACATCTTTCCAAGGGTTAAAATACATGCTTGTAGAATTTTTTAATTACAATATACTATATCTAATTAAAACACTATAAAATCTATATAATAATATTCTTGACTTTGAGCTCTATAAAATGGTGTTTTATTTTACTAAAAAAATATCATAAAAAATAGTAAGAGTTATTGAAACGTGAGTTTTCTGAAATAATATTTTTATTTTAGTAATTGGATACAAACTAGTATAAAACATGCATTTAATAGACATTTCCAATTCGAAAAGTGTGAGACCATAAATAACTTAGCTAGAATAAATTTATCTAGATCATATGTTCAATAAAATTTAATTTTTGGATAGAAATACTCAAATTCAATTGTTTTAATAAGTTATCCTGAAAGGTGACACAAATTTGAACTTTTACCCCATAATGATGATTGACATTTCCTCTACTCTCAACAATGTTGGATTTGATGAAATCAAAGATTGTCCTACAACTCGTGATATATGGAATGAGCTTAAAGATATCCATGGAGGAGATGACAATGTGAGGAGAGCTAAGGAAGAAAGTCTAAGAGGTCAATTTGATCAGATGAAAATGAGAGAAAATGAAAACATTGCACAATATAGTGAAAGAATCAAAGTAAGTGTAAGTGAAATCAAAGCCTCATGAGGGAAAATAGATGATGTGAGAGTAGTCAACAAGGTACTCAGAACTCTTCTTCCTATTTATGCAATTAAAGTGTCATATATTCAAGACATGATATGTGATCCTAAAATGATACAACTTTGGATGTACTATTGGCAAGGTTGATAGCTTTTGAGTTAGATAACTTTGATAATTATAATCCTAACTCTAGTGGCATTGAGTCTTCATTTTAAGCTAAACTATCACTTAAGAAGAAAGGTGGAAAATCTAAAAGAAAAAAGTTTGACAGTGAATATTAAGAAAAATATGATGATGACCTTGAAGTCATTAAAGCTCTTATTTTAAGAATATTCCCTTAAGGAAAAAGAAAGTACAAAGACAAATATTTCTATTTTTTTTATTGTGAAGAAGCCGGTCGCATTGCTGCAAGGTGTCCAAACAAAGAAGGCAAATAATTAAAGGAGCATGACAAGTACAAAGGCGAGAAATATTTCAAAAGCTACAAAGATTATAAGGATAAAGGTACGAAATATTGTTACATGGCTAAAGATACAGATAGTACTAATGAAGATGAAATGGTTTACATTGTTGTAAAAGATGAATAAGATGATGAGAATGATAAGCTAGCCCTCATTTCTTATATTAACAAGAATAACACATTGATTATTGATAGTGGTTGTTCTTAACACATGACTAGTGATAAGTTTAAATTTGAGCTCTTGGAACACTATGATGGTAGGAGTGTCAGATTTGGTAATGATGAACTTTGTCATGTAAAAGGAAAAGGTTATATTACATTGACTAATAAACTCAGTGTGACAACACTTATAGGGTTGAAGGACTGAAACACAATCTACTTATTCTGGCATAATTGAACAACATTGGATTCAAGGTAGAATTCATGAATGGCATGGCTGAGCTATTCGATGGAAAAGGAAATCTAGTTGGGACTAGAAATCAAACCAAAGGTAATCAATTCTATCTATATCTAACTGAAAGTTCATCTTTCCTAGCTCAAGTAGAGTAAAGTTGGTTATGGCATAAAAGGTTTTATCATGTGAATTTTGATAACCTGGTCAACATAAGAAAGAACATAAGAGTGAGAGGCATTCCTACTCTAAAGAAACCTAATATAGGCATGTGCAAAAATTATCAAATTGGGAAGATGGGAAAGATAAGTTTCAAAAGAAAGAATTATCATTCGGAAGAAGTTCTGGAGCTAGTTGATACAAATGTTTATGGAACAATTAGCATAGAAAACTATTGTGGAGATAAGTAATTTATTTCATTTGTTGATGATTATTCTAGGATGATGACAATTATGTACCTAAAAGATAAATCTGAAGCATTTCAAAAATTCATGTGGTATCTAGCTAAAGTGGAGAAAGAAATAGGAAAGAAACTAAAGTGTCTTAGGTTAGATAGAGGAGGTGAATTCATCTCCAATGAATTCAATGAATTCTATAATGAAAGAGGAATCAAAAGACAAGTATCTGGACTTGGTACACCTCAGCAGAATAGCATAGCAGAAAGAAGAAATATATCCATCATGGATTGTGCAAGAACACTAATGATAGAGAAAATTATTACAATCAAATACTGGAAGGAAGAAATCGGCACAATAGTTCATACCTTGAACCAAGTTCAGCTGAACAAGGACTTAGATCAAACACTTTATGAATTATGGTATGGCTATAAGCCTAATGTTTGTTATTTCAAAGTATTTGGAAGCAAATGCTATAGCTTGAAAGAATCCAGGAAAAGAAAAATTGATGTAAAAAGTGATGAAGGAATATTATTGGGATACTCCAACAAGAGAAAAGCATATAAATGTCTGAATCTTTCTACTCACAAAGTCATAGAAAGTGCACATGTGAAAATTGATGAGTTTGTAGAAAAGAGCGAAGAACAGAGAAGAAAAGAAAGTCTAAAAACTACAAAAACTTTATATACTTTGAACCTGATACTACACTTGAAGTTCAAGAAAATGCAATTTGGAATTAGAAATCGTTACCACCCAAGTCCCCTAAATCCATAGTTCAACCTGAGTTGCAACTAATGCAACCTAAGCCATAGTCTAAAGGACCTGAGTTTCAATCCAAAGGACCCAAGTTTCAATAAGTGGAAACTATGTCATAGACTAAAGGATTTGAGTCATAGACAATGGGACCTGGGCATGATTCAAAACATCATTTTGAACATTGTGAACCTAGTGAATTTAGAAAGAAGGTACTATCCTTGCTAGATATGTTAGAAGATATCATGCACCTAAGAAAATCATTAGAGAATGTAGATACGTCTCTCAAAGATAAAACCAACTTAGAACACATTCTCAAAAGAACAAATAGTAAACCATACATTTGGGATGATAAACTCATCTAGGGTGCATCCAAAGATGGGTCATACAACGTTAAGTTAGGATACAATATTGTTATCAATTCACATAGGTGGGAAAATATTAACCTTCATTTAGAATTATATTAGGATGTAGCTTTCCTGCTTAGGGCTGGCATATTCCTGTAGGTGGCATTCCAAAATTGAACTCTAACTACAGACTAATTTACTGTAATAGGATTTGGAGATCTATCCCAATGTAGCCTCTGTAAGGTTAACTCTGAGACCTCATATCACCTTCTCTTTAATTGTCCCTTTTCTCAGGAATGTTGTCATTGGATTAGAAATAAGCTCAGTTGGACCTCTTCACTTCTTGAGAATTTATCTTGTCATCTTTTGGGTTAGCCTATTAAGAACAAGATTAGCATATATGATAAACTTTGGAATATAACTCCAACAATTCTAATGTGAGAAATTTGGAAAGAGAGGAATAGATGAACCTTCAACAAATTAGAATTTAGTATGAAATATTTTCTAAATAAGGTTCAAGCATCAATTAGACAAGTTATGAATAGCTATCTACAAAAAACATCAAAAATTGAAGGGACATTTTCTGACTGGGATGAGATTATGAAAAGGAAATGGAATAATCTTATTAATCCCCTATTATTATATGAGAAAAATGATCTTAAAGCTAGGAAAGTGTGTAAATGGGAAGCACCCCAAAAGGATGGAAGAAATTAAACTTTGACAGAGCATCAAGAGGAAACCCCAAAAAAGCAGTCCAATAAGATGCATAATTAGGTCAAAAACTAGAGAATGGATCATAAAAAGAACCAAACCCATGGGTATTGCTACAAAAAATATAGAAAAATTAGAATCCCTTTAGGAAGGTTTATAGTTAAGTCTAAAAAATAAGATAACTAGATTAATTTTGAAGGAGATTTTCAAATTATTATGAATACTATTAGAAAATGTGAGACACCGAATTGGGTGATGAATTTCAAACTTGAAAGCATTTTATGTTTAATAGATCAATTTGAAGAGACCAGATTCAAACATATTTACCATGAAGGTAATGTAGAGGAAGATGAGTTAGCAAATATTGGAGTCCAAGGAGAAGATTTCATGCTTCAATCTTGTTCATTCTTCCCAGATTTTAATTAGAATTAATAATATATCCTAGGTATGATTTAGATATGTTAAGTCTATTACAAACCTCTTTAGTAGATCGGCATTTGACCTAACTTCTCATGATTATTATATGAATCATCAACTAAGGTGCTCTAAATCTGTGAAGCACTATTATTTAATCATTTAGAGGAATGATAATTATGTTTTGTAAATCCCCACATCGCATTTGATTATGAGTATTTACTATGTGGAGTAGCATGCATTTATCATTACCTGGTGTCTAACACATTCTTCTTCTCTATTTTTCCCTTTTTAGGTCTCTATTTTTTCATTAGGTGTGTGTTAATGCAATCTTCTACTGTTTTTAAGCACTTATGGAGTCTGTTATTTCCCTCTTTCACTCCGTAGAAGTTAGGACTAGGGTATTTAGAGGGTCTTTTAAACAAGAAAGATAAAATTGGATCCTTAATATGGTTGATAATGTGTCTAGGTTTTCTATTTCTTAGGCCATAGATGAAAATGCATTCAATTACAACTTCACTTGGCATACTAATAGTTTTGTTATTGGCTCCTTTATAGGTTGCCTTGCTAGGGCAAACATTGATAGAGGGTAAATCATTATGCTTTGCTATAATATCTTTGACCCAACATGGTAAGCTAGTTTGGAAAATGTTGTGCTCAGTAGAGACCAGAAACTAAGAATCCCACTTCCTGAATTGTATATGGCATACACTCTGAGCGATCTCTCACATTTCAATGTAGCTAGGCAGTTGTCTCTATACATTAGGGACAACATCCAATTCTTCTATTCCTAGCCAAAAATGGAGGCTAGTGTCATCTTCCTTATTCATTGGAGAGGAATCAGAGAGGACCCAAGTAAGGAGTGGCTTGTTAATTTTCTATGATTGTATGAAGCTTACATCAAGTTGGGCATCTCTTTTGAAGACCTTGACATGTTGGAATTCATTATTCCCAATTTAATTAAATCTAGCATGGAATTTTTGGCTTATGTTTTCCCTCTACGTTTGAAGCTAGATGACATGGGCAAAGTGAGAGACATCCTCATGGTTTACTAGAGGAAAGAAGAGGAAACTCAATGCTAAACTCTAGCTAGTGTACAACTTGTTGATCTTATGTCTTTTTGGCTTTCTTTAGGTTTTTTGTTTCTATCTATATGTTTCTCTATGTCTCTCTCCTTATGGTTTTAGGTTCTATGTTTTCTATTGTCTTTTGGTTTAGCGATGGGTTGATGTTTGGCAATTTCCCTAACTCCTAGCTCCACTAGTCACCCCTCTTGTTTCCTTTCTAGTTTTAGTCATATTGTCTTTTTGGGTTGAGCCAATTCTCTTTAAATGTATATGAACTTATTAATGAATATATGTTAATTAGTTTGAGTGATTCTTGATGTTTAAACTTTTAGTTGCAATTCCTTGGTTAAATTGTTACAATTTTCAATAGCAGGGGAGGCTTGATTATAACTATTAAGTGTCTCTCTAAAATGATAGGTAATATATTAACTTGATTAAACCTCAAGGTTTGTGAACCTATTTTTGGATGCAACCTAGATATCAAAAATTATGCAAACACATTTTCTCTTATAATCATTTCTCTTAAGGGAAGATTTGAATTTCTACACGCTTTGGCAAATTTAGAATTTATCTCTTACCAATCATTTCCCATTTCCTTTGGAGACTGAGTCACTTGGGTCCCACTATTTCCAAGAAACTTAGCATTGCTTGTCACTCGGCTCCTTATTGGTGCGGAGCAACTTGGCACTCATTGTGTCACTTGACTGCCGAGGAAATATTTATTCTAAATTTTTCACAATGTTTAGAGCCAAGAAATGTTGTGCTATTCTTGTTGTCCAAATTTTCTTTCATTCAAGTTATGCACATATATAGTAAGGACATACCTGAAACTCCCAACAGGACAAAACCTACAATTTTTTGCATCAACAACACTAGATGAAGGCCTAAGCATTTCATAGCTCCTCATAAACAAGTCCATAGAAAGCATTTTGGTAAATGGACAGTAAACATGAAGTGTGTATGGATCTACCGAGAAGCATGTTCAATGACAGTTTTCACCTAAAATCTACACCATGTTATGCTTGCATGGAAAAGGCATGTCACACAGAATAAATGCCCATTGCCACGTCTCCTACCTACCCACTGCCATGTCTTCCAATGACCTTTTTTTGACAAAATTTTTATGAAAAATTAAAAAATAAGTACCAAGAAAAACTAAGAGAGCCAATCAGAAAATAGATTTAAAACTCAGAAATTCATTTTCATGGAGAGAAATTGTTTCTACCATAGTATAAATGAAATGTTAAACAAATTGCACAAATTTCAAGATAGGAATTAATAGGAAAAAGAATATCAAAAACATTAATGCTTGCCATTAGATGGGATGGAGTAACAAAGCATAGTATGGAAACTGATAGTCCCTCCCTCTTTGGAGAACATCCCACCCATACGTGGAGCTTACTACCCTCCCATTCAAATCCATATAACTCATGACCTACTACCTCTCATAGGCTGTCATTTATTCAAGTATTTAACAACAAATTCAAGTATTTCCAAATATATTTATTCAAATACAAATATTTCTCCTTTAAATAATTTATGCAGTTAAATACCATTTTTAGATGATACTTTACCTTTTGCATGATACCTAATAATTCTAAGCCATACCCAATTAGAAATGAAGAAACTTTGAAAAAATATTTAATTATATGCTAGCTAGTATCCCCATTTGACAACCATTTTGAAATCTTTTGAAAAAATTTAAATGTATCTTCAAACAAGAAAATTAGACATAAACCAACTAGGAGCTACATAAACAGTCAATTTTCACATATTTAAAAAGAAATAAAAAATAAAATATGAGCAATACTTTTAATTTTTTCTCTAAATAATCTATAACCATATAGTTTAAATGAAAATGTTATTCTCTCTATAATATAGAGATATATTATTTGAGCCATTTGTTATCATCTCCCACTATACAAAGAAACATGCAATATAATTGAAAAGAGATCTTTTTTCAATATTTTTTGAATGAACCTTGTTAAATTTAAGAAACTCCTTTTATAAATATAAATAAAAAAAACTGAAAACAATCATAAATTAATTTTAATTTATCTATTTCCTTTCAGACACTATGATTCATATGATTCATGTGGAGATTCAACACATATGAATTCACTGTTAAAGAGCGGCTTCTGCAACTGACGAGCATATGCATCCCCAACTAGTAAAAAATTTACACCTATTTGTCATATTTTTCATTTGAACTCCTCCCTCAAAAAGAAAACTAAACTGACAAAGGGTTATGGAAGAAACACATTTAGCTTTTGAAATCCTTTCTTCTGAAGAAACTTCTAATTTTTTTTAATGGACAAATGCACAAAAATTGTTCATTATAAGCATGCAACATTTTCATATGTGAAACAGCTCGATGCAAAAATCACATTAAATTGCCAGTCATAACTGTTGACCATGATGATTCTTTTAAAAGGTGGTAAACATAAAAGGCCATTGTCATTGGCATATACATTATGTTTTGTGAATATGTTATATTAAAAAAGGTAGTTTTTAAATGGCAATGTTTTCGACAGCAATATCGTAACATGGCAGAAAAGATGCTAACGTGGTTGTTGCACAGTTAACACTGTCACTGGCAGTACCCGATCATTTAAGGAAGGTCTGTAGGGTTTAAGAGGTTTCGCCAAATGTTCATTTTGTGTGGCGGATTTCAAATTGTTTTTTAAAACTCTTAAGGTTGTGGGTTGTAAAACAAAGAGGACTTTGTTTTCATTCATTTCTTCTGCAAGTTTGATGTTTTTATCCCTGATCATTTTATGTGTTTGGAAATTTGTTGAGGAGGCAAAATCTATTCTGATCATTCGGTGTTAGAGGAGGCAATATTTTTATCATCTATGTGTAAAGGTTTGCAGAAAATCTTCTTGTGTTTGAATATGCAAAAACAGGTCTTCATGTTTGATATTTACATACTTTCATTCGTCTTTTTTCCTGTGCATGTTCGAGAGATGAACAATGAGTTCAGTTGAAAAGGAGAAACAATTATCTTCAAGCAAGAAATTTTTTTTAAATGATGAAGGTAAGTAATAAATCAAGTGTCTTCAGGTATGTTGGTGTATACTCATTTCTTAAAAAACATTTTTTTGGGTTTTACAAGAAAGAAAGTCTCATTGTATTCTTTGTGAAAAAGCAATTCTTGAAGGAGACAGTTTGTTGAATCAAAATGAAGATTGCTATTTACTTACTGCTGTTTGGTTCAGCTATGATTCTAATGGCAATAATGCATTTTTTCTTAAACCTTAAATGATTTAAGGACTTCTTCAAAGCAGTCTCTAGAGTGAAAAATTATTTTCAAATTGTTTTATTTCAGTACAGGATTCGAAAGTTTTGAGAATACTCTTGAAGGCTAAATTTTTATTAAATACAGAATTTTATATGTACTATTTTGAAAGGAAAGACATGGCTGACAGTTTTATAAAGGGAAGACAAATTTGATTTGTAACTGATTATAAGTTGGTTTTTTCAAACAACTTTTAAGAAGGTTTTCAACAACCCTAACTGGTTCAGTTGGTTCCATTTAACTGAACAATTTCAAAATTCTTCTCTATAAATATAGAGATCTTTTGTAAATAAAATGTATGAGTTGAAAAAGGAAGAAAAAAGATATATATTTTAGAACAAATTGTAAAGACTAAAAGTCTTATTATAAACTTGTATGCATGTATAAATGTCATACATACGCATTTATATGTGTGTATAAGGTTGTAATTACAACACTGATAAAAGGGTTAAATACCTGAGCAGCAGAAGCTGTTGATTGTTAAAAAGTTGAAATTCAATAAAGAATACAGGTTCATGGAGTGGTTTTTTTCCCTATGACGAAACCGTGAGGATTTTCAAAGGTTTTCCACTTGGCACAAAATTGATGTCTTTTCTTTCTGTGAGTTGATATTATTCAGTATGTTTACATTTCAGTACAATTTGATTCTCCACTGCTGTAAATTGTGAATTAAAAATTATAGTAATCAAATTTTGGAATAATTTAATAAGTGTTCTGATTCACCCCCTCTCAGAACCCTGATACTCAAAAATTAAATAACGTTCTCATTGAAAAAGAAAATAGAACTCAAATATAATGGTAATAAGAGAACGTTAACATCCTACAGAGCTCTAGCTGTGTTTATTTATCTCATCTTCCTTCCTTGAGTAAGTTAATATAATTGCTCATGGCAGGAATTAGGGTTGCTGAGAAAACAAAGTGATTTTCCCTTGAAAGCTTTTTGCCTGAAGAAAGAAGCCTCTCGTTCCTAACAACAAGCCTTTTGAGGAGGGAATTAACTACTGATAAGATCAAGGTATTTGAACCCATTATTGCCTTGGGAAAAGTGAATGAGAAGAGTGCGTGACTTTCAGGGCTCACGTAGTGAAAACATAAAAGGGAGGACAGAATGACACACAGTGGTGAAGAACAAAACTTGTAAGTGGGAAGCAGACCTTACGTAGTGGTCCAATGATCATTCTTGAAATTTATTCGAGTACGTCCTGCACTTTCTTCTATTTTCTTTTAATCTTATATTATTGTTCTATAGTCATCTATTTCTTCTTCTTTTTTGTTATTGTACAATTTCATTTTCTTTGTCCCGTTAACTGTATTTTCTTTTAAATTGATTTTTTGTAATTATTAGAAAATGACATATTAGAATTTTTTTTCATTTAAAGTTATTGTACTTTAAGAATTGACGAAGGAAGTAATTGACAAAAATGATAGGAGACTGCACATTTTTTTCTTTTTTTCTGCTTTCCAATTTGTTTGCTCAAATTGCTATCAATACTATTAGGTTGGTGTCTTATAGAGTGTTTATTGTAAGAAAGACAAAGCTAAGTGTGGTTATTGCAAGACATTGCATGATCCTCATCATGTCATGTTTTGTTGATAAATAAAAGGAAAAAATCTAATTCATTTTTGAAAAGAAACATGGTGCAAGGGGTAAACTTATAAAATGAGCTCTACTCAAGCATTGAATTCATAGGAAAATATATAGTGAATGATGATCATGCAGTTAGCTACTATACTTCCATTGGGTAGTTCTGACAAGGTTGGGATTAATGATGTCTTGCATTTTCCTTTTTTCAACTGAATTTGGTTGAGAGTATATACTATTGTGTTTATGGCTTCTCTCCAAAACATTTTTGCAACACCTTTTTCAATTAGTAGTATTCTAACACAATCAACAATTGATCTATTTCTCCTTTTAGCAATCACATTTTGTTGTGGAGTACTCGTGCAGATAACTATCTCTTAATTTCATTCTCAATACAAGAGTTAGTGAATTCATTAGAAATACACTCACCTTCTCTACCAAATCTTGGACATTTTTTCAATTATTTACCAGTTTCTTTTTCAACTCTAGCTTTATACCATTTAAAAATAAATAGATTTCAACTTCAAAAATATTAGTATCATCATTCTTGAATAATCATCAACAAACAATATGAAATATCTATCTCCATAATAGCTCTCAACTCTCATTGCTCCACAAAAAATTAGTATGAACTAGTTCTAGAATATAACTAGTTGAATGTTGTTTTCTTGAATAACTAGATTTGGTCATCTTACCGAGTTGACATTTTTTGGACATAGCATTCTTAGGTTTATGCAGAATCAGTAAGCCTCTCACTTGCTTCTTTCTACATACTTTGACCATATTTTCAAAATTGACATGACATAGTCTATTGTGCCACAACTAGATATCTTCAAATTTTGCAAACATACATGTACTAATAGTAAGATCAACATAAAATAGACTGCCACTTGTTTTTTCTCTAATACAAATAAGATTTCTATTGTCACAGTAGATCTTTACTTTTCTATTTTAAAATTCCAACTAGTGATTGATATGATTCAACTAACACTGAACAAATTATACTTTAGTCCTTGAACCCAATATGCATCATCACATCTGAATTTATCATTTAGCATCAATGTACCTCTAACTTTCATAGGACATGGAATATCATCTCCAAGTTTAACAGTTTCACCAATTTACTTATATCTCTACTCATGTGATGTGAACAACCACTATCAATAATCCATGTGTTAGTTTTACTAACATGATAAATAAGGGGGTTTTCTTCCTCATACCTTTCCTCATCAAGATCTTCTTTAACAGCAACATACACCACTTATATTCCTTCTTTTTCATCTTTTATGTCAGACTCAATGTGCTCTTCCTTAAGAAATGTCGCATGACTTCTTCCCTTTGTCCTTATAGTCCTTGTTATTTGTGCATTTGTGCTCCTTTTCATTTTTATTAGTCTTGTTCTTGTTAGGACATCTATAAGAAAAATGACCAATTTCATTGCATTTAAAACATATCGGGGTATTTTACCTTTGAACTATCCTTTACATCTCATAACTTCCTTGAAAGAAATGCTTCAATATCATCCAATGCTTCCTCTGATTTTGAATAAGTTTCATCCTTACTATTCTTCTTTTTGTTTGAACTTCCAATGATTCTGAATCTTAGGGACACTATTATCATAATTACTGAACTCAAATATAGACAAACAACCAACTAAATGATCAAAAGTTAGATCATTACAAGGCATATCTGTAAATTCTTGAATTGTGGATACTCTTATAGCATAAATAGGTAAAACTATTCTAGGAACTTTAGTTACAACTTCTTCATTACTTATGGCACCTCCAACTATTAGAAACAACAACGGGAAAGTAAGATATGAGAGGGGGGAGATATATTTTAAATTTATTTTTAACTCGAACTCTTTAACCAAAATGAAATTAAAATACTTATATCAAAGTTTTTTAACTCAAGAATCACTTTCATCCCCTTTTAAGAAAAACAATATTTATATTATCATAATACTTCTAGTTAAATGTTTTAATTCTTCCTCATCCTTAAGTGTACCTAAAAATTAAAAGTAAAAATAGTCCTTAATTGAATCTATTATATGATTATAATAATAATAATAAAAGAACAATTTTCTTCATTAATAAACATTAACAAAATGTTAACTTAATTTGCTTATGGTTATTCTCATGCTCCCTCTCAATAAGATCATGATTAACAACATATTATTAAGTATATATGACAATAGAATCTTTTCCATTGAATTACTAACACAATTTTTTCATTTTCTTTGATTTATCCTTTACTTTATCTCTTTCCAAGTGGCTACAATAACAATAGTTGGCTTTTGTTTAAAATTATAAAAATTCTAATTCAAAGCCCACTTCTGATTTAAAGAGACATTTATAAAATCATAGAACCATTGAATATCTTCAATTAGCTACTTATACGACTAAAATAATTTTGATTAGAATTGTTCCATGATTTTTTATTTACTAAGAGGCATATTTAAGACATTACAATAATATCTTTATTTCAAATTTTCTAACATGTTTTGTTAAGTAAATAACAAAATCCAATTAAAACAAGTATGAAGTAATATTACAAAATTGTCACTAAAAAATGCCAAATTTATAATTTGAATTTTTTTTAAAAATACACCTGTTTTATAAAGCATATTGGAAGTTGAGGACAAGTAATATCTTCGGTTGTGAAGAGTGTTGGATGCTCTTAAAATTTGAAATACTTTCCTAGATATTTTTCCATATTCAAGAATCGTAAAAAAGGCGAAAAAAGGTTGAGGGTTTTGTAGCTAAGAAAAAATATAAGTTACCATTGTAGAATAGCTTAGCTGAATCGTACAAATTAAACAACAACAACAAAAGAAATTAATATTAAAAAACAAATACAAAAAACTGAAAAGTTATCTATGTTCTTGAACAAAGGAAAACTCTTTTTTTTTTTTGGAATAGAATAATAATATTATTGTAACCCTTCTTTTTATTAGAGCCTAAAAAATTAGTGTACAGAATCTATATATATTCTAATACATAATAAAAAAATTATGGTCACTACAGCTTGCACTTTTGTTTGCAACAATAGTTTCAACAACAAGTTTCTCTTATTCTATGCGAACAAATTCATAGCAACTTTGGTAAGACCAAAAAGTGGAGAATTTTAAGTTCTTTTTTTTGTAACTAATAATTAACTTAGTCTAATAGGGACTCTCTACATATTTAAACTTTTTTTATTTTAAAACAGTTTATTATATGTCAATATTCATGCTTATTCAAACTAGGAATCCAAGAAAAACTTGATTCATGAATCGACACCCAATATGCATATGCAAATTTCTAAGCTCCAAATCTAAAACAACCCAAAATTGATAGCACACTTTTGGTTTGTTGGCCTTCAGAAGAGAACATATACACATGATTAGAATAAATCATCTTTGTTATTCTACACACAATTTCTTTCTGAATATCCACAATACTATTAATTGGGCTTGGCAGAGATTCCTCTCACCCTACATATGCTCCCATACTATCCTTTTTCAATTTGGACTACTATTTGGTAGTATATGATAGGTTTGAATTTGAAAGAAAACATGCTCACCACCCCTCCGATTTGGAAGTATAATGGTGTATTCAATATTCTACATTGATTCTTCAATCTGGAAGTGATGATTGGCCTTTATCTATCTGTGACGTGACCCCCATTAGAATAGTAGGGGTGGTGACCACTTATAGTTCATTTTAGGCCTAGGTGTTTGATGATGGAGGATATTGGTGGTTATAGATAGTGATCAATCCCTGAAATCAATCCTTCACATTGAAATAGATGATTGCCCATTGTCATTCATGACACAATTCAGATGAAATGTAAGTTTGGCCTTTACCGAATCTATGCACCACATACTAGACCACATTCACAAGCACATAAGAGCTTTATTATATTTTTTAAGTTTCTATGACTTAAACAAAAATAAAATAAGAATGGTTAAAATAAGTAATTTGCTAAAATAACATGGAGAAAGAAAGCTAGTGAAAGCTTTATTATATTTTTTAAGTTTCTATAGATCAAAAAAAAGTAAAATAAGAATGGTCAAAATAAGTAACTTGTTAAAATACCATGGAGAAAGAAAGCTAGTGAAAGGTAACTTGCTAAATAATAAGTAGAAAAAAGCTATTATTTTTCATTGTCAAAAAACTATTTGAAAAAAAAAAAAAAAAGAGGGGTAAAAATTTATTAAGACAGAAAGGAATACAACAAGGAGAGCTCAACAAGGAGCTCGATCCTGAGCAATAAGATCATCAAATTCTTGCACCATCTCAAAGGACAGTTGCCTCCTATCCCTAATATTCCAACCCGGATCATGACTAGAAGCCCATTTGGCTAAACAATCAGCAGTTCTGTTCCATTCACGAGGAATAAATGTGAACCTAATGAACTAAAAAGAGTTCGAGAAGAGAATAATCTTCTTAACAACAGTGGTCAGTTGCCAACTAGCATCCTCAAGCTCTTGCGAAGAAAGCATGTTCACCACCACTTGGGAATCAGACTCACAGATAGTCTTATTCCATCCCCGCAAGCAACACTGTTCCACTGCATATAAAATAGCCTGAGCTTCCATGAGGTTGTTAGTATAATCACCCTTATGAACTGAGAAGAAAAATTTAACATCCCCAGAACTACAACGAGCCACTCCGCCAATACCAACAGGGCCAAGATTCCCACGGGAAGAACCATCAGTGTTAATTTTTAGAACTCCACAGGGAGGAGGAGTCCAGTGCCCATCCCAGTTAACCCGACCCTTCCTCTGATGGTGAAGTTGCCTAGACATAGAAGGAAACCTATGAGCTACCGCCCCATCCTGCAGATGAAAATTGAGGCGATTACAGATAGCAAGATCAACCAGATCCATACCCCCATCAAGCTCACACTTCACAAGAATAGTTTCCTGAAGTGAATGTGATATTTTTCACCAAAGATGCAAAACACCAAGCCGAACATCTTAGAATATGCGACGATTCCTCTCCAAGCAGATATGCCAAAGCATGAAAGATGGGCTAGCAATCCAAGTAGCATGGAGAGAAGAAGACTTAGAGGGAGCACTACCCAAGCGGGCCCAGAACTCAGGCAAAGAGGAAGCATGCCGACAAGAGCAACCCCAAGCGCTCCACCAAAGGTGCCATATCTGACTAGAATAGGAGCAATGGAAGAACAGATGGGAGACAGACTCCTCTCCATGACCACACAAAACACAATAAGAGGGGCCCTGAAATCCACGTTTACAAATATTATCCTAGGTAAGACAACAGTTGTGAGCCACTAGCCACGTGAAAAAATTGTACTTGGACCAAGAAACTTTATTCCAAACTTGCTTCCACCAAGGGACCTCAGCATCCCCAAATAATTGTCTAGTTATCTCCTGATACCTAGCAGAGACATGATATTTACCAGACAAGGTACCGCCCCAAGCCAAAACATCTGGACCAAGCAAAGAAGAACACTCTCTAGAGGCCAAAATTTGAGAAAGCTCCTGATGATCCATGTCTGTACCACCAGGAGGCCAATCAGAAGAATGCTTCCATCTGTAACCAACAACAGGTCCCAATTGATAAGGAGTCTTGTAGTGAGCCACTTTATCCCATCCAACGGCAAGAAAAGAGTCACAAAGAGGCTGAAGATGAGGGTATATGGATAAAATGAAAGGGAATCCATCCCAAGCATCAGACCAAAACAAAGCTTGAGAACCTCCTTTACATATCCAGAACAAACCCCTCTTTACCAACATCGCACCTATCTTCAAAGTATGCCAAACCATTGAGCCACGACCTTCAAGAGGAAGTGCAGAAACAGAGCAAGGATCAACACCATGAAAATATTTATGAGTGATAATACGAGCCCAAAGTTGATGTTGTCCAGAGCACCATCGCCAATAAAGTTTAGCAGCCAAAGCTTGATTACTCAAGAGAGCAAATCGAAGACCAAGATCACCCTCCTTTTTAGGCCTACAAACAGTTGCCCAATTAACTAAGCTCCATTTAGTACTACGCAAATTACCACTCCAAAGGAATTGTCGAGAAAGAGAATCAAACTCCTTGAGAAAGTAAATAGGTGCAGCCTGAACCATGCTTCTATAGGTAGGAAGAGCTTGGATAACAGCTTGAAGAAGAGTAACCCGAGCAACAGTAGAAAGCCATCTATGAGTCCAATAATTTACCTTATCCTGAAGCTTGGTAATCAAATTTTGCCAGAAGAGACGTGGCTGCCTAGAAATAGCAATAGGAATGCCAAGATAAGTCAAAGGAAGTGACCCAATCTGAAACTGTAAGATACCAAAAATCTTGTGCTGGATAGAATCAGGAGTGTTAAAAAAGTAAATGGAAGATTTGTGCTCATTAACTTTCTGGCCTGAAGCTGCCAAATAAACATCCAAATCATGTCGAAAGGCTTTAGCTTCCTTGATCCTAGCAAGACTGGCAAGAGCAAAATCATCAACAAATTGAAGATGGGAAAGAGAAGGTAAGTCATTACCCCACCGCCAGCCTTGAATAGAATTCTGGGACACCTTATGCTTAATGAATCTACCCAAGCCTTCAGCCATGATGATGAATAGATATGGGGAGAGAGGGTCACCCTAGTGGAGGCCTCTAGAAGCACCAAATAGTTGAGAAGGTCGACCGTTAATAAGAACAGAAAAAGAGGTAGAAGTAACACAACTCATAGTCCAACTCACCCAGTCAGAGCTAAATCCAAAAGAAAGAAGAATACTCCTTAGGAAGCTCCATTTAACTCTATCATAGGCCTTAGCCATATCCAGCTTAACAAACATGGCTCTCTCCCTTGAAGTAGCCATAGAGTGAATAGCCTCAATAGCAATAACCACCCCATCCAAAATTTGTCGGCCAGCAACAAAACCACCTTGTTCTTCTGAGATAATAATGGGAAGCCACCTTTTCATTCTCCCAGCAATCAACTTAGTAATAACTTTGTAAACCACATTACATAAGGCAATTGGTCTAAAAAACTCCAATTGATTAGCACCCTCTCTCTTAGGAATAAGTGTCAAGAATGTAGAGTTCAAAGCTTGAAGCATATGCTTGCTAGCATAGGATTCCTTAACCACCTCCAACAAATCATGATTAATGATGTCCCAAAATTCTTGAAAGAATTCAACTGGAAAGCCATCAGGACCAGGAGCCTTCCCCTTAGGCATGCCAAAGACCACCTCCTCCAGCTCTTCCAAAGAGATTGGACGCATGAGATAATCATTCATTTCCTGAGTGATAAGGGAAGGAATACAAGACAAAATAATGTTTTCTTCATTATTTGCAGGAGGAGAGTCCGCAGAGAAGAGGGTAGAGAAGTACCAAATAGACTCCTGGAACAAAGCTGGCAAGGAATTTAGTTGGATACCTTGAGAATTAACCAAAGAAGAGATAGTGCTCTGATTCCGGCGAGATTGCACTGTTTTATGGAAAAAGGCAGTGTTTTGATCACCTTCCTGGAGCCAATCAACTCTATTCTTTTGCTTCCAAAAAATTTCCTCTCGAAGTTCCCATTCTTCTAGAGCTCTAGAAGCAAGGGATTCAGCCTTGCCAAGCTCCTCTGAGAAACCTTGATCTCTAATCTCCCTAGTGATGACATCAAGATCTTCTTGAGCAAGCCTCTTCATAAAGTGAAGGTTCCCAAAGCATTGCCTATTCCATATCCTGAGCTGCCTTTTAACATATTGAAGCCTTTTAGAAAATGAGAACATTGCAGTACCATCTGCAGGAGCACCATCTTTCCACCAACAGAAAACAAAATCACGAAGAGAAGAGTCATGAAGCCACATCAACTGGAACTTAAAAGGAGGATGCTTCGGAACACAAGCCCCTATAGCAAAAAATTTGATTGGCCAATGATCTAAACCCCTCCAATCAAAAAACTATTTTTTACAGTGAAGCTGACAATTTTCCAATTGACAAATTAACATATAAGCCTATCGACTTAAAAATAAAATAATAACAATTTTAACTTATTTTTCCATGATATAAAAAAACCATATATTACAAAGTCTCCAAAGTTTCTTTTTCCATTAGAAAAATAAAAATAAAAATAAAAAAACAAATATTAGAAAGTTTTCAAACTTTCTTTCTTGGAGGTAAGGTTCTTGTTTTTCCACTATTTCTATAAAATTTGCTTAACAATTTTTGAAAGAGCATTTATATATTTTCCTAAATGATTGTTTTATTTAATTTTGAATTATAGCATGAAAAGAATTGCAAATGTTAAATTTGTGTCAGTTGTTACAAGCTGCTGTATATTGAGTGATGGTTGATGATTAATAAATAATCTTTAGATATTGCAAAATTAATATGTGTTATTTGAGGAAGAAAAAACATTTTTTTTCTATTGTTTTAATTTGTTTAATTTGAACTAGTCCAATGAAAATTGATTGTACAAATTATATTTTCTAATCTTTAACATGTAACAATTATTTAAATAAATTTTCCATTTTTGATGGTTGAAGTTAAGAAAGCCAAATAATTAACCTTTGTCCATATGGTGACAACACTAGAAGAATAGAGTATCACTTTAAAATGACCAATGCATGCTATACAGACTACGGTCAAATTTCCAACCTAGTGATTTGTAACTGATTAATTTAATTCTTTGATTAATGCTTGCGATGTGAATATTGTTTTTCACATGGACAAATTTATAGAAATAACAGTCTATATTTTTCAGTTGATTTTAATTAACATTCTTACGAACTGTTGTGGGGCTTTCATCCAAATCTTTGCCAAATCTGTAACTTTGCAACTATAAGAAAAGTATAACAACTTGCCTCAATTGATCAAAAAGGGAGTAAAGATATTTGGAAATTTGTATTTTCCTCTTTTGCTCACTTTGATAGAGAAATTGGTTGTAGCAATATTCCACGATTCTTTTTCTTTGGGCTATAAAGCAAGGGGATTCGATCCGGTGTAGTAGCAACCGATCCTTTAATTTGAGGGCCTTGATCCATATTTTGTTCGCTTTAGTTAATTCCATCATTGTAAGGATGTTAGTGCATGACTTATGAAAGCAACATTATTTAAATTATGTATGATAATATGTACCAGTGAAAATGAAACCCATGTTCCTTTCCCAAAATTATATCTTTATGCAAAGATCAGTCTATAAATTGCTATAGTTTTATGTAGAAACTAACAAAGACTACTTTAAGATTCTGATTTATTGTCAGATCTCCAAATCCAATAGCTAAGATCAATATCTTATTTTTATTCAATTTTAAAGCAGAAATTTCAAACACATTCACTCTTGAATTTGTGGATTAATTAAATTGTTTAAGAGTTTTGAAATGTTTCAATATTAAGAACACAAATTAGTATTTTTTTATTTTCACAAATGAATACACATAGTTTCATTCCTTAGACAACCAAGTTAATCCAAAAGGAAATCTATTGGTTTGCACCATATTATTATTATATCTTCTTTTCTAACTTTTGGGTTATCATCCTTTCTTTTCTTTATATTGTTTTATTCGTTGACTTTTACTTTTATATTTGTGTTTCTAAATCTACATCTTCTTGGGTATGTTCTTTCAATCTGTCGTATGCCTTGTATTATTTTCTCTTTCCTTTGTTTTTATTTTAAATTCCTTCTAAAAGTCAACAATACTTTTGTAATTATGTATAAGAATTTTGAAAAATAAATCAGAAACATAGCTTTTACTAATTTAACAAAGATTAGAAATCAAATAACATTCATGTGTATCAAAGCATGGGATCAAACATCTAGAAAAAGGAAGTTCATATGTGCTTTTGAAACAATTTTTAAAGAGTAAAAATTCAAAAATTTAGTATGAATATGAGCATGAATTAACTTTATTGTGGCATGAATAAAGTACTAAAATATAACAAGATAGAAACAAGCATGAAGGTATAACTTAGTGCTTATTATATTTTCTATAGGCAATATACTATTGCAATCACTTCTATTTACTTCGTAGTTAATTCTATTTATTTCACAGTATTTTTATTTTGAAGTTCTATTTAATATTTTTTATGATAAATGTTTAATTTCTAAAATCTATAAAATTATTTTACTTCAATTTTATTAGCTCAATACCTTTGGCGTCTTATATAGGGGCAGATTTCAGGTAGCATACCCTACTCTGAGGCAATATTTTCAAGAAGAAAATATGAAAATATGAAATAGATCAAACATATTTTAATACTGTGATATTGCTATTAGGATTTAAATATGTGATTTTTGAGTCAAACTCATTAACCCATGTTTCATGAGTAGTGATTCAACATGAATCCATCTTTCATGAGAATAAATGGAACACTTAGCACTCATTGGATCTAGGTGATACTCATGAAACATGGGTCAATGAGTTTGACTCAAAAATCACACAGTTAAATCCTGATAGCAATATCACAATTTGACTTGCTGTGGAAATTATCTCCTACTTATCAATATTTTAATATGTTTTAAATTTAAATTAAATCAAATAAAATATTAATACTTTAAATCTAACATTACATTAAATTAAAAATTAATTTAATAATAAATCTTATATTTTAAATATGAAATAATTTTTTAAAATAGAATGATTAATTTTTAAAAGTATAAATTGAATATTAGAATATTAAGGGACTGATAGAACCGTCAAAAATGCTAGGAACATATTTTGTTTTTTGAGGTTTAAAGATGACATAAGGTATATAACTGGGAGGTTACCTCCAATTCTTTAGCCTTTTTGTTACTTGGGGTCAGCCCCTATCTTTTTTGGTTGCTATCTAATACTTCAAGACATTATCATTGTCATTAATCATCTTATAATATTTAATTATTAGGTTTAGTTACTACTCTATCTAATTAATCTATTGTCTAATTAAACTATTATAACTTGATGAAAAATACAAGCCACTATGTGACACTTGTTTTTAGTGGAGAAAATTATTTCTATCATTTATTTTTTATGACAATTTATCTTTGTTTGCTATTCAATGGTAAAGATTGGAATCAAGATTATTTATTTGACTAAATTATTAATTAAAAACTTAATTAGGTCTTCCTCTAACAATCCAACACTGAATCCCTTAGCATTCACTTCTATCAACTAATCATTAGAGGTACATAAACATGCAACTACTAGTTATTTGTGTTTTCACATAACAAATAGTGACTTCATGTTCTTACATCTAGTTCTTATTTCTTTATTCTGTAGATTCTTCTAACTTGTGTTAAGCTATTGTATCTCCCCATTAGTTATCAGGATCATGTTTGGAATAGCCAACTATTTTTTCCATTTTCTCTCCACTGGCATAGTCATTAAAGATAGATCTAAACTAGTCTTTATTTGTTAGTATTGAACCTCACAGGGAAATGCCATCGGAATCTCATATTTGGTCCTAGTTTTAGCAACTAGAATTTTTAATTATACTTATTTTTCTCATTGAAGAGAAGTACATGTGGATAACTATGGTGGACGAATGTAGGCCTTTGAAGTGGCAATAAAGATTCATAAAGATAACAAAAAAAAGAAAAAAGAGAAAAAAAATGGCATGTAGGAAAGAGATTTTGAGATTACGTTTAAAAATACTAACTAATCAAATTTGAAACACACACTTAGATAGAGAAATCATTTAACAAGGAAATCATGATACTGGCAAATATATTAATTCAAATAAAATTAGTTGTCCTTCAAAATATTTTATGCATTTAAAGACCATTTTTACATGATACTCTCTTTTCTATGATACCTTATAATTTTAAGTCATGTCCAAGTACAAATAAAGAAACTTTGATAAATTATTTAATTATATACTAGCCTGCATCCCCATTTGACAACCATTTTGAGATCTTTTGAAAAATTAAAACCTATCTTCAAACAAGAAAGTTAGACACAAACTAAGAACAAAAAAACAGTCAGCTTTTACACATTTAAAAAGAAATTTTAAAAAGAATATGAAAAATTCTTTAATTTTTTCTCTCTATAGTGTACTAATAAATTCATTATTCTTCTCTTCTATTATATGAATCACTTTTTATCATGTCCCAGAAACATGCAATATAACTGAAAAGATATATTTTCTCAATGAACTTTATTAAATTTTATGTACGAAACTGAAAAGAATCATAAATTAATTTTATCTATTTATGTTCAGGCACTATGATTCATATTTACACCTGTTTGTCATATTTTTTCATTTAAAACCCTCCTTCGAAAATAAATCTAAACTAACAAAGGGTTATGAGAGAAGCACATTTAACTTTTGAAGGCCTGTTTTCTGCAGAAACTTCTAATTTTCTCCAATGGCAGCACTGGTTTGTTGGCCGAATTGCGCAAAAATATTTTCATATGTGAAACAGCTCGATGCAAAAATCACATTAAATTGTCAGTCATAACTCTGCAATAGTACATCGTCTCCTTCGACATAAAATTTTTAGTAAAGTTCTCACTGGAAAAGAAAATATTACTCGAATATAATGGTAATATGAGTAAGTTAACATCCTACAGAGCTCTAGCTGTGTCTATTTCTCTCAGCTTGGTCGCTTGAATTGTCTGATTCTTTCTCTAACAGGAAAATATGACTTCTTTCTATCTGAAAATCTCTGCCCATTCCCACCTCTCTCTGGAAATATAAACAATAACTTTCAATCACGCTTATCTCACCTGCAATCTAAACCGCAGCATAAACAGAAACTCCACTTCCAGACTGTTAACATCCTTCAATGTTAAGCCTCCCACTTTTGCAAAATAGCAGTTATTATAATGCCTGCCCCACAAAAATAAAACACCATTTTAAATAGCAGTTATGATAATGCAGCTAATCTACATTTTATTACTTTCGAATGGTAGAGAAATGTAGATACTCAAAGAACATATCTCAAAAGATTTGTATTATTACTAAAGTGAATTCTTTTATATGTATCTTTAACATTTAATTAATAAGAAAAGTCCGTTTATCAAAAAAAAATTACAACACAAAGAAAGAGGAGGAGAAGGACAATGCCAAGGAAAGGAGGATTATCCTTGATGGTGTCAAGGATCATATTGTTCCACATATCGTGGAGCTAGATTGTATAGTGAAGAAGATGTGGGATGCCATTCTGAATCTGTACTAGAATGCTACCACCAACAGGCAGATGATTCTTAGAGAGAAGCTAAAGAATACTCGGATGAACCAGGGAGAAGACATCACAAGTTACCTCACCAAACTTAGACTTGTCAAGGACAAGTTAGTAGCTGTTGGAGATAGTCCCCGCGATGACAAACTAGTGAGAATAGCCCTAAATGGGTTTTATAAATAATTGAGTGTCTTTGTTCAAGTTGTCAATGTACAAGATACCTTACCGAGTTGGGATCGACTATGGATTGATTTCACTTAGGAGGAGTTTAGACTAAGTCTCGTCAATGATTCCAACAAGAGTCAAAAAAATAAGATGGAATAGGAAAACATTACCCTAGCAAGGAAAGGGAAAGCAAAGAAGGGATCTAGCTCACAAAGTGAGAAGAAGAAGGACCTTTCTAAGGTCAAGTTCTTTGGATGTCATGAGTATTGTCACTATGTCAATGATTGCCTAGAAAGGAAGAAGGCAAAGAAGCAAGCAATAGTTTTAGCAAGTGCAAAAGAACTCTCTAGTAGACTCAAAGATGAGTTTGTACTTATAGCTTGTATGGTGAGCTCATACTCACAGACTTAGAGGAAGAACATTTCTATATCAAAGGTAGCAAGAGCCATGCTACATGACCAGGATATGCCCTGCTACTTATGGGTAGAAGAATGTAGTACAATAGTCTACATTCAAAATAGGGTTCCACATAAGGTACTAGGGAGGATGACACCAGAGGAAGCTTTCATAGGTAAGAAGCCTAATGTTAGCCATTTCATAATATTTGAGAGTTTGGCATATTGCCATATTCCAAGTGATACATGTACCAAGTTAGATCAGACTCCAGAGAGGGGGTACTTTGTTGGGTATAGTGAAACCTCAAAGGCATATAGGATTTTTATCCCTAGGACCAAAAGAGTTGTTGTCAGACATGATGTTAAGTTCATGTATGACAAGGCATTTAGAAGGTCTAGAGATTTACCAGTAGATGATCAAAGTGAGTAGCTAGTAGAAGCTCCAAGGCCCAATCAAGGGTAGAAGAGTACAAGTGTAGGCTCAAGTGGTGAAGATTCATAGAACATGAAGCAACAATTACAACAGGAAATTCATTCAGAAGACTTAGAGGTTGATATTTCATCTTCTACAGTTGGCAATAGGAACCATGAGGTTCAAGAGACACTAAGGGATACTCAAGAGTTTGTGGGAGCTTCTAGGAAGAGTACTAGATAGTGGAGATAACAAGCCATGCTCAATGACTGGGTGGCATTAGTAAGTCAGTTTGTAGATAGTGAACCTTCCAGCTATCAGGAGGTTGTAGAGTATCAGGTATGACAGGATGCTATGGTTGAGGAATATAACTCAATTATGCAGAATGATGTGTGGGAGGTAGTTCCTAGACTAAAAAATAGTTGGATCACTCTAGATATATAAGATAAAGCATAGTGTAGATGGTAGAATCGATAAATCCAAGGCAAGGTCTATGGCCAAGGGGTTCTCTCAAAAGGATGGAATAGACTATGAGGAGACATTCTCTCCAAGGCCATGCATACTTCAATGAGATGTGATCTTATTTGCAGAATAGATGGGATGGTAGATCCATCAAATGGATGTCAAGACAACATTCCTTAATGGTGAGTTAAAGCAAGAGGTATACATAGAGCAACCAGAAGGCTTTGTAACACACAACAAAGAGATCAACATGTGGAAATTGAAGAGAATGCATTGGACAGAGATCAAACATGCATTTCATTACTTGCATGATATATTTGAGTATGGGATCAAAAATATTCAAGGTGAAGGTATCAAGATGATTGGCTATACTGATGCAGATTAGGTAGGAAGTACAATAGACAAAAGGAGCACTTCGGGGTGTTGTTTTAGTTTGGGATCAGGAGTTGTATTTAAGTTCAGTAGGAAGAAAAACTTTGTAGCTCTAAGTTTAGTAGAAGCACAATACATAGCAGCTAGCATGGTGACATGTGAAGCTATATGGCTTTAGAAGCTGATAGTATCCTTGCTTGGTCAAAAGGTTGAGACTATTGTGATAAACTACGACAATCAGAGTTGCATCAAGTTGTATGACAATCTAGTATTTCATGATAGGTCTAAGCATATAGACATTAGATATCACTTCATGAAAGATTGTATACAATGGGGGGTTGTTCAGTTATAGAACATACCTACAAAGGAGCAGGTAGCAAACATTCTAACAAAGGCATTGGGGAAAGAGAAATTTATCTTCTTCGAAGATAAGTTCGATGTCATGCAAAACAACTTGCTTGCTAAGAGGGAGTGTTAGTTTTAGGTAGCTTGCATAGTTGTTTTTCCATATGTGATTAATTGGAAAATAATTGTTAGAGTTATGAAAAAAAATTATTTCTTAATTAATTGACTCCTTGTAGAAGCCACTAGTAACCTATGGTTAGGTTGTGTTAATCGAGAAGCAACTAGAAACATTTTTGTTGACTTGTCTTGATCAAGAAGCAACTAGAAACATCTTGGTTAAGTAGTATAGAAGGGGGTCATGGGTGACATTTGGAGAATAGAACAAAATAGAGAACAACAAGAAGTTGTAAAAGCATTAGTAGTGTTAGCAAATGAGTTTGTAGTGATAGCAAACAGTCTTGTAGTGTTAGCAAGGGCATAGTGATAGCGTTGGGGATAGCAGTGGAGAATATCAATAGGAGAAATTAGGAGGTTGTCTGAATTCTACTAGGGAGAAGCAAGTAATTTTGTATCTCTTGATTTGCTAAAGTTAATATATTTTTCATCTCTAGAACTAGTTTTCCCTTAGGGGTTTTTCTGGGGATGATTTGTCCAAAAATATTTTGTTCTTTGTGTTCTAAATTTTTTCCACATTTTATTGATAAAGTTGCAATTTTTTTATTTTTTGATATTAACTGGGAATTTATTTTCAGCAGTTTAATAATCATTTATGATAGGAGATTAATAACCAGTGATTGAAACAATGTTAATTTTCACAATTAGGGTTGCAAAGAAAATAAAGTGATTTTCCCTTGAAAGTTCTTTTCCTGAAGAAAGTAACCTCTCATTCCTAACCACAAGCCTTTGGAGTAGAGAAGCAACTACTAATAAGATCAAGGTATTTGAACCCATTTTTGTCTTGGGAAAAGTGAATGAGAAGAGTATGTGAAAACATAAAAGGGAAGAGAGAATAAAAAAGTTGTCCTTGTTATTAAAGATTTAAGAATCTTGTGGTTGATTGGGGAGCAATTCGACTAAAAGAACCTTCGTCCCTCACTCAATCACATTATAACAAATAGTGTTGAAGATCAAAACTTCTAAGTGGGAAGTGGACCTTACGTAGTGGTCCAAAGATCATTCTTGCACTTTCTTCTATTTCCTTTTAATCTTATATTATTGTTCTATAGAAATATATTTATTTTGTTATTATACAATTTCAGTTTCTTGTGTTGTAAAGTATATTTTCTATTTAAATTAATTTTTTTTAATAATTGGAACATGATAAACTATAATCTTTTTAAATTTAAATCTATTATACTTTATGAATTAACGAAGGAAGCAATTGGTAAAAATGATAGGAGACTCTACATTTATTTCTTTTCTAAGATAATTTTTCTTTTCTTTTACTTTCCAAGTTTTTTTGGACAAATTGTTACCAATACTATTGGGTTGAGGTATCATGGAGTGTTCATTATTAGGACAAAGCTCAGAGTGGTTATTGCACCAAGGCATTTCATGATCCTCATCATGTCATGTTTAAGTGGACAAGTACACTTAGGATTGTTCTATTGATCATTAAGATGCATATTTAAATACTAACAAGATGATAACAAAAAAAATAAAAACTTATATAAAGGAAAAACTTAATTCATGTTTAAGATCCAAGAATGAAAAGGCATCATGTAACATCTAGAAGAGTAGATATTATAGAAAAATCACCTTCTTTTTACTAAGGTTGTTACAAACTTACAAACTTATTTGAATGTGAAATTGTTTGATTTCTTAGCAGTTGGTGCTTATTGATTTTAGTGCAAAAGTATTTAATCTCAATCCTACAGTATTATACATAAAAATAAAAAATCTAATTCATTTTTTAAAATAAATATGGTGCAAGGGGTAAACACATAAAATGAGCTCTATTCAAGCATTGAATTCATAGGAAAATATATAGTGAATGATGATCATGGAGTTCACTACTATACTTGTGTTGGTTAGTTCAAACAAGGATGGTGTTAATGGTGTCTTTCTTTTTCCTTTCTTCAATTGAATTTGGTTGATATTATATACTATAGTGCTTATGGATTCTCTCTAGAACATTTGTGCAACACCTTTTTCAATTAGTAGTATTCTAACACAATCAACAATTGATATATTTCTCCTTTTAGCAATCTCATTTAGTTGTGGAGTACTCTATGTAGATAACTATCTCCTAATTTCATTCTCAATACAAGAGTTAGTGAATTCATCATAAATAAACTCACCACCTCTATCAAATCTTAGACATTTCAATTTTTTACCAGTTTCTTTTTCAACTCTATCTTAAATACACCATTTGAACATTTGAAAAGAAATATATTTCAACTTCAAAAATATTACTATCATCATTCTTGAATAATAATCAACAAACTATATATATAATAGCTCTCAACTCTCATTGCTCCATATAAACTGGTATGAACTAGCTATAGAATATCACTAGTTAAATGTTGTTTTCCTGAAAACCTAGATTTGGTTGTCTTGCCAATTTGGCATTGTTTGGACATAGCATTCTCAGGTTTATGTAGATTTAGTTAGCCTCTCACTTTCTTCTTTCTACTTACTTTGACCATATTTTCAAATTTGATGTGACATAGTCTCTTGTGCCAAAACCAATCATCTTCAAATTTTGCAAAGAGACATGTACTAATAGTAAGATCAATGTAAAATAGATTGCCTCTTGTTTGTTTTAGAGTAAAAATAAGACTTCTATTGTCACAATAAATCTTTTCTTTTCTATTCTGAAATTCCAACTTGTGACCAATATTATTCAACTGAGAAACAACCCAATATGCATCATCGCATCTGATTTTATCATTTAGCATCAATTTACCTCTACCTTCCATAGGACATGAAATATCATTTCTAAGTTTAACAGTTCCACCATCATTCTCCTCAAGTTTATCAAACTTACTTATATCTCTAATCATGTGATGTGAACAACCACTATCAATAATCCATGTGTCATTTTAACTAACATGAGAAATAAGGGGTTTTTGTTCATCATATCTTTCCTCACTAGGATCTTCTTTAACAACAACATACACCACTTATATTCTTTCTTTTTCATCTTTTGTGTTAGACTTAATGTGCTCTTCCTCATAAATGTAGCATGACTTCTTCCTTTTTTCCTTATAGTCCTTCTTCCTTCTGTTTTTATCCTCCTTGTCCTTTTTATCACTCTTGTTGTTTTTAGTACATCTAGTAGCAAAATGACCAACTTCATTTCATTTAAAACATATCAGTGTATTTTTCCTTTGAAATTTCCTTTACATCTCAGTAACTTCCTTGAAAGAAATGCTTCAATCTCATCCAATTCTTCCTCTAATTCTAAATAATTTTCATCCTTACTATTCTTCTCTTTCTTTGAACTTCCAATGATTCTTAGTCTTAGGAACACTATTATCATAATTACTTAATTAAAATATAGTCAAACAACCAACTAAATCATCAAGAGTTAGATCATTACAAGGCATATCTATAAATTCTTGAATTGTAAATACTCATATAGAATAAATAGGTGAAAGTGTTCTGAGAACTTTACTTACAACTTCTTCATTGCTAATGGCTCCTCCAACAGCTTTGATAGAACTAACAACTCCCTTGATTTGATTGACATTCTACACAATGTTTTCTCCATCTTTCATCTTCATCTCATCATATTTTCCTCAAAGTGGAAATTTCTTTAGTAGTATCACAATTTTTCACATCATCAAAGGTAGCATCAATCAACAAAAAAGAAATCTCAATCATGAGATTGTTTTGTTCCTTCTTCTAGTTCATCTCATTAACTGTCGTCGGTACAATGTGAGGGGTTATTGGAAATCTAATTGGAAAGTAAGATGGTGAGAGGGGGGATGAATAAGAATCTTCAAAACTTTCCTATTTCAAATGATAAACTTTATCTAACTTAACTCACCATATATATCAACCTTAACCTTAACCATGCATCATCATGTAATAACATGTAATATCATATCTGCCATCTATTTGTGTGAATAAAACACATAAACATATAATCGACACATGACATAATATTTGGATACACAAAAACCCTCCAAGGTGAATGCAAACCTATGATGAGGATGACACCTACAAAGTATTCACTACTGCAGAAATAATGTGTCTATTAGGGTACAATGTAACCACTTCTAATGATCTACCCTATGAGGGATCTACTATATTAGGATCTTATTCAACTATTAAATCTACCTTGACTAAATGATTTAAACTTCACAATTAAGCGATCACTTTGTTAAAATATTTACAATAGGACTATTAGGACCACTCTATTAAGTGATTAATCTGATACACTTGTTAGAATGTAATAATACCTTGATCATTCATTTTGTAATGATATGCTAATAACATATCTTCTATATCTAAACTGTAATCACCTCTCTATCACAAATTTGTAATATCTCTTCACTACACTGCTTGATCACCTTATTCAATCTCAACACTTAACTCATTAATTTATCTTCAGTTTTGCATGCATGCATTCCTCTCGCTTTCAATAATGTTTTCTCCCTTTAGACACTTCTTTTATAACCATCTCACAAAGCTTCTAAATCTTGATCAACAATTAGGATTCATCATTTTTGCCGCTTATTTTTTTCCTTTTTTTTGATTGGTAGATCACAGTACATAGGGATTAATGATGTATAATCATAGGTGTAATTACCTCCTTGATTCTCTCCCCAAACATAGAAAATATGTTTCTAGCTCAAAAAACTAGTTGGCTTATGATTTTTTGTCATTCCAAACTCATTTACAAAAACTTTGTATCTTAGCACATATACCTTACTAGCTCTTGACTATACTTGGTTTTTTATGTTGTCCCTCATCATGAACTTCACACAACTTGAACTATTTTCTCTTCAAAAAATCTTGGCTTATATTGAAGTTAGAAACATCTTGAATGCTTAGCAATTATGATGTTCTTGACAACTATATCTACCTAGGCACATGCTAAAGTTGTATAGGTCTAAACTTTATAGTTTAACCTATATTGTAGGTCAGTCATAGTGTTCATCGACCAACTCTTCCTAGTAAATGACTAAGTGTTTTGCACAAATAGACAATATTAAGATTTCCTTTAGGTCAAAAATATCCCCCCTTGGCATTAGTGGCAAAAACACTTATCATGCTCAAAAAACATTTCATTAAAAAATCTTCAAAAATTAGAACTCCCCCTTAGGGTGTATTGCATACTTATAGCTCGATCATCATATCATTGTAACTTTGCATTTTTTAAATCGTTTCCAAAAATATTTTTGTGATCAAAATCATTCAGTATTACTCCATACTCCTTAAGCATAATAGATAATCTTCATATATTTCCCCCTTTATACTCAATCAAAATCACTCCTTATAGATTTCCCCCTTGTTTTTGTCACTAATACTAAGTAGCAACATTCAATTATGTCCTAGGGAGTATACCATAATCTTTCAAAAAAGGGTGGCGCAATCTCATAACCACAGACATTATGTTATCCCAATTGTTCTTCAATTAATCTCCAATCGAACTACAGGATTCACCATGTTGTCCATAATAGACACTTGTTAACTCTTCATGAGATCCTTAGCAACCTAAAAGTATCCTTGAATTACTTTGAAATGGGGTCGTAATATTCCTTGTATGGAAGTTACCTAATTCCTTATCTTGAACTCCTCATGCATCAAATTTAATTATTTTCCCTACAAAAATCCCATTTTTGAGAAATAAACTGAACTAGAAATAGGATCCATATTCAAATCTGATCCATAGTTATGTAGATCTGCATCAATTTTATCTATTTTCTTCCTTATCTTCTTTTTCAATCCTAGAAAATTATATATTTTACCAAACAATGTGTAGGCATTATTAAACAATCACTTCAAATATCTAATAAGAGTGTAGAGATCAAGCTTTTTTATTGCAATTTTAGTGGCAACCTTCTCCAATAATCTATTTTCAAATTTCCTCTCTGACCATTGCACAAATATTTCTTGTGTATCAATGTCAGGATCATTTTACCAATTAACATTTTTGACCAATTGTTCAATTATGAGGGCCTTCACACCCAAATCATCAACAACAATACTATCAAGAAATATATCCTTGATGTCATATAATACTTTCCTTTATTGATGCTCTTTCCTCAACTCCTCTTGTTTGGCCTTCCTATCAATTAAGTCAATGACCATCCTCATTTGCTCAACACTCAACTTAAATGTGTTCCAATTTGGAATCATAATCCTCTCATCTACAGTAATAATATTACCCTTCATGGCTTGTGGTGAGTGCTTCACCTTCTTCTTCAATATCTTTCCTTTGGAGTGTGGTATGCTAGAGCTTGGGACAAATTTTTCTTGTATTGTGACCTCTAGACTTAGCCTTTGAATCTCTTATTTTGTTTCCTTGACCTCCTTAGGCTCTTCATTTAACTTTTTCTCCTCTTTTTTACTCTCCTCAAATCATGCATGTTCTACAGATTCTTTTTTTTTTTCCTTTTCATCATTGACTTTGAGTTCACTAGTTGAAGTCTAATGTCCTTCCTCCTTTTCTTCCTCGTGCAAAGGTCTTGAGGAAATTCATCTAGTACCCATAGTAGATTGATCTACTTTATCTTCTTGACTACTTTCATTCTTCTCACCCTCAATTTTAACATTTTTATTTCTCTTTGTGGCATCATCTTTCTATTCTAGCTCTTGGGTGTTCTCACCTTCATTAGCCACCACGCTTTGTCACTTGGCTTCGCCAAAATTCACATAGCCTTGAACAACATTTTGACTTAGAGATACAACATGAATAACTTAAACAATAGGAACAATTAGAAAAGTAGGTGATAAATTTACCTAATGTTTGCTAATGTGTGTCTCAACCTTAGTATAGCCTTTGACTTGTACAATCATGGGGTTTCGATCCATCAAGGTCTCATGTGTTGACTTTGCTTGTGGAATGTCCTCCTTCCTCTCTAGCTCAGTTAGGGTAGCACTTTTATGCTTAGATTCAACCATAACTTTTTCTTCTTGTGTTACATCCTTGACTAGGTTGTCCTCTAGCTGATCCTCAATTGTAACACTTTCAATTTTTTATCCACCTTGTTTAATAGTACCATCACTAAAATCTTATGTATTTTCCAAAAATACATATATAGGCTCAAATTTCTTGACCTCATCCTTCTTCTCATCATCAATCATTATCATATATATCATCGTCCATATTACTTGCAATTTCATGGTTGCTACTTAATAATTGATTGAACTTGTCAAATTGATTGTGTGCTAACCTATCTACTCCATTGATCCTTTCATCAAGTCTTGTATCCATCTACCTCTTATCTTCATTAGTCATTACCTTGCCTTCTTTAACCTTTTTTTAAAGTGATTTCAGATAGCCATACTGAGTGTATTTCATGTTCTCTCTTCAGTGCCCTTCCCTCTTCATTCAAAATGTTGTTCTTCTCTAATAGATCTATTATTGTTGCATCAATTTCACTAGATTCGCCTCAATCATATAAGTCCTCAATGCATTCTTCCTAAAATTGTGTGTCATTTCACTAGATTTCCATCTCCTTCCTTCTTTTCAAGGATTTTTTCAGCTCCTCCTTTGTAGTCGTAATTTGTTCCAATGCAATCTATAAATCGAATTCTAATTATCAATTACATTTTCCAAATTTTAGGCTTCCATCTCCAAGATCTTTGACTCTTAAGTGGTTAGACTTCTTGATTTGAGATTTCATCTCTGATACCAATTGTTAGAAATCTAATGAAAAAATAAGATGCTAAGATGGGGTGAATCTAAAATACAATACAAGACATATTGGACTCACCACTAGAATATCTTTCTCATACAAAATAAAACATAATATCAAATCTATAAATTTACAAATAATGTTATGTACAATTGACTATCCTAAAGCTTACCCTTGTTTAATAACCAAAATTCATTGTAGCTATTCGTTTGCTTCTTATTTGAAGGCATGGCATTTTTTCTATTCTTCCTTCTTGTACCATCCCTTTGTCATGATGTTTTTGTTGATCACCTTGCCACAAGACCTCATAGATTTACGAGCTTGAGGAAAGACATATTTAGACTTGAAGCAGTTGAGAGTACCTTCACTCTTCACTCTCCTTTCCTTGAGTACATTGTAGGTGCATATGTTTGGGTACATTGAGTACAATATCGCTACTAATATTTCTTACTAATTTAAAAATTTCATTCCACTGAAGAAACATTCCTTTTCTAGGTAAAATGGATGGGATCGTAGGAGAGTGCATGACCTCTCGGCTCTTATATGTTCTCACCTTCATTAGCCACCACACTTTGTCACTTGGCTTCACCAACATTCACATAGCCTTGACCAAAATTTTGACTTAGAGATATAACATGAATAACTTAAACAATAGGAACAATTAGAATATTAGGTGCTAAATTTACCTAATGTTTGCTAACGTGTGTGTCAACCTTAATATAGCCTTTGACTTGTAGAATCATGGGGTTTTGATCCATCAAGGTCTCATGTGTTGACTTTGATTGTGGAATGTTCTCCTTCCTCTCTGGCTTAGTTAGGGTAGCACTTTTATACTTAGATTCAACCATATCATTTCCTTCTCGTGTTATATCCTTAACTGGGTTGACCTCAAGTTAATCCTCAATTGTAATAGTTTCAATTTGTTATCCACCTTGTTTAATAGTCCCATCATTGAAATCCTCTATATTTTCCAGCTCTAAATATCTAGGCTCAGTTTTCTTGACCTCATCATTCTTCTCATCATCATATATTATCTTATATATCATCTTCCATATTACTTGCAATTTCATGATTGTTACTTAATAACTTATTGACCATGTCAAATTGATTGTGTGCCAGCCTCTGTACTTCATCGATCCTTTCATTAGGTCTTGTATCCATCTGCCTCTTCTCTTCATTAGTAATTACCTTGTCTTCTTTAACCTTTTTTTAGTGGTTGCACATAGCCATACTGAGTGTATTTCATGTTCTCTCTTCATTCCTCTTACCTCTTCATTCAAAATGTTGTTCTTCTCCAATAGATCTATTATTGTTGCATTAGTTTCACTGGAACAGATTTAATCATATAAGTCATCAATGCTTTCTTCCTTATATTGTGTCATTTCACTATATTGTCATCTCCTTCCTTCTTTTCAAGGATTTCTTTAGCTCCTCCTTTGTAGCCTTAACTTATTCCAATGCAAAATAACAATTTTGATTCTCAAATCACATTTTCCAATTTGTAGGCTTCCAAGACCTTTAACTCTTATGTGTTTAGACTTATTGATTAGAGATCTCATCTCTGATACTAATTATTGGAAATCTAACAGAAAAGTGAGATGTTGAGAGGGGGTGAATTGGAAATCCAATACAAGACAAATTGAACTCGACCACTAGAATATCTTTCTCATACCAAATAAAACATAATACCAAATTTATAAATATACAAATAATGTTACAATTGACTATCCTAAAGCTTGCCCTTGTTTAACAACTGAAACTCATTGTAGCTATTTGTTTGCTTACTATTTGAAGGCATGACATATTTGTTCTATTCATTCTTGTACTGTCCCTTTGTCATGATGTTTTTGTTTATCACCTTGCCAAAAGATCTCATAGATCTTCTGACTTGAGGAAGACATCTTTAGACTTGAAGTAGTTGAGAGTACCTTCACTCTTCACTCTCCTTTCCTTGAGTACACAGTAGGTTTATATATTTGGGTACACTAAGTACAATATCTCTACTAATATTTGTTATTAATTTAAAAAGTTCATTTCATTTGAAAAAATATTCCTTTTCTAGGTAAAATGGATGGGATCTCAAGAAAGCCCATGACCTCTTGGCTCTTATATAGCTCACACTATAGAATGAAG
Source organism: Cupressus sempervirens (assembly GCA_028749045.1). Lineage (NCBI taxonomy): Eukaryota > Viridiplantae > Streptophyta > Pinopsida > Cupressales > Cupressaceae > Cupressus > Cupressus sempervirens. The sequence continues at coordinate 1,090,815,193 of CM053785.1, forward strand.
AATGCAAGAGTACAAAGAGAGTGGATGTTAAAATGTGTAATTTCCCCTCAAATTGTAAAAGCATAATAGAGAATTCTAGATATTCTTGGATTAATGAATAGGGTTAGGTCAAATTAATATTTAAGGTTGTAAAGTTCTAAAAGTCATTTATGTTTAGATATTTCTACAAAAGTCTATTTGTTCTATGTTAGTTAATTTAGATGTTTCTGGAAATAGTCAAAGACCTTTATAAATAGAGGAATCTTGTAATGTTATTGATATAAACAAGATGTAATTGATATGGACAAAATGGTTAATGAAATATATTAGTATTGTAGCACATTGAGTATTTTTCCATTTTAGTTTATTTTGTCCATCTACCTTTCATAGGGTGTATCAAAGTTGTCCTGGGCTTCTACAAGTGGTATCAGAGCTAGGGAAAGAAAATCATGTCACCATTTGTGACACACAAATTAGAGTCAAGTTGATTGGGAGAATCCTATCACCACTTTTGACAGAGGCGGCTAATTAAGGGATAGCTAAAGAAGGAAGGAATTCATATTTTGCAAAGAAAGGTTATTTAGAGAACCCTATCACCATTTGTGACAGATGAAGCTATCAAGGGGTAGCTAAAAGAAGACATGATTTTTTTCAAGGTTATTATTGAATCCTTTCATTGGCATTTGTGACAGATGAGGAAAGATTACCAATGGATCCTATGAAAAGAGGAAATTGTTGGCAACCAATTGCTAAAAAAATGTTTGTAGAAATTAAAGGTTGCAGCCTGTGAAGATAAAAAGAAAGGATTTGGAAAATAGAATTTTGGCATTAGGAAAAATAAAGGAATTGGATTGTATGCAATAGCATTTGAGGTTGAAATTGGTGTGGGTGGGGGGGGGGGTTGAAATGTGTAATTTCACCTAAAATTGTAAAAGCATAATAGAGGATTCTAAAAATTCTTGGATTACCGAATAGGGTTAGGTCAAATTAATATTTAAGGTTGTAAAGTTCTAAAAGTAATTTTTGTTTAGATATTTCTAGAAAAGTCTATTTCTTCTATGTTAGTTAATTTAGATGTTTTTAGAAAAAATTAAAGACCTCTATAAATAGAGGCATCTTGTAATGTTATTGATATGGACAAGATGTAAATGATATGGACAAAATGGTTAATTAAATATATTAGTGTTGTAGCATATTGAGTATTTTTTCATTTTAGTTTATTTTGTCCATCCACCTTTCAAAAGGTGTATCAGAGTTGTCCTGGGTTTCTACAATGGAAATGACTAAACTAAAATGTAAATGCCACCAATGGGACACTTAGTTGTTTTTGTGTTTTGTAAAATTTTGTGACCTTCCTTGATAGTGATAGCATTTACGAGCTAATTATATGTACCTATTATTGAGTACTATCAACAAAATACATTGGAAGATTTTGTTTGTTTGTTTATCATTATCATGCCCTTGATATATATAGGCCTGAACTAGGCTAAGAAAATTAAGTGAACATTAAACTTTTTACCTATTATAATAGGTCCACAGGCATTCAACCCACATCTTCACAGCCATGCTCTATGTATCTACATAAAGTTATTCAGTAGTTTTAAACTTGTTGGTAAACATATTTGTTGTACTATAAAAATGGCCCAATAGAGTGTATATGAAAAATTGTTCACAACAGTTGGATAGGCCCTTGATATGTGGCCTTCCTTTGCATTTAGAGGGGTAGCTCCCTTGTATGATATAATTTTGAAGTTTTTCAAAAAAATTAAATTAAACTTTAACAGATCAAGAGAAATCCATTGATGATGAATGCACAAGACAACTTCAAAGCTTTCCTGGACTAACTTAAACTACTAACTACAACAATCAAGATCTACACTTGAGAATTATCCCTAGCACAATATTGATCCAATGATTCATAAACATCTGCAGAATACCATGAAAATGCTCACTACAAAGAGAATCAATATTTCTAACAATTTAGATTTGAAAGAAGAGAATTCAAATTGCACATTCCTTTATTTTCTTACACCAAGAACTTGAGAGGAACTTTTGATTAAAAAGGAAAAAATTGTAGACACTTTCCAAATATTATCTTTTGATGAAAATTTTAGCATAGTGTTCCCTTTTTCTAAAGTCAAAAAAGTCCTTTTACAAATCCAAAAATGACTCCTTATATAGACATGAAGGTTAAGAACTACTCTTTTGTGGTTAATAACTACCTCCAAAATACATAATTTTGGAGAGGTTAATTAACCTCACTAAAAATAACCTATACAAGGAAAACTCTAAAAACATAACTTAAGCTATAATTACAAAAAATACATATATATCCAATCACTACTCTTCTAGCTATGAACTCTATCTATCTGGACATGATCAACTTATCTCAAAAAGTCCTATAAGCATCGAGGATGATCACCATTGAATCATAATTGGGAATGACCATGTTCCCCATCCTAAGTTTGGTTGTAAAGTATTTATCCTGGATCTCTTCTGACTCTTTTTGATAGGCTGAAATATTGCAATCTTCCAAAGTGGCAGTGACTAGACTAAGCTTCATCATAGTTTCGACATCTGACACTTGATTGTCCATTTCTACATGAACTTTGATACTAAAGGAATCAAGAAGAAATTGGAAATCAATATGTTGAAGATCATTTACTGCTGATCCACCTATGATAATAGAAATTAGTTCATCCACAACTTTAATTTTCAGCTATTCACATGAAGCTATTATTTTTTCAAATTAAGTGATCCCTTTGCTGATATTTATCATCTTCTAGATAATCTTCCAAATAATACTTTTACTCAAGATGTGTGTCTGATTCTCACTTGGATCATATCTAATTTTCTCAAGAATCGGGATGTTTATATCTAACTTGGACATTTCATGTATTTCATCAGCTAATTTTTGTTGAGAGACTCTATGCTCCTTGATGCTTTCTAGATCTTTAGACATTTCTTGTATATGTTCAATGGATTTTCCATATATTTCCTTCAATCTAGTTGATGCAGGAAAGGGTAGAATAACTAGGGCCAAAGGCTCACCCAACTATCCAAACCACCCTACAAGAGTTAACAAAATGAAAGAAAATACAAAGAACAACAAACAAAGGAGGAAGAAGAGTGAAATAATTTTCGTCAAAATATCTTTATACATGCCCAGTTGTAAGGCCTTCTGGATTATGGCCAAATACAAATATATTCACATTCAAAGATCCAACAAAAAATTCACACTTTTAGTTCTGCTCTGCAATCTACTTCTCCCAAAAACTTGCCTAAATTTAAGCCTAAACACTCTATATATACTTGCCAAAATGTCTTGCAGATTATTTTAGAACATTACATAAGAGGAAGGCCAACCCAACAACAATTTGGACACATACCAAGAAAATATCTTAACATAAATGTCGTGGTCAAAATAAATCCCACAAGTTGGCTCATAGAAATCACATCCAAATGCTAACACTCGACATAAGTAGGAGAACTTGGCACATGAAGGGTCACTAAGCATACACTAGGTAACTTGGCACATGAAGGAACTATTGTAATAGTTTAGCACATGAAGGAATTGCTATAGTAACTCGGCACATAAAGGAATTGCTACAGTAACTTGGCTCCAACTAAGTGCTACAGTAACTCAGCACCAACTAAGTGCTACAATAACTCGGCACCAACTAAGTGATACAGTAACTCGGCACCAACTTACTGATTGAAAAAAATTGAGCAGGTTAATAAGGCAACCCAATATGCTCTTGTATCAAACAATTAGGGTTGAAAGAAATGATTCTCCTAAGTCATTGAGATGTCACAACCTGAGCTAAATCCAACTTAAATTGAGGAATTCATGAAGCATCATCAATAGGTCTATTCTTCCACTTCACCAAATATTTATAGTAATCTTTTCCTCTTGTGTTCTTGCCAACTCTCTAATCCAATATCTATTCAACTTCTTCAATCTGCTTCTTAGGATAATCATTTGATACAACAATTTCATCGTCTAACTCATGATACTTATACAAATCAACAATATTGAATATAGGAGATATATCTATGTCATCAAGTAACTCAACTTCATAAGCATTACCACTTTCAAACTTCTTTAAGATCTTATAAGGTCCAAATTTCTTCATCTTTAGCTTGCTGTATGTTCCAACTGGAAATCTTCCTTTCTTCAGATGAACCATCACCTCATCACCAACTTGAAAATCATGATGTCTTCTAGACTGATCAGCATTCTCCCTATACTTCTGATTACTTTGTTTCAACCTCAACTTCACTTCCTTATGCAAAGACTCCATAAAATTAGCAAATTCTTCTCCTGCAATGATTCTCTTTTCTTCACCAGCAACATCTCTCAAATCTGATACTCCTCTAGGCTTCATTCTAGTAACAATCTCAAAAGGTGTCTTCCCTATACTCCTATTCACAAAATTATTATATGAAAATTCAGCTTGTGCCAATACCATCTCCCAATTACTTGGCTTATTCTCAACTAAACATCTTTGCAAATTACCTAAGCTTCTATTCACAACCTCTATTTATCCATCTTTTTGTGGATGGAATGTAGAACTAAACTTTAATTCAATACCCATCTTCTTCCAAAAAGCCTTCCAAAAATAACCAACAAACTTATTGTCTCTATCAGAAATAATGCTTCTTGGTAATCCGTGCAATCTCATAATCTCTTTAAAGAAAAGTTCAGCGACATGCTCAGCATCTGATGTCTTCTTACATGGTATGAAATGAGTCATCTTAGAAAATCTATCCATTACAAAAAAATATAGAATCATACCCCTTCACTATCTTAGGTAATCCAAGAACAAAATCCATACTGATATCACTCCAAAGTTTCTCAAGAATAGTAATAGGTGTATACAAACTAGTATTTTGACTTACTCCTTTTGTAATTTGACAAACTCCACAACTCTTTAAAAATTTCTAAACATCTTTATACATTTGTGGCCAATAATACTTCTCTTTTAGCAAACTCAATGTCTTATCAATTTCAAAATGTCCAGCCAATCCACCACTATACTTTTCCTTAATCAGATTCAATCTCATAGAACTTCTAGGAATACACAACTGAATTCTTTTGAACAACATACCTTCTTGAATGAAATACTGATCATACTTACTTATGTGGTCTATCAAATTTGGTGCTCTACACTCTCTCTATGCCTCAGAAAAATTGAGATCAGCATCATGCAACTCTTTCATTTCACCAAAACCAAGAACTTTAACCTTCATTTTAGTTAAGAAAGAACATCTTCTACTCAATGCATCAGCAGCTCTATTAGTAACTCCACTCTTATGTTTAATAACAAATGTGAAACTATGTAGGTACTCAACCCACTTCATATGTCTTTGATTTAATTTATGTTGACTTCCCAAGTATTGTAAAGCTTTATGATCAGTATACAACACAAACTCCTTAGGAATCAAATAATGTCTCCACTTCTTCAAAGCTTGAACTATAGCATAAAATTTTTGATCATACACAGAATAAATTTTTTTAGCATCATTCAAATTTTCACTAAAGAAAGAAATGTGTTTACCTTCTTGACTTAATATAGCTCCTATTGCATTACCACTTGCATCAATTTCAACTTGAAATATTTTGTTGAAATCAGACAAAGCCAATACAGGTAATACAGCAACCTTTTATTTCAAAGTTTCAAAACTCTTATCAGCTCCATGTGTCCACCTGAATTCCTTTTTATCCCCCCTCATTGTTTCAGTCATAGCATTATAAAAGAAATTAAAATTCTTTATAAACTTCCTATGAAAACTAGCCAAACCATGAAATGATCTTACCTCACTCACATTCTCAGGTGTAGGCCATTCCAAAATTCCTTTAACCTTCTCAAGATCCATCTTCAATCTATCAACTAAAATAACAAATCCCAAATTCACAATCTCCTCTTGCATAAAAGAACACTTTTTTAGATTAATCAACAACTTTTTCTCTTTCAACCTCTACAATACTTGTCTAATATGCTCAAGATGTTCTTCCTTAGTCTTACTGAATATCAAAATGTCATCCAAATAAACAATCACAAACTTACCCAAAAATATTTTTAGAACTCCATTCATCAACCTCATGAAAGTACTAGGTGCATTAGTCAAACCAAAAGGCATAACCAACCATTCATACAAACCATCTTTTGTCTTGAGTCATCACCTTCTCTAATTTTGATCTGATGATAGCCACTCTTCAAATCAATCTTGGTAAAATACTTTACTCCACTCAAACAATCTATTATGTCATCCATCCTCGACATAGGAAACCTATATTTCACTATTATCTTGTTAATAGCTCTGGAATCAATACACATTCTCCATTCTCCATTCTTTTTAGGTTCTAATACAATAGGTACATCACATGGACTCAAGTTTTCTCTGATCAAACCTTTCTACAACTCATGCACTTATCTATTAAGTTCTTCATTCTCTGTAGGCATTAATCTATATGGTGTTTTGTTCAGTAAACTAGCTCTAGGAATCAAATCCATACAATGACTTATGCTTCTTACTAGAGGTAAACCATCAGAAATATCATCAGCAACAATATCCTTATACTCATTTAGCAATTTTGTAATTTCTACTAGTACTCAGGTATCACTATCTATTGTCACTTGGTTATTACTAGATTTTTCTACTCGGTCATTACTACCAACACTCAGTCATCTAGGAACTATGGAAAAATAGACATGATTCTTCTTCACTTCCTTTTCAAATTGCTTTCCATTAACTATGCAAACTTTTATTGCAATACAACTAACCCCATCTAGACTTGCAATCAAATGCAGCAATATTTTCTTCTTCCCATTCACCCAAAGAGTATATTGATTCAATCTTCCATCATACATAGCATATCTATCATATTTCTAAGGTCTACCCAGTACAATATGACAACAATCCATAGGCATAACATCACACAAAACTTCATCAAAGTAATGTCCAATCTTGAACTTCACAAGGCATTGCTCACTTACCAATATCTTATGCTCATCTTTGATCCATGAAACATGATAAGGTTTGGGATGCTTCAGCCTCTACAATTGCAACTTTGTAATCAGCTCTTGTGATGCCACATTTATAAAACTTCCACTATCAATGATCAGTTTGCAGCATTTTTCAGCCATCTTACATCTTGTCTTGAAAAGACTTCTCCTTAAAATAGGTTCCTCATTGCTTCCCTTATTACATAAGGTTCTTCTCACCATCAGATGTTCTCCAGCCTTAGGTCCACTTGGTGAACCCTCATCATCTCCTTAAACCATAGCATTTATATTACCTTGCCCACTTTCAAAAGATCTACATTCAAAAGATCGATGTCCCTCTTTACCACATCTAAAACAATTACCATGAAATCCACCTCTAGAATAAGAATTACCTCTTCCTTAGTAAGAATTAGTACCTCCTTGGTAAGAATTACCACTTTTCCATTCGATCTTGCCCTTATCATCATTCTTCCATTCATATTTTCTTTTATGCTATACAAAATTGCTAGATCTACTACCTTCACCATAATATCTACCTCTGCCTCTCTAGAATCTTCCACCTCTACCTCTTTGTCTTTTTTCATGCTTCTTTGTCAAGATCTCCTCAGCTTTCAAGGCATATTGATATGCTTCTTCAACACTTTCCAACTTCACAAAACTTATTTCATCTTGAATTCTAAATCTCAATCCATTTATGTACCTTGCAATTTTCTCAACATCATCATCCACGTGTCCAGATGTGATGTCCATTCTATAGAATTCCTCAGTATACTCTTTCATAGTCATGTCTTTTTGTTTCAAATTTTGCATCTTTCTCAACAAGACAACTTAGTAATTAGCAGGAAGGAATTTTTTCTTTGCCTTGTTCACCATCTTTGGCCAAGTTCTGATCTTCTCATTTCCTCTCCTTTGTCTATCAGTTTGTGTTGAGATAATGGGTGTTGCACACATTGCATACTATTGTTATATTTTATTATTTTATTTTATCATGTAATGTTCCACCTAGATGGATGTGCAACATGTAAAGATTCTCATGAAATATTCTTGATGATTTGTATTGTAACATTGTGAAAATATTTCATGTAATTATTTAATATTGGAGAAAAGAATTAAATGCCTAATATTAAATGTGGGGTCAGTGAGTAAGGTAGCACATGGTTTATGTAATACCACTTGGTAGTTTTGTGGGACTTGCTACAATATAAGCAGCCACAAGGGTAGTTGATGTAGAGAGTAAGAGTGAGAAAGGCAAGAGTCGAGTGGGACAAGGCTTGACAGGTTAGCCAAGGGAGCATTTGTGAAGGTTGAAAGCATGGCATGGGATGTGTGGATTCATGCTTGTTCACATAGTTTGCTCAGTTGTGGCTATGGCCATGAAGGCTTCCATGGTTGTATTGCAATGGTATTTCTTGTTGAATAATACATAGTGATGGATGCTTTTGGAAGCTAGGTTTTTTCCTCAATGAGGGTTTCCCAGGGTATATCTTGTGTCACAATTTTTTGTGTATGTTGTCTATTCTCTTGCATATGGATTTTAATTCCGTGTTTATTTCAGATCTATTATAGGTAGTTTGCTTGGTTGTGGCTATGGTCATGAAGGCTTCCATGGTTGTATTGCAATGGTATTTTTTGCTGAATAATCCATGGTGATGGATGCTTTTGGAGGCTGGGTTTTTTCCTCAATGAGGGTTTCCTAGGGTATATCTTGTGTCACAACTTTTTTGGTATGTTGTCTATTCTCTTGCATGTGGATTTTAATTCCGTGTGTATTTTAGATCTATAATGGGTAGTTTGCTCGGTTGTGGCTATGGCCATGAAGGCTTCCATGGTTGTATTGCAATGGTATTTTTTGTTGAATAATACATGGTGATGGATGCTTTTGGAGGCTGGGTTTTTCCCTCAATGAAGGTTTCCCAGGGTATATCTTGTGTCACAATTTTTTTGGTATGTTGTCTATTCTCTTGCATGTGGATTTTAAATTCATGTTTATTTTAGATCTATTATGGGTTATGTGGAAACGGTTATATTCTTTCTTGCCAAGTTTCCTTACAAGTGGTATCAAAACTATGGTTTTATTATTATAACCCTAGATTGAATCCATGGGAATGCATGAGCGGATAAAAGAAAGGGCAAGATATATGAATGATTTATTGCAGATCTAAGGGTTTTGGATTTGCTATTATGATGGGATGTTAAAATATTTAGGCATGTGAAATTTTTTGGACAAAAGAATTTTTTCGGATGTTTCAATGAGGGTTTTAGGGGGTAGCTTGCAAAAATAACCTCCTGGGTAAAAACAAACCTCACCATTGGATCTAGGTCAACATTTTCATAAATTTTGATATATAATATGCCCTAGTTTGGCCATGTTCAGAGGAAATGAAAGAGTTTTTTAGTTTCAGCCCGTGATGGCCGTCAAATTTAATCCTGTCGGAATTTTCATCACAAAAAAAAATAAAAAATGAAAAATCGCAATGAAAATGGTAAAAAGACTATCTTAGTAAAATGGCCATAACTTTCTCTCAAAATATCAAATTTTAGAGTTCTTATAAGCGTTGAAAATATAATTCAAAGCACTACAACTTTGTGTAGGTTTGGTTCTATGATTTTGAGATTTTGGCAAGTTTTAAGATCCCTAAAGTCAGATATTGTTTATTTTGAGCACAGATTAGGGCATAACTTGGGTATGTGGAGTCAAATTTTGGACTTCGAGTAGTCAACGGAAAGCTCTTGGAGAGTTTTACACATTGGTTTAGATTTGGTGCAGGTTTGGCATGATTTATTTGTTGATATATTGATCTGAATAGTTTATAGATATATTTTGACTATGGTAACATTGTGAGTTTATGGCATTAGAGATTCAAGATTTGATGTCATTGTATACTCAAGTTTGGTCTCATGATGATATGGTTATCAGTGTTTTATTTGGATATGTATGATGACTTGTTGGATCTACAAATTGTGCAGTGTTGTAAGCGGTCTATACTTATAGGTTTCATTTATAGCTTGGTTATGGGTTGTCTTTGCCCATTGATCATTCATTTTTGCTTCATATTCAGATTGGTGGCTTGGATTTGGGTTGTCTATGTCATAAGTCACATGACTTGCTAATTTTTTCTTCATGTAGAAGGGATGAGATGTTGTTACCAGGTATAGTCATGGTGGAGGATTGTGATTGACTATTTTATGCTAACAGGTTGGACATATTGAGAGCCAGATGCTCAGTTCATGGACGTGATCATGGTGCTATAGATTTTGGCATGACACAATTGGATATACAGGTACATCCTTGATGTTTATTAGCTTGGATTTCTGATGCAGTTATGGTGGTATATCTTCTTGGTTGAGGATCATGGTTATTTGGTTTCTTTTGAGGAGCTCATGATGTGCACTTTGAGTTCTTTGATAGTTTGATGCCTTGATTGATTCTAATGGTTAGAGGATGGATTTTTTCAATCATGATGTCATGGATAGCTTGGATGCATGGTTTAGTGGGAGCTTGTGACAATGATGTGGTGACAGTGCAGGATTAGTTCCTAGTTTGGTTTGGGTCTTCATGTAGGAGATGGATTTTATGATGCCATAGGTGACTTGGTACCATAGTTGAGTGGGAGATTTTTTGGCATTGATATATTTATTGAGTGTTTGCAAATGTTGGAGGTTTGTCTTAGATCCAGTTGCTACAGAAGCATCTTTGACATTTGCATGGTGCACTTGTTATCTTCATGGTATGTGGAAATGGTTCTTCATGGTATGTGGAGATGGTCTTTTCTTCATGGTGTATGGAGATGGTTACATCTTGAGGACTCACAGGGTTCTTGGAAAAGGTGTGGTTTATGCTTTTATTTGGCATGTTATCCTTGGTATGAGGATGGTTTCATTATTATGTCATGGTATACTCTTAATACAAGTTTAGAGTTGTGACATGTTATAGTATGCTTATGTGGAGCATGTTATCTCTTTGGTTGAGATGGTTAGATCATGTTGTCATGTTTATGTTCGTGAGGCCATGGTTAGAACTTTGACATTGATCTTATTTTTGTTTCTTGGTATTGAGCACACTGATCATAAGCTGGATCGTTCATGATATTGCTATGTTGCATTTGGAGTTGGCATGGATTGATTGGTTACAGGTGCTCATGGATACTTAGAGACGGTGGTGATGTTGATTTCTCTTGGATTAGAGAAGTATTTGTTGGGACAGTTGATGATTTCAGCAAGAAGTCTGAGGGGCAGTCACTTGATATGGACTTGAGAGGAGATTGTTCTTAGATGAGTCTTGGATGGAGACTTGGGTATCTTGATGAGCATTCTCATTCCCCACTCTTGGTCTACTCAGCGATTTTCTACTTGAGAGGTATAACCCATTATTTTTTCTTAGTTTCATTATGCTTGTCTTTCATGGATATGGATCTTGAGCTATGATACATGAGTTAGTTCTAGAGGGTTCATTTGAGAGATGGTTTACCATTGGTTATCTCCATGTGCATTTTTTATTATGTTGGTTGAGTTTGGGAGATGGTTTTATATTGGGCATTTTCTTTGGATTAGGAATGGATTTTTCTTGGTTTAGGAATGGTTTTATTGAGTTTGATCTTCTTGTGAGAGGCTTACATTCATGATTAGTTATATGGTATGGTTTGGGTTTTGTTGAGGCTTCTTGTTGGGGTTTTATGGAGGAGATCATACTTGCATAGTTTACATCTAGAGGTGTGTGTAGAAGGACATGATACAGGTTATGATTTGCATGGTTACTCTAGTCTTGGTTATCTTCTTGGATGTTCAGTTTCACTTACATTGGATTTGAGATTGGTTAGAGATTGTGATCACTAGTTTGTGCTCATGTATGTCATGTGAGAGATGACATGGTTATTACTTTATATCTTTCCTCTATTGGTTGTGGAGAATTTGGGAGACTGTTGCAGACTTTTTACGAGAGTTGTTCTTGTAGGATATCAGTTTATGTATTGTGGATGTCTTTAAGACTACATGGATTCACTTCTTTGAGATGTTGTGAGTGGATTGGTTATTGATTTGACATTATCTTTTGCAGTGTGAGCTTCTTGGTATATATTGGCAGGTATTACTCTTGAGGCTTGTGATGATAGGTTACAGATTGGATACGTCAGTGATATGAGAGTCACTTGTTATACCTTTGAGGTATGGATAGTTGGATGGGTTTGGCACTTGTTGTGGGTGCTATTTCAGCTATGGATATTTTGACAACTACAGATACATGTGATTACCTTTGGATCAAAAAAAAAATTGTGCTTGGAATTTCAGTTGGTACAAGATTTTATGATCTTCTAATGCGACAGGTTGGGTGGTTTTCTCTTTGGATGGCTTCTATGTATGTCTAGTGGTAGTGGCATAATAGGAGGTGAGATCATTCATATTTGAGATGCTGGATACTTTGATTTTGTTGTGGGTACCAGGATGGAGCACTTGGTGTACTTTGATCCATGATGGTGGATGTGTTAGGAGGGATTGTTCCCTTGTTCATTTATGTGGCTACAGATTGACCCTATGCAATGTATACAACAAGTGGGAGATTGTTGAGAAAATGGGTGTTGCACACATTGCATACTATTATTATATTTTATTATTTTATTTTATCATGTAATGTTCCACCTAGATGTATGTGCAACATGTAAAGATTCCCATGGAATATTCTTGATGAGTTGTACTGTAACATTGTGAAAATATTTCATGTAATTATTTAATATTGGGGAAAAGAATTAAATGCCCAATATTAAATATGGGGTCAGTGAGTTAGGTAGCACATGGTTTATGTAATACCACTTGGTTGTTTTGTGGGACTTGCTACTATATAAGCAGCCACAAGGGTAGTTGTTGTAAAGATTAAGAGTGAGAAAGGCAAGAGTCGAGCGAGACAAGGCTTGACAGGTTAGCCAAGGGAGCAATGGTATTTTTTGCTGAATAATATATGGTGATGGATGCTTTTGGAGGTTGGGTTTTTCCCTCAATGAGGGTTTCCCAAGGTATATCTTGTGTTACAATTTTTTGGGTATGTTTTCTATTCTCTTACGTGTGGATTTTAATTCCGTGTTTATTTTAGATCTATTATGGGTTATGTGGAAATGGTTATTTTCTTTCTTGCTAAGTTTCCTTACAATTTGCAAGTGCTCCCACCATAGTGATCCATGACCTTTCAACCTAGTGACTGCAATCTCCACCTTTCTATTATTAGGAGTGTTTTCATACTCAAAAAACTTCTCCATATCAGAGATCCAATCCAACACAACATTGGTATCCAATTTTCCATCATAAGGAACAACTTCTATAGCAAGCTTTGAATTTTCCCTAGGCAACACTCGCAACAATCTTTCCTCATCTTGATCTTCTTTAGGTTCTAGATTATGGTTTGGTGTTGCTACTTCATCATCACTTACATCATCAAGATGTGCTCCTCTCCTCTAGGTTGTTTCTATAGCATCTAATTTGGTTTCAATTTGTCTCAACTGATCCAATATAGCATTATCAACATTATTTTCTCTACCACAAAGCATCTTTACAAATCAGGTTCCTGCAAGATCGTAACCCTCTGCAAGTTATAGGTCAAATCCATAGATCCACAACCCTATAACCAAATCCAAATTAGGATTCTACATGATCCAATCTCCACAAGGATGAATCTTAGGCTCAAATACCAACTGACATATGCAAGGGAAGAATAACTAGGGCCAAAGGCTCCCCCAGTTATCCAAACCACCCTGCAAGAGTTAACACAACAAAAGAAAACACAAAGAACAACAACCACAGGAGGAAGAAGAGTGAAATATTGTTATTTATTCACCAAAATATCTTTATACATGCTTAGCTATAAGGCCTTATAGGTTATGGCCAAATAAAAATACATTCACATTCAAAGATCCAACAACAAATTTGCACTTTTAGTTCTGCTCTGCAATCTACTTCCCCCAAAAACTTGCCTAACTGTAAGCCTAAACACTCTATATATACTTTCCAAAATGGCTTACAGATTATTCCAAAACATTATATAAGAGGAAGGTCAACCCAACAATGGTTTGGACACATCCCAAGAAAAGATCTTAACATAAATGCTGCGATCAAAATAAATCTTGCAAGTTGGCTAGCAAAAATCATGTCCAAATGCTGACACTTGGCATAAGCAAGAGAACTTGGCACATGAAGCATCACTTGGCATACACTAGGTAACTTGGGACATGAATGAATTGCTACAGTAACTTGGCACATGAAGTAATTGCTACAGTAACTTGGCAAATGAAAGAATTACTATAGTAACTCAACACATGAAGGAATTGCTACAGCAACTCGGCACATGAAGGAATTTCTATAGTAACTCAACACATGAAGGAATTTCTATAGTAACTTGGCTCCAACTAAGTGCTACAGTAACTCGACACCAACTAAGTGCTATAGTAACTTGGGACCAACTGAGTGTTATAGTAACTCGGCACCAACTTGTAGATTGAACAAAAATGAGCAAGATAATAAGGCAACATAGTATGCTCCTGCATCACCAGTTATGATTTTTGAAGCATATTTTATCATTTTATTTATCCAAGCTTCGATCATCATACTATGTGACTTGTGTTTTTTTACTCTTTCAACAATGGCATGATCAAGAATACCATCAGGGCCCACTAAGGCTGGTGAAGTAACTATTGCCTTTGCATTAGAAGAATTGCTAACCAAATTGATATAAGACACAAGCATCTAAACTTGTTCTTTGAGTTGCTCCTTTGATCTTTTCTCTTTATTCACTCTTTGTAACATTTGGATTGCAATCAATTCAAAATTCTAAAAATCTATTTCTATAGTAGATGGACCAAGATCAACCTTATTCAGAATGAAATCTGACTTGGATGCTTCGTCAACATTCTTCTCTATTATGGGCTTTTCTATTTCTATGCATAGATTGCCTCAAGTTTTATTAATGGCCAACCTAGACATCACTTTAGTCTTTTTCACTTTAGGAGGATTCTAAAGGAAACTAGAGATTACATCAAATGGAGGCAGAATCATCTAAACAACTTTCTTCTTCTTTTGGAGGCTAGTTTGGAGCCATGAATGTGTAGTAGTTGGAAGTGAAACTTGCATGTTGCCTTTTGTATTTTCAACAATCATCATCAAATTTTTTGAATTAGATAATTGATTATCTAATTGCGTGATGTCTATTAATGATATCTCAGGAGGAGAGAGGCTCGAAGGAGAAATTACTATGTCATGTGAGGATGTGACTAGAATGTGTTGTTCTATAGTTTGAGGGGTTCTTTGATCCTTCTCATTAGGTTCATTTCCTTCCTAATTCACTCTATCATATTTACCTTTTAATTTTGTCCTCCCTCTTTTGATTGTAAACTTAGCTAGTTAATTTAGATCTTCATCTTTATCTAGATCACTCATATCCAATTGTTGTGTTTTCTCACTAGAAGATTCCTCCAATGCCATTCGAGATGATTCTACTTGATTACTTCTCCTCTCTTTACTTTGAAGTTCATGGGTCACTTTTTTTGCTCTGATTCTACTGACCCAATCCCTTGTTCTTTTAAGGACACAAGTAGTTTTTTCCTTCAAGCTTTTTTTTAACTCCTAAACTGACCAATCAATAGGGGGAAGGCCTAATAATTTAATTTTCTCATTGTAGAAGGGATCAACCAAGGAAGCTTCATCATCATTTATATACCTTTCACATCGATATCTACCTTAAGTCTATCACTTTCCTTATAATAAGCTACATCCAATCTCTCTTCCTGACTTTGAAATTACTTTCACAATCTTCCCAAAAATCTTCTAGAGCCAAAAAGTGACCACGGTCGGGGATAGATTTAACTCATTAACTACATAACCTTTACTATCATAAGGGAAACACATGGTATAAGGATGCAAATTAATTGTGATGATGGATCTCTCTATTTTCCTTGTATCTAATGTAGTATCATAACTATAATGTCCAATGTTGATAGGGAAAGGCATCTATCCTCCTATTCTTTCAAATCTTATTAATTTGACTAATCTATGTACACATTTCTATCAAGACCAATTTATCATTGAAAAATCTAGGTAGCATAAGGGGATACCCGTCATAGATGGCTAACCTAATATAAGTGAACTTTGGGAATTGTATGAAAACACTTTCATACTTTTGTACTTTCATCGTTGCTTCTGGTGAAATTTTGAGTCTCATGCTTCCCTAAATTTCTCTTACAGTCAACATTGTGAATGCATCATTCACTCTTTTAAAATGGTGTAGGCTACTTTCATATTGTATCTGAGGAAGATGATTGTAAATAATAGTTGTATCATCATATATATCTTTCTAGTTAAGCCTTGGCCAACTTTTGGTGCTTGCAATAGCATAGAAAAGATAAGAAGTCATGTAGAAATAGTCATTTGCTTGGAGTTCTATGAGTTGCCTATGTAGTGAGTCACTAATAATTTTAGCCCAATCCATGTGTTGCTTCCCTTTGTAGACCATGCTAATAAATAGGAACATCCAAGCTTCGAACTCATGTGAATCTTGAAGACCTATTATCTTGTTTAATAGAGTTACCATATTTTCTATATCTTCTTTTAACGATGATCTATGGATGGACTTGGCTAGTTGAGATTTCCCTTTCCTTGGTTGCAAGAGCCATGATCTGGCAATAGTGTTTAAATTCTAAGTTTGATTTTGCCATATAGTACTCCTTGGTAGTTCTTAAATTGATGTTGGTATATTGCACTCTGGTAGGTAATCAAAAAGAAATGGCAATAGAAACAGGATCTAGATGGACAATTACTTTATTATTTGATGAAATGACTTCCCCGGTATTTGGATGATAGGCTTTCATGCATTCCAATACTAGATCAGGGCACAGTACTAAGATGGGGTGCCCTACTACTTGAGCTATGCTACTTTCCAATATTTTTCTAGCTAAAGGGGTCTTGTCCTCACTCTCAAGAGACAACCCAAAATCTTAAAGGCAAACACTTCCTAAGATAGTATTGCCAATGTCGGGATGTATACTTTTTAAAATAGGAGCATAATCAGGCCTATGCTATTTATATTTCATGGCCTACAAGCTAATCTTTCTATTGATTACTTTAAATGCTTTCAATTGCCTCGATGTACTTCACAAATTGGAGACTTCACAATTCAATTTGAAAACTATTCATAAAATATCCACGTATCAATTAGAGTTTCCTATTGAGGTGATTTTATGAATATCTATGTAAAAGTTTATGAAAAAGGGAGAACACAATTGATAAGAAATGAGCTCTGCTAGGGTTTGTACGACCTCCATATGAATCCTTGTTGGTTTCCACTATTTGTCATTCCAAATTTACTACAAGAATATTTTTATTTATAATGAGTTTGGCCTTCTCTGACCCAGGAGTTGGTACTAATGCTGGAGTTGTTATTGCTACTGGAGATAATGGCTCCACTGACCAAATGCCTATGCAAGTTTGTTCCCAAAGTGTTCCATGAGGTAATTCATCTCTTGATATTATTTTGAATGCCAAGGAGTTTGATAGTGCATGCACCTAATTAGAACAACAAACTCTTATTGAGTATTTTGTGGCTCATACTCCTTTTGAAAGCACATTGCGGGAATGTGTTTTCAAGGTTTGGACACCTCTAGGTGTTCACCTAGAAGATGTTCAAAGCCTTACCAAAGGATTTTTTCTTTCTCACTTTAGTAATGCAAGCTAAGCTAAACATGTTTTTGTATGAGGCCTTGGACTGTAAGGTCATCCCTCCTAGTTTTTTAGCACTTGTCACGAGATTTTGCTATCTTTGATGATTGGAAACTTAAGGTACCCATTTGGGTAGAGTTCCCTGGGCTTCCTATTCCTTGCTGGTCTTTTTTACCTACTATTGCACAAACTATTGGCAAGGTTTTTTTCCTTGAACTAGACAAGTTTTTCAATGCTCATCTCCAATGTAGGGTTTGTGTTGAGGTCGACCTCTCTAGGGACCTCAAAGACAAAGTGGATATATAGATAGGTAGTACCACCTTTACTTAGAAGGTTCTTTACCTTAACCTTTCAAATACCTACTACCGGTGCCACTCAGCTAAGCATAAGATTAGGAATTGTCCATTATTGGACCATAATTGTCCTTTTGCCACCAAGAAAGATGAATGGACTATGGTGGTGGAAAAAGGGAAAGGTTTGGTGGTGCTACGGTGAGCTTTGTGCCTATCAATCATGGTAAATCTAGGTCAAGCTAGATACCCATAGAATCCCCCATTAAATTTCTCTCTCTACCTCCTATTTCAAACACTAGATTCTAGGAGATAGTGGGTGTTCATACCCCAGATTTGCACCCTATATGGACTCGAGTGCCATAAGAGGCATCAATGATTGCCTAACAAAAGCTACATTAGTCTCCCAGTCCAAATGGTCATGATGAGGTTTTTGACAATGGGGAGAAGCTTTGAAGGGTCATTGCTATTGATGAACCCTCTTTTGAACCTCCCTCTTTTTTGCACAACAGCTTCTCCTCAATTTGATCTTGATGTGCTTTGCATCCAAGAAGTTGAATTTGTTGGGTTTCTTCTTACCTCATCCTGTCATGTTATTTGGCCAGATAGTGCCATTTTTGCTTCTCAACATGAAGCTGGTCGAGGTGGTGTTGTTACTCTTCTCTCTCCTCATTTAATTTCCTCTATTTTTCACACAGTTCTAACTCTTTGCACAAGGTGTTTTGGATTTTGTTGTATTTTTAGAATCATTCTTTTGGCATTGTTAACATTTATGCTCCCAATGATTTTTTTGAATGCTCACACCTGTGGCATTGGTTGGCATATTATTTGCCACCTATGACATGGATTTTTTGTGGAGACTTCAATATGGTTGACCTAGCCTCTGATAAGGAAAGTCTTCTGCCCTTTAGATGGGAAGCTGGTGAACAAGAGGCCTAGTTTTACATGTGAAAAAAATTAGGACTTTTTGATCCTAATGTTACTCGTCACTGCCTTGATGGGTTTGGCACACTTGGTCCAATTTTTGAGCTAGATCTAATAGAGTTTTTAAAAGACTTGATAGGGCTATGATTTTTGCACGATCTTTTTTTTCCTTTTCTCAAAAGCATAGGTTTTCTATCATTCCTCTGCCTAATGTGATGTTGTCACATCACTCCCCCATCCTCTTTTCCATCACCTAGTAGCCATCTTAGCCTCACTTGAATAAAATGCAGTTTTACCTCAACACTTCTTTGTTGTCCTATCCACCAACTATTGCTCACATCCTAGGTATCTAGAATCTTGAGACTCAACCCATCAATCACCATGGATGGATTAAATGGTGGCATGACACTATCCTTTGTACTATGAGATTTCTTCACATTTTTGGCAAGCAACTAGCTATGTAGTGCAAGAGATCTTATGAAGCCACTACTCTCGATCTGCATATGGCCTCTGAGGCTCTTGCCATGAATTTGTTTTATATAGATCTCTAGGTTTGGATTGCCAACCTTTGGCACCAAAAATAGGTTACAGATAGTTATGCTACTAGGGGAGCTCAAATCAAAGCCCATCTCTATTGGTTGGAGGTCGGCAATCAAGCTTCCAAGCAATTTTTTAGTGCTTTGAGGGATCATCATTATACTGTGGGTATCAAATGTATCTGAGAGGATCAATAAGTTCTCAATGACCTATCAAATATTCTCTAGGCTTTTATGCATCATAATGAGTAGGTTTTTATGGCTTAGGGGCCCTCTATTGTAAGTGATCATGTGTTGCAAGCCTACCTTGATGTTACTACCAATAGGATTGCGCCTAAGCAGTATGCCTATTGTGAAAAAAAGCTTACTCTTGTAGACTTAAAAGAAAATATCTTATCCATGGCTAATGACAAAGCCCCTAGATGTGATGGCTTCCCTTGTGAGTTTTACAAGACACTTTGGGATGACATTGGCCCTGATTTGCTTCAGGTTTATTTTGAAGCTTACAATTCTAATTCATTAAGTAGCTTCATCAATAATGGGAATAATAAATTCATACCTAAATTTGGAAATCCTAAAGAAATCTAAAATTGGAGGCCCATAACTTTATTAAATGTCTCCTACAAAATCATTGCCAAAGCCCTCTGTCTTAAAATTTGGCATTTTCTCACTTAGATTGTTTGACCTGAACAAACTAGATTCATTAAGTCCTGATGTATCATGGACAACATCATTTTTGTCTAGGAAAGAATGGAATGGGCTAGGCAATCTAAACAGTGGGCCCTTTTCCGAAAGATTGATTTTGCTAAAGCATATGACCGTATTGAATGGCCCTTTGTTCTTGATAGCTTCAAGCTCTGGGTTTTGGCCTAATTTTTTGTTAATCAATGCAGACGATACTTGGGGACACCTCTACTTTCATCACCATTAATGGTCATTTGTTTAAAGCTTTTGGGCTCTTCAAATCTATTCATCTTGAGGTTTTCCTCTAGCACTTTCTCTCTATGTTTTTGCAAGCGAGGGCTTTGGTTATCTACTGGCCAATGCCATCTCATGAGGTCTGGTGTGTGGTATTTCTTTACTAGAGTCGACCACTTAGCTGGATAATGGCCATTTTCCAAATGATTCCTTCCTCACATTGATTGAGGATGAGGAAAATGTTACAAATTCTTTGCAATGTTTAGATACTTTTCATCTTGCTTCAAGGTCAGTTATCTAATGGCACAAAATCCTTTGCTACCGAAAGTATTTTTTTCCAGGCCCTCTTTGGTTGCATCAATATGGATGGAAATGGGTCCAACGTGGGGAAATTTTTTAATTTTTGGGTATTCCCTTTGCTTTTCAAGCATCTTCTGTGGAGTTGTGGAATGTTGTACATTCTCAAATTAGAAAGAAGCTAGAATATTGGATCACTAAGCCCCTTTCACTCGCAGGAAAGTTTCAAATATGCTCCAAAGTGCTTGTTGCTACTCATGTTTATTATTCTTCTTGTTAGGATCCTTCCAAAGTCGCATACCTTAAGCTCGAATGTCTTCTTATGGACTCTCTTTAGGCCTCTGATGCTATGCATCATGGCTTTCATAGAGTTTCCTAGGGCTTATGTTGTTTACTTAAGGATTTTGGTGGTCTTGGCTTGCCTTCCACCTACAAGCTAGGGATAGCCCTCTATGCCAAATGGGTCATATGAGCTCTCACTAGAGATGAGGCCTAGAAATTTTTGTTGCATCATTGCATTTTTTCAAGCTTTCCAATCAACTACCTAGCCTAGAAGGATATTTGGTTTCAAACCCTTCTTGTGACTTTTGAACTTGTTCAAATTCAGGGCACTTTTGTTGCTAAGAGCATTTGGAAATCCTAGGAAGCCATTAGCCTTGGCTTCGCTGGGTCAATAATGGATCCAGATATGGACTCTCTATGAATCACCAAAACCTTTGGTGGTCACCCTTATTTACCACTCAAGGGGTGCCTTTAGCCAAGCTTCAAGGAGTGAGTGCTTTGGATTTATTTTGTAGGGGTATCAAAACACCCAAAGATTTATTCTCCATGGTTATAATGATTCTTTTCTCATGGGAGGATTTGCAAGTGCAGTTTAGGCTTATCTGTCTAGATCAACAGACAATTGATCTTCTAGTTTATGCAGTTCCTCCCATTTTGTTACACAAGATTGGAATTCACTCATCCTAGCCTTGGTGGAAATATTGGAAGTGGTACCTTACCACTCCAATGGTCACTTATAACCTCGAACTAGGGTATCAATGGTTGGTGCACCATCTTCTGATGGTTGATACCATCAATCAGCATTGGCATTTGCATTCTTCACATAAGACTTGGAGTCTTAGATTTTCTACTATCTGGCATACTATCATTGAGTCAAAGATAGCTCACTTCACCTAGTGTTTCCTCTTCTAGGGCTTTTCTTTGGGTCCTTAGCTCCAACATCTAGGAGTTCTTGATCCTAGCTACCCTTTTTGTGGCCAACCTAAAAGCTTCCTGCATATTTTTTGGTTTTGTAAAAGAGCTCAAAATTACTGGCTCTAGATTTTTTAGTTCTTTAGGCCTTTTCATCCTAAGGCCTTCACTCAGAAAATGGTAGTTTTGGGTGATGCTCCCATAATTCCTTATAGATATGCCTAGATTTGGCATGCTTTTAGAATGGAGTTATTGTTTACAATCTGGAAAGATCGCAATGTTGTTTTATTCTCTCATGATGTAGATTCAAGTAAAAACTAAAAAAGTTACACTAGAAGTGGCTCACCTAAAGGAGCTACTTGCTCATTTGGGAAATTCCCCTTGTACGGTTGCCTAAGTACCTCTAGATTCTTTTTCCAATGACCATGCTCCTCCTTGTGGTTCCTAGAGAGGCTAGAGTAGTTATGCTTGCCACTTATAGACCCCCAAGTCACAACCTTATCATCACTCTCCCAGTGGTGTCTCTCATTGTTATCACTACTTAGCCTTGCCTCATCAGAGGTTAGGCTCGGGTTGGTCCTTGATGGCTCCCCCTACTGTCGCTGATGTGGGTTGGTCGTTTTCTCACCATGATCCTGAGTGGGCTTTCCCCCAATTGGATTTAACCATTTCTCCTCCCAACGTAGAAGAAGATATAGACAATGATAAAGATCCTACTACTACTGAATGTTTGGCTCCCTTTGAGCTAACCAATAATCCCAAGGATTTATGGGGTTCTGATGGCAAAGACCCTCCTTCAGTTGGCACTACTCTTGTAGCCTAAATTTTTATATTTTTGTTTATATATGTTTTTTGATGAATAGTTGATCTCTGGCCTTGGGCCATTTGAACTTGCGGGGTGACCCTATATACCCAAGCCCCTTTTTTGTGAATATGTATCTTTAAATTTTTAAATTAATGGAAAATGTCTATTCATTATTAAAAAATTGTGGCTTAAAGCTTGGATTTTCCTTTAAAATATAACTTCTTCCTTCATTTATGATTGCACTAATTTGGGGTGTGTCTATGCTTTCAAGTTTAATGTATATTAAATTTCCACTTTATTTCAAAGCATACATGTCTACTTTGCATAAAAATTATATCACCCAATCCTTCAAAAATTGGTGTGCGCATTTACACACACATTTTGGCAAATAGTTTGTGTGCTTTGTCTATGACATGCTTGGCATTTATCTCATGTTCTTAAGAGTCTCCAAGGCCAAACCATCACCCTTCAAAGAAACTCAAACATCTACTCCATTTAAAAACTTATCCATCAATTCCCATATTCTAACTATGCAAAGTGCCTAAGCTAGCTTCAATATTCAGTTTCAAGATCATTGCTCTGCTAGCCACATCTTACAAGTGTATCACCATTAATATTTCAACTCAACCAAATAAATGCACCCTAGGTAATCATATATCCATTTCATTACTTTCAATAACTCTGCATGTATTTGATCAATGTATCATATGAAGAAAAATATATATGGAACTTTGTCAAGCAACAAAACTTTCCATTATTACCTGTACAAGATATACATGCGCTCAAGCTTCCTTCTTGTTTTTGGCACTATTGAAAGGAAGGGTGTGGTTACAATGAGGTTGTATTCAGACTTCCATGTCTGCCACCTCTATATATATGAGACATTCTGTCAAATATTTAGGAGGTCTTCATGTGCATATGTTGGGATCTTTCCAATTGTTGAGTTAATTCACAAAGCCACGAGTTAAGGGAAGTCTTTTATTTGGTAAAACAATTGATCAATAGTATCACCAAATAGATATCATGCTAATAATTTCCTTTGGGTGGCATCAAGTTTCATCTTTGTGGAATTTGGTGTAGACCAGGGGCATTGACTTCTCACAATCCAATTCTTTGTATTCTCCCTTTAATCGGTCATATACAAGCCGTAAGATAACATTATGTAAAATATATGATTCTTAATGCCTAATTATCATGTGAGAAATAAGACATTCTTTTCACATTGAGAATTTCTAAGTCATTGGGATATGACATATCACGGGCTGGATGTATGTGTAAGTCATGGAACAATTACAAGAGTCTAAATTTGTCACATCAAATGCACACATATGGGTGTGTATGACTATAGAGGCACATCTATATAACATTGTTCTTGATTGGAGAACAAACAAAGTTTACCTCCTCATGTAGTGGATTGAGTCAAGACCTAATGTGGGCTGAAGATTGAAGCTTGGATTATCACTCATATCCTTCCAGATTTCAAAACCATATTATAGATATAGTGTAGAAACATATCATAGTCACCATATTCAGGCTCTCTATATGATCATTAAACAAAATGAATCATGCCCATTATCTCTCATCACATAGAAATTTTGAATCTTGGAGAGCCACATACCACTAGATGGAGCACCAAATTCAAGGTTAAACTGATTTGTAATGATTTTCCTTTCAATTCTACTCTTTTATTAACTCGATTAGAGAGGTTGATAATCGCCTTTAAAATATGTGATTTCATCTTGAATCTTAACCTTTTTAGATGGAGAGGTTAAGGTTAATGGTTTGGAATACGTGTTTTGAAAATTTAAATTAACCCTTTTTATATGGAGAGGTTAAGATTTCAAACTAAAACAAGTGTTTTAGACCCCAAACCTTAACCTTTTTAAAGTATAATGGTTAATTATTTGGTTAACAATATGTGTTCCTATGTCTTTCATTAACCATTGATAATTTGAGACTCAGGAATCAAAATTCAAAATTTCAAAAGGCAAAACAGAGCTGAAAAAAAACCAAAGATATTTGAAGAAATAAATTTCTTAAAACTCTAAGTGAAAGTGATCATTTTAATGCTTAAAATGAGGCATATTCTAAAAATAACCATAGCTTAAAAAGGAAAGAATTGGGGAAAATTTTTATGTCGGGGAAACAAAACTGTATTAATCAATAACAATAATAGCATCTTCCAAAAGATGTACTCTGTTGTGAGCATGAATAGATTTGTCCATCATTTAGTAAAACAAATTGAGTTTGCACTGAGGTAATATGTGATGTAGAGCATCCTATAAATCAACCAATAAGTGGGATAAATTATGATCCCTTCAAAATACATGAAATAGTTTCATTATATAGAGGTATCTCATGAGGAAAAACAAACCATTTTTCCAACACAAAAACATCAATTCTTCTCCATTCACATATCCTAATTTCTATATATGATTTCTTTATTCATAATTTTTAATCATTAATGTTTCTTTCCAAACCTTTTGGAGGAATTTTTCGAAATTACCCCTTTTAAATCATATCCAAATCTAATACCCATCCAATAAACCAATTACAAGTTATGATCTTTCTATCAAGACCAATCTCTATCATAAACCAAAAACAAAACTGATAACCCTTCCTAGGACATCAAATAACTTGCTCAAAATGACTCCAAATGAAACCAAACCAATTTTAGATTGATATAAATCTAGTTTCATACTCTATAATCTATTAATTTATTCAATACATAAATCATTTTATAAGATCAAATCTTTGTCTGCATCTTCAAAGGAGATCCTTAAAAACCAATCTTTACTCAATTACACATAACTTACACAAATCTAAATGAAAATGACTCAAACCAATTGGAAATGCAAGATAGTTCACATATCTTTCCGATTAATATAAGTAAAGTTCATGTTTCAACCAAATTTGTCTATACCAAACATTGCAATCTGACTATAGTTGGGCATCCTCAAATTTGCGGTTTTCAACTTCTTCATTTCTACATGAAATAAATCCAAACCAAATCCAAAATAAATTTTATTCACTACTCTATCCACATATACAAATTTTACATGATTTTCAGGCTGTACATGGTTGTACAAGACTTAGAACCAACACTAAAATTGAAAAACCAATTAAAATAACAACTCAAAATATTACCAAATTTGCTTCAAAATGTATCTCTTCCTTTCATTAATTCTTTGGTTCCACAATACATCCATTTTTAAATCTTTTTTGGTTGGTTATAACTTCCAAACCACCCTTTAACCATCTCCTTACATTCTTTTAATAATTATGCAACTATGAAAACTTTTATGCACTTTATGCATTTTCACATTACAACCCAACATAGACTAAAGTTATGACTCAAATGAATTTAGATCTCTCGCATTAAGATTTTTAACTTCAATTTTTATTTTACATTAGTTGCCTATGCACCATATTCCCAACCTTGAAAAGTTTTCAAGTCCCTTAAAAACATGGAATCAATAATCTGGAAGAAGAAAAAAAAAATAGATTAAAAATCCTAGTCTTTGCCTTCATTTTCCTTTGCCTCTTCATGCCTTTATCATCATTTTATTTTCCTTTAAGGGCACAAGAATATTTTCAAAATCATCTTCTCAAATACTCCTATCAGTGGAGCATTAATGGCTCCAAATTCCATCGTGTCTTATTAGTAAGAGATCCACCTTTACAGTGCCACTTCAAACTCTCCATGTGCCTCACCTAGGAGTCCTCCTCTTTGCCTCTCTCCCTAGTCTCTTGGAATCCACTGGACCTTCCCATGGGCCTTGACAAAGCTTCCATATCTATCAACACAACAACAAAAAATCTTATTTATGCAACAAAAAAATCTTATTTATGCAACAAGATGGATGTGCACCTAAAACCAAAAACTCATCAACAAATCAAAACCAAATCTTCAAGGTCGTGGTGTGGATTGCCTCCTTCGGCCCTCTACCCCACACTCAAGATCTTCAAGCTTTGATACCAATTTGATGTAGAGAATCCTATAAATCAACCAATAAGTGAGATACATTTTTATCCCTTCAAAATATATGAAATAGTTTCATTATATAGAGGCATCTCATGAGGCAAAACAAAGCATTTTTCCAACACAAAAACATCAATTCTTCTCTATTCACGTATCCTAATTTCTATATATGATTATTTTATTCATAAATTCTAATCCTTAATGTTTCTTTCCAAACCCTTTGGATTAATTGTTCCAAATTATCCCTTTTAACTCATATCCAAATTTTATACCCATTCAATAAACCAATTATAAGTTATGATATTTGTATCAAGACCCATTTTCTCTATCATAAACCAGAAACAAAACAGGTAACCCTTCCTAGGGCATCAAATAAATTTCTCAAAATGACTCCAAATGAAACCAAAAAAAAATTATATTTATTCTATATAAATATAGTTTCATACTCTATATTCCATTAATTTATCCAATACATGAATCATTTTATAAGATCAAATCTGTGTTTGTGCCTTCAATGGATATCCTTAAAAACTATTCTTTATTCAATTACACATAACTTACACAAATCTGAATGAAAATAACTCAAACCAATTGGAAACACAAGCTAGTTCACATATTTTTTCAAAAAATATAAATAGAGTTCTTGTTTCAACCAAATGTGACCATACCAAATATTGCAAACTGACTGTAGTTGGGCATCCTCAAATCTGCAATTTTCAAGCTTTGCCAAAACCTGCATAACTTCTTCATTTCTACATGAAATAAATCCAAACCAAATCCAAAAGAAAATTTATTCATTACTATATCTACATATACAAATTTTACATGGTTTTTAGGGTGTACATGGTCGTACAAGACCTAGAACCAACACTAAATTGAAAAACCAATCAAAATAACAACTTAGAATATTACCAAATTTGTTTCAAAATGTATCTCTTCCTTTTGTTAATGCTTTGGTTCAACCATACATCTATTTTATAGCTTTTATGGTTGGTTATAACTTTCAAACCACCCTTTAAACCATCTCCTTATATTCTTTCAATAATTATGCAACTATGACAGCATTTATGCACTTTATGCATTTTTACATTAAAACTAACATAGACCAAAATTATGACTCAAATGAATTTAGATCTCTCACATTAAGATTTTTAACCTCAATTTTTATTTTACATTAAGTGCCTCTGCACAACTATGCTCGAACATCTTACATCAACTTTAGAGGAGATGCCATTTTATCTCGTTGTCAACAAAGTATGCAAGCTTTTTTTATGTACTTTCTTATTTACACATTCCTTTTGACCTACTTTCCCAAGGTCTAGAAATGGTAGATTGCCAACCCTATTCTAATCAAAAACTACTGAATTTTCATGGACCACTTATAACTACAACCTAGAAATTCAGTTTAGAGCTATTTGATCATATTCTAATGAATATTGGATTGGTCCTTCATAATCAAGAGAAATTTTTTCTTCTAAATTATAGCCAACTAAAGATTATAGACATATATTATTAGTTGTGCTAGAACTTGGAAGCTCAATTTACAGCTAATCAATTTGATCAATTAAACAGCTTAAATTGTTTAAATGTCTTAAAATCAAAATTCTTTTTAGTATAATTAATTTTTAAAAATATTTTGTATTTCATATTTGAGAAATTTCTTAAATATAATGTGTAAAAATTTTATATTTTGTGATTATGATAGATGAAATCTTCTAAACTATAAACTATAATTAACAAGTACCACATAGTATAAAATTATTATAAATATATAAATACATGAATAAAATAAAATAATGCATCTTGTTACAATAAAAAAATGGAAAATGAATTTTATTTTTTTTAATTTAGGGTGAACATAAAAAGTCTATTATTTCTTAAATGAAAAGTGTTTGATTTTACTCTTCTGAAAAGTGTGAATATGTCATTCACTCAAACATGGGCACCTAGTTATTGACAAAAGGGCAAAAATGTCCTCCAAACCACCAAGTCTAATTGCTCCTTGCTCAGAGGGGCATGACTGAGAGATTCAAAGGATATTGGAGGCAATTTGAAACGTAATAAAAGGGCCATCCTTGTTTCATAGGGGTGTCAGCTTTGTAAATTTGTAAATATTGTTTAAAGTTGACATGTGGTCATAGTGGTATTATTCTTCTATATTAATGATAATCTTTAATTAAAACAATGGTTCTGAATAGAAATATTTTGTTGATAACTTTGGCAGTGTTGGAATATTTATTACGGCATTATATGTTTGCCCCTTGAGCCAAATGCTCACCTACCACCTCTGACATCCAGAACAGACATAAACATAAATACGGTGGGTGAAATTTTTGAAATTAGAAAAAGGGGGAAAATGGAATGAGACAAAAGGAATGATTATTCATTCATTCTGTAGAATTTATAGATCGAGCAGATCAGAGAGAAGTTGCAGACATAGCAGAGAAGATCAGCAGATCAGTCATTGGAAGAAGAAGAAGAAAGTTTGTTTGTTTCGTGCTTGCAGTTGCACGTGATTGATTGTTGGTTACCTTGTAAGTTTGTTATTATTTGATTCATCCTATTGAAGCAGTGATTGCTCCAGGCATTCATGTATGCAGCCATTAGAGCTACAAGTTTTAAAGTTGTTTGAAGTTTGAAGTTTAAACATTTTAGGGTTTTTCTGGTTGAAGACGAATGCTCCCAAATTTTTTAATAGTTTAATGCAAGATTGAATAGAAAGCAAGTAGCATACTTAATCCATTGTTCTTACTCTTCTATTCATTTCATTTGACAAGTTTAGTTGAAAGCTTAAAGATTTGGCTTTCTCATTTTAATGGTGAAAGCATTCACGTTGAAATATTTCCTAAGTTATATTTCTTAAGTTTGAAACAGAACACTCGGCATCTTCTTTCTCAGTTGGAGCCGAGCTCACTCGACATCCATTGGTGCCGAGAAATTATTGTGTGTCGATCTCACTCGACACCTCTTGCCTGTCACTCGGCACTGAGCAAGTGCCAAGAAAGTGCCGAGCTATCTAGCACTTGGCACCTTCATGTGCCGAGTAAAACTGGTACTCGGCACCTTCATGTGCCGAGCAGTTTTTTCAAAGTGCCGAGTATAATTTTTAGGTTTAGGGTTGTGAGTTTAAATTTTTTAATTTGTATTTCTCACATGGTATCAGATCTTTGAGGCCCCACATCCAAAGTGAGTTAGGGCATTTGTTTTTTCTTGGGATATTTGACATGGTAGGAGATGCAGGAAAGATATGGCAGCAGCCACCATCATTTAATGGATAGAATTATGATACATTTGCAAAGAAGATGAAGACCATTATAGTTACAAATGATTTTTAGGAGTTTGTAGTTAATGGGTTCAATGATGTAACAAACCCAACTCAGTATGTTGCTCTCACAAATGCACAGAAGACTCATTTGAAAGAGTCAAGGAGGAAAGATGCTAAGGCATTAAGTTTGATTGAAGTAGCAATGACAAAGACTATATTCCCTAAGATTGCAGTAGAAAATTATGCAAAGGAAGCATGGGATATACTTAAGATGAACTTCAAGGGGACTGATAAAGTTCGTACTGTAAAGCTACAGAACATCAGGAGGGAGTTTGAGAACCTTCAAATGAAGGAGAATGAATCAGTTGTAGACTTCAGTTCAAGGACCTCCAATGTGATTAATCAACTGAAGTCAAATGGAGAAGACTATCAAGAGCAGAGGATAGTGGAAAATATATTAAGGAGTTTACCTCATAAATATGACCATTTGGTCATGACCATAGAAGAGGCAAAAGACCTCACTGTTTTGACAATGGATGAGTTGATGGGTTCTCTTCAAACCCATGAGTATAGGATCAATAGATCCACATCTTCTTCTACCCAAGAGCAAGTATTCAAGGCTTAGTAAAATCCAAGAGGAAGGGGGAGAGAAAGAAATGGCTCAGGTAGGAACTCCAGAGGTGGAGGCCGAGGAAATGGAGGACAAAGGAATGCTACAGCAGAAAGCTTAGGAAGAGCAGATGGAGCAAGTAGCTCACACAACACTTCAAGAGGAGGTAAGAAAACTTCAACTGAAATAAGAGTAATGTAGAATGCTACTACTATCATAAATATGGGCATTATGCAAATGAATGCTAGAAGAAGCAGACAGATCAGTCAGGACAAGCAAATGTGGCTGATGTGAATATGGAAAGTGAAAACACTACCTTCATCATGTGTAATGTTGGTGAAGAAGGAAGCCTTGAGGTTTGGTACCTTGACAGTGGATGTAGCAACCACATGAGTGGTAATGAAACCTTGTTTTCATTTATTGATAAGAGTTTCAAATCAAAAATTAAAATGGGTAATAATGGAACCCTACCAATTATGGGCAAAGGATCTATTATGGTATGTACCAAGAAAGGTGAGAAAAGGGAAATACAAAATGTGTATTTTGCCCCTAGTATGAAGCACAATTTGATGAGAATTGGTCAGCTCATTCAAAATGGATACAAAGTGTTGATGGAGAATGATAGTTGTATCATTCATGAAAAAGATGGGAGCAAGAACCTACTTGCAGCAGTTCAAATGACAAAGAATAGAATGTTTCCCTTGAGGATTGAGACATGTTTCTCATCTCAAGTTAGTGTTGCACCTCCCACACAATCAGCTCTAAGGAGTGTGATTGAAGACCCCTCATGGCTATGGCACCTTAGGTATGGTCATCTTGGCTATGCTGGTTTAAATTTATTGTCAAATAAAAGAATGGTAGAAGGTTTGCCTAGTGTAGGAAATTCTTGTGACAAGTGTGAGGCTTGTATTTTGGGTAAGCAACATAGGCTTCCCTTTAATTCTAGAAATTCTAGGAGGGCTAGATATCCATTAGAGTTAGTGCATACTAACCTAGTCGGCCCTATGCAAGTTACTTCCATTGGGGGGAGTACTTATTTTATGACATTCATTGATGATTTCAGTCGTAGGACATGGGTCTATTTCTTAAAGAATAAATCTAAAGCATTTGATAAATTTGTAGAATTTAAAGCCTAGGCTGAGAGAGAATGTGGACATTATATCAAGGTCCTTAGATCAGATAGAGGAGGGGAGTATACCTCCAATTCTTTTGTAAATTTTTGCAGGAAAC
This sequence comes from Cupressus sempervirens, assembly GCA_028749045.1. Classification (NCBI taxonomy): domain Eukaryota; kingdom Viridiplantae; phylum Streptophyta; class Pinopsida; order Cupressales; family Cupressaceae; genus Cupressus; species Cupressus sempervirens. Next base: position 1,090,846,919 of record CM053785.1, read on the forward strand.
ATGGCATTAGGGAAAAGCTCACAGCCAGCTATACACCACAACAGAATGGAGTGGCTGAAAGAAAGAATAGGACCATTGTTGAAATGGCAAGAAGCATGATGAAAGAAAAATGTCTCCCAACTGAATTTTGGGGAGAGGGTGTGGGAACAGCAGTTTACCTAATTAATAGGTGTCCTACAAAGGTAGTCCGTGACAGAATTCCAATGGAAGCATGGTCACAAAGAAGATGGATAGTTGAACACCTAAGAGTGTTTGGATGTGTTGCATATGCACATGTGCCTAAAGAGAAAAGGCAGAAATTTGATGACAAAGGTGTGAAATGCATTTTCACAGGGTACAACCCAGAATCAAAGGCATACAGATTGTATGATCCTTTGAACAACAAGATGATGCTTTCAAGAGATGTGGAATTTCTTGAAAATCAATCTTGGTATGGAAAAATTGATGAGTCACCAAGCACTTCAAATAAAGTGCCAATTATGAGTGAAGAAGATGCTGATGAACAGCAAGAAGAAGGAGCAAATAAAAGAAAAGGCAAGCAGATTCAGACATTGCCGAGCTCCTCTAGGCATGATCGAGTGTTAGTGCCGAGTACCAGTGAAGACCGATTTAGTCAGCAAAGCAACAGCAACGAAGATTCTAATCCCACACTCTCCTCCTTGTTACCAAGAAAGACCAAGAGTCTTAGGGAGATATACCAAGATGAAAGGTATGAAGATTATGATGAGAGTGTTAATTTTGCATTATTTTCTCATAGTGATCCAGTATATTTTGAGGAAGCTATTAAGGAGAAGAAATGGTGTAAGGACATGGATGAGGAAATAGATGCCATAGAAAGGAATGAGACATGGGAACTCACTGAATTGCCTCCCAAGAAGAATGTGATTGGAGTGAAATGGGTCTATAAGACCAAATGCAATGTTGAAGGCAAGATTGATAGGTATAAGGCAAGGCTAGTAGTCAAGGGCTACAAACATCAGTATGAAAGAGATTATGATGAGACCTATGCCCCTGTTACAAGAATGGAAACTGTGCGTGCTGTCATAGCAATTGCAGCCCAGCACAAATGGAAGGTATTTCAAATGGATGTGAAATCTGCCTTCTTAAATGGTGTATTGAAAGAAGAAGTGTATGTGGAATAGCCATTTGGCTATGAAGTTGCATGTGAAGAGAACAAAGTATATAGATTGAAGAGAGCTCTTTATGGGCTCAAACAAGCTCCAAGGGCATGGAATAGTAGGATTGACTCATATTTGATGAGCAATGGCTTTAGCAAAAGCAATGGTGAGCCCACTCTTTACATCAAGGCAGCAGATGATAATGTATTGATTGTTGTCTTGTATGTAGATGATTTAATTTTTACTAGTAATGATAAGGCTCTAATTGATGAATTCAAAGAGGCCATGAAAGGTGAATTTGAAATGACAGACCTAGGTCTCTTGAAATACTTTCTAGGCATAGAAGTAAAACAAATGCATGATGGCATCTTCATCTCTCAAGAAAAATATGCAAGCCAGATCTTGAAGAGATTTAAAATGAAAAATAGCAAGGCAGCCCCCACACCAATAGCAGTAGGTCTGAAGTTGAGCAAGGAAGACTCTAGCAAGAGAGTGGATCCAACACTCTACAAGAGTATGGTTGGAAGTCTAATGTATTTGACTGCAACTCAGCTAGACCTAATGCATGCAGTAAGTCTAATATCCAGATTTATGGAAACACCAAAGGATTCTCATTGGTAAGTGGGAAAGAGGATCCTAAGGTATGTGAAAGGTACCAAGGGATTTGGGATTTTGTATACTGCATCAAATGATTTCAAGTTAGTTGGCTATATTGATAGTGATTGGGCTAGAAGTTTAGATGATAGGAAGAGCACTTCCAGATACATGTTTCATATGGGATCGGGTGCAATTTCATGGGCATCCAAGAAGAAACCTATTGTTGCTCAATCTACAGTAGAGGCTGAATACATTGCAGCAAATGCAGCAACATGTCAAGCAATTTGGCTAAGGAGGATCTTGACAGATTTGAATGAAAGGAAAGATGATGGAACCACAATTTTTTGTGACAACATCTCATCAATTGCATTATCCAAGAATCCAGTCTTCCATGGGAGAAGCAAGCATATTGAGATTAGATATCACTTTATCAGAGAGCTGGTGGAGAATGGGGATATCAAGATAGAATTTTGTAAGTCTGAGCAGCAGCTAGCAGACATTTTCACCAAGCCTTTAGGAATTGGATCTTTTGTACACCTAAGAGAGAGTCTTGGTGTAGTTGATGGGGATCAATTGTGATCTTTATTTTTGTTTGGCTTAGGACAAAGGGGGAGTGTTGGAATACTTATTATAGCAGTATATGTTTGCCCCTTGAGCCAAATCCTCACCTACCACCTCTGACATCCAGAATAAACATAAACATAAATATAGTGGGTGAAATTTTTGAAATCAAAAAAGGGGGGGAAATGGAATGAGACAAAAGGAATGATTATTCATTCATTCTGTAGAATATACAGATCAAGCAAATCAGAGAGAAGTTGCAGACATAGCAGAGAAGATCAGCAGATCAGTCGTTGGAAGAAGAAGAAGAAAGTTTGTTTGTTTTGTGCTTGCAGTTGCACATGATTGATTGCTGGTTACCTTCTAAGTTTGTTATTGTTTGATTCATCCTATTGAAGTAGTGATTGCTCCAGGCATTCATGTATGCAGCCATTAGAGCTGCAAGTTTTAAAGTTGTTTGAAGTTTGAAGTTTTAACATTTTAGGGTTTTTCTGGTTGAAGCTGAATGCTCCCAGATTTTTTAATAGTTTAATGCAAGATTGAATAGAAAGCAAGCAGCATACTTAATCCATTGTTCTTACTCTTCTATTCATTGCATTTGAAAAGTTTGGTTGAAAGCTTAAAGCTTTGGCTTTCTGGTTTTAATGGTGAAAGCATTCACGTTGAAATATTTCCTAAGTTATATTTCTTAAGTTTGAAACAGAACGCTTGGCATCTTCTTTCTCAGTTGGAGCTGAGCTCACTCGACATCCATTGGTGCCGAGTAATTATTGTGTTCTGAGCTCTTCTTGTGCCGAGCTCACTCGGCACCTCTTGCCTGTCACTCGGCACCTTCATGTGCCGAGTAAAACTGGCACTCGGCACCTTCATGTGTCGAGCAGTTTTTTCAAAGTGCCGAGTATAATTTTTAGGTTTAGGGTTGTGAGTTTAAAGTTTTTAATTTTTATTTCTCATAGGCAGAAGGGAAATGAAATAGTTAAACTCACTATTCAGTTTGCCTTCAATTAAATTTGCAGTAGACTCTACAGGGTTCAAAGCGAGTTATATCACACCTGTAATTTTAACATATATTTTAGCTGACAGTTTAAAAATTACGCATTAACTTTCATTTCAATATTAAAAGTATTAAATATTCAAAACTGACTTATTCTTTTTAAATTTAATTTTTTCCTTAATATATGATGTTTAAGAATAGATAAGATGCCAATTATATGTGATTTGTGTTAGGCTCTATCAGCAAAATTCATGAAAGCTTTTTTTTATTGTTTTCTCTATCATGGCATCAACTGGGCTTTTAGCTACTTTAACAAGTCCGTGGGCTTTCAACTCACGCCTTTAATAAATACTTTGCATCTTTATAGCTTAAGTCATGTTTCCTGCATCCACGTGAAAGATATGGAGTGTATTTCAGCTGGCTTAATTAATAGCCTCTTCCAACACATATTCCGAACATGAATATATCTGCTAGTCTTATAATTAAAATCCTCATTTTGCACTGTGCTCAAGCATCTTACATAATTACAGAAGTTTCAGAGATGTCATTTTATCTCGTTGTTAGCAATGCATGCAAGCTGTCTTTATACCTCGGACCTCATTTACATATCCCTTTAACCTACTTTTCTTGAAGTTGTGAACAAGTGTTTGTGTCTATTAAATTTTGATGGACCACTTCAAAATCAGTTTGCAGCTAAGTTGTTTTATCAATTACATCATCTAAGTTGTTTTGGGTGTCTTAGACTAAACTATGAGACTAAAGTGTAGGTATATAACTATATTATATATGTGGGATATAATATATATTTTTGTATTAATTAAATAATATATAATTATGTGAGATATTATTATTTTTTAGTATATTAATATCTAATTATCGAATAGAAATGTCCCATCAAGGCACATGTCTCTTAATAATCTTTGTTCATTATAAATTAGAGGTTGTTGTCATTTGGAACATACATACCAATCTAACAATGCTTAGTACATAACATCGTGCATTCAATGGAGATTGTATTCCATCTCAAGTGCTTGTCTGTGAGGTCCCTTACTACTATGGTGAAAATCATATGTTGATATTTTGGAGACAAGGAATTGGTGAATATCATGTGCTGATATTCTTGACACCAATACTAATGATATTGAATGTGATATCAAACTTTATTTGAGTACTTGGTGAATATCATATGTTGTATATTTGGTGAATATTATATGTTTGATATTCTCGATATCAAATCTGATAACAAAATGGTGGATATTTCTAATTGAAGATATCATTAATATGTTGTATTTGGTGAATATTATATGTTCGATATTCTTAATATCAAATCTGATACCAAAATGGTGTATATCTTCTGATCAATGATATCCTTAAATGTTACCATTCATTATAATATATGTGTGTGGTATATATTATTTATTTATTTTTATATTAATATCTAATTATCAAGTAGACATGTCTCTCCAAGGCCTTTGCTCATGTTATAAATTAGATATTGTTTCCATTGCTCATTATAAATTAGCTACTATTGCCATTGGTACATACCGATTTGAATTCCAATTGATGAAATATTATTAAATAAATATATGAGTTCTTGGGTTCAAATCTACTCGAGCTTATTAAATAATTACATTTAATCACAACACATAACAATTAATCTTGGCTTCCATGGAGGGGGATATAATTTTATTAATTATTTAAAGTATAATTTGGTTTATTAAATGAAATCAATGTTTAATTTTTGAAAATTTAATTTAGTTTATTAAATGAAATCAATATAATGATGATGCTCATAAATTATTTATAATATTCATTTGAACATTACATATATTTGCAACACACTTGGACAGAGATAGAATTTTAATAAAGAATATGTAAGATATTCCCTTAAATAACATTCAAACATTAAGTATTTGTCTTTAAAAATATCTCACGAATGTACATGCAATATTTACATGATTTCATGTGATACATTTATTTTCCTCATAATACTCTATAATACTCTTAATCTCCAATCAAGCTACTAGATTCACCATGTTGTCTATTGACTCTCGTGAGATCCTTAGCAACCTATAAATGTCCTTAAATTACTTCCAAATGGGGTAATAATATTCCTTGTATGGAAGTAACCCGATTCCTTATGTTGAACTCCTCATGCAACAACTCTAACTTTCTTCCCTACAAAAATGTCATTTTTGAGAAATAAACTAAATTAGAAATAGTATCCATATTCAAATCCGATCCACACTTATGTAGATCTACATCAATTTTATCTATTTTCTCCCTTATCTTCTTTTTGAATCCTCCAAATTCCATATTTTACCAAACAATGTGTAGGCATTATTAACTAATTGCTCCATATATGCAATAAGAGTGTAGAGCTCAACCTTTTTTATTGTAATTTCAATAGCAACCTTCTCCAATACTCTATTTTCAAATTTCCTCTCTGACCATTTCACCACCAACAATAGTATCAAGAAAAATATCTTTGATGTCATATAGTACTTCCTTTATTGATGATCTTTCCTCAACTCTTCTTGTTTGGCCTTCCTATCCATTAAGTCATTAACTATCCGTATTCACTCAACACTCAACTTAGATGTGTCCCAATTTGGAATCATAAGCTCCTTATCTAGAGTAATAATCTTACCCTTTGTGTCTTGTGGTGAGTGCTTCACATTCTTCTTCAATATCTTTTCTTTGGAGTCTGGTATGCTAGAGCTTGGTACTGATTGTTCTTGTATTGCAACCTCTAGACTTGGCCTTCGAGTCTCCTCTTTGGTTTCCTTGACCTTCTTAGGCTCCTCATTTGTCCTTTTCTCCTCTTTTTTACTCTCCTCAAATCATGCATGTTGTACAGATTCTTTTTTTTTTTCCTTTTTGTCACCAACTTTGAGATCACTGGTTGAAATCTAATGTTCTGCCTCCTTTTCTCCCTCCTATAGAGGTCATGAGGTACTTCATCTACTACAAGTAGTGGATTGATCTACTTTATCTTCTTGACTATTTTCATTCACCCTTAGTATTAACATGTGTATTTCCGTTTGTGGCATCATCTTTCTATTATGGCTCTTGGGTGTTCTCACCTTCATTAGCCACCACACTTTGTTGCTCGGACATTCACATATACTTGACCAACATTTGGACTTAGTGATGTAACATTAATAACTTAAATAATAGGAATAGTTGGAATAGAAGGTGCTAAATTTACCTATTGTGCGCTAACCTATGTGTCAACCTTAGTATAGTCTTTGACTTGTACAATCATGGGGTTTGGATCCATCAAGGTCTCATGTGTTGAATTTTATTATGGAATGTCCTCCTTGCTCTTTGGCTCAATCAGGGTAGCACTTTTATGCTTAGATTTAGCCATACCATTTCCTTCTTGTGTTACATCCTTTACTAGGTTGACCACTAGTTGATCCTCAATTGTAACAGTTTCAATTTGTTATCCACCTTGTTTAATAGTACCATCACTAAAATCCTATGTATTGTCCAACTCTACATATCTAGACTCAGATTTCTTGACCTCATCATTCTTCTAATCATCAATCATCATCCTATATATCATCTTCCATATTACTTGCAATTTCATGATTGTTACTTAATAACTGATTGACCATGTCAAATTGATTGTGTATCAACCTCTATTCTTCATTGATCCTTTCATCAAGTCTTGTATCCATCTACCTCTTATCTTGATTAGTAGTTACCTTGTCTTCTTTAACCCTTTTTTTAGTGATTCCACATAGTCTTACTGAGTGTATTTTATGTTCTCTCTTCAGTGTTCTTAACTCTTCATTCAGAATGTTGTTCTTCTCCAATAGATCTATTATTGTTGTATTAGTTTCACTAGATCAGCCTTAATCATATAAGTCCTTAATGCTTTCTTCCTAATATTGTGTGTCATTTCACTAGATTGCCATCTCCTTCCTTCTTTTCAAGGATTTCTCTAGCTCCTCTTTGTAGCCTTAACTTGTTCCAACACAAAATCAAGATTCTGATTCTCAAATCACATTTTCCAATTTGTAGGCTTCTAAGACCTTTGACTCTTAAGTGGTTAGACTTCTTGATTAGAGATCTCATCTCTTATACCAATTGTTGGAAATCTAATGGAAAAGTGAGATTTTGAGAGGGGGTGAATCAGAATTCTAATACAAGATAGATTTAACTTGACCACTAGAATATCTTTCTCATAACAAATAAAACATAATACCAAACTTATAAATTTACAAATAATGTTCTTGAATTAAAAGAAGCCAAAATTAGGGGGTTGGCCCTATTACAAACAAACTGGTTAACAACCAACAGATAACCATATACAAAAACTACCCCCTACCACTTAATAAAACTAAAACAAGGTTTGAATCCATAATAAAAAGAGTATCAACAAGCCTAATATACATGATGTCTATATTAAAACCAAAAAAGCTATAGTAATATATGAACAAAGGCATGATAGCCTTAAATCCCTTCAAGTTCAATAACCAGTGGATTAACAACATAAAAACAAAAAAAAAAGAGAACCATTAAGGCTTCTTGGACTCTTTCATCCCCAGAAGTATGTTAGCCGAATCTTCCACAAGGAAGTCAAACAACATTTTTGAATCCTCCTTTGGTAGGTCTCCCTCTAAGTCCTTGAGCAAGTTTAGTGTGGTGGCAACATTATGTGTCACTTTTACAATGAAATTTGAACTTTGTCAAGAGGTGCATTCTCTCCTCTAGTGCATGAATGCTTTCCCAAACCTCACTGCCAGCCTTCTTCGCGATCTTCAAATTGACCTCCTACATGTCATGAGGAAAACCATCCTCTTGTATCATATTAACTTCCTGCACAATTAGGGGGTTAGCATTATCCTTGGAAAAGGCCTTAACTAGGGAGGAAATCATTATGGGGGAAGGAACTCTATCCACCGTATGACGGAACTAGTCCCTCGTTAAGTCCACACATCCTAGCCCGATGGTTGCTGAAACACGTGACACCTCCTTTCTCTCCTTCAACCTCTCATCCAAGCCAAACTGATAAGAGTTTGAGATCTCCTCTTCCTCTTCCTCCATTATCCCTTCTCCAAAATTTGAAGCCTTCTCTTTCATTCTCCATTTGGGGCGGCCAGTATCTTCTAAATTTGTCTCCTCTTGTGAGGCCCCTTCTTTCAATTTCCTTTTAGCATTAGATTTAGCTAACCTCCCTGACTTCCTCCTACCCCTTCTCCCCTCCTCCTTTGACTCCAATGGTTCCTTCTCTTTCACTTTATCCTATCTCCCTTTTTTCCCAAGAGGAGTGGGCTTTAATTCTAAAGGGAACCCGTTAGGTGAAGGTTGTGGGGTAGGGGCTTTGGGACCTATGATACTAAGGGGAACCATTTGGGGTTGAGGGTTGGGATGAGCTAGGATATCAACCTCCACTATCCTGGGGGGGACCAGGGCAAGGTGGAATTGATACAGTCAAAAAATTAACCCTTGATGTAAAATGGTAAAATTAACCCCTTTTCTCATTTTTTCTTTTACATCAGTAACCATGTCCTCTAAATCATGCAACAAAAAGAATAGAATAGAAATTAAATCATAGTGGTAAAAATGATATAGGAGGGAAAAGTAGTAGTAATAATATACATTGTACCTCCCTTCCAGCATTAGGTTCAACATTAAACATACCTCATTCTATGGTTCAAGGAGCTTCTCCCACATAAAACCACCTCTGTGTCGAATAGGTGTTCCTCCACATCCAGGAAGAAATGTTGCAGGCTCACTTCATCAGCCACCCTAGTCACCTTCTACCACTTCCTACCCTTCATGGCTAAACCTGTCACCAAAGCAATGACTTCCTCAGAGATATGGAATACTATGCCATTTATCGTAACTTTGTAGTCCTCCTAGGCATTAAAAAATTGCAAAAAACAATTTTCATCATGCCCATTAAGAGCCTCCATAAAAGGGACAAACCTGCCTTCCTTCAGCATATTCCACACTAACGGCTTCCTCATAGTCTTCTCAATCGTGGTTGACTTGATGCGCTTAAGGTCGAAACCCATCTCTGCGAATTTCCCTAATCCTTTCTCCTTCTTCAAGACACAAAAATACTTGCTAAGAATGACACCACACTTAGGCCAAAAATCCCTCAAGTGAAAATAATGGTCTTTATTATTAGTAATTATATTAGCATCCTTAGTAGACGTTAAAGTCATGTGTCGAATGCCACTATCTTCCACCCAATCTCTTCCATCATTCCCAATACACACTAACCATTTAAAATTTGAGCCTTTTTTTTTGCCTGACATACAAGCACATGCTTAGGAAAATCATTAAAAAAGCTTTCCTCTCAAACTTTCGAGATCTTTCTTTTTCGGGCCATGGGAATTTATTATTTCCAGTACCATCTCCTTCACTCCTAGCCATCTGTCCTTTTTGACTTTATCCTTTCCACCAACTCAGTAGCATGATACAAAAATTTAAAATATCTCTCCAACTAGGATTCATCATTCTTTATTTCTTGGTTCACTAAATCTCTTACCAAATTTGGCATGGCATTAAATTCCCTCTAACATCTTAGTCCTTTTGTCATACCATCTGCCACACTATTTCCCTCCAAAAATATATGATTCAAATCAAACCTATTAAAATTTGCTAATAGGTGTCCAATATCTTCTATCGCGTGTTTTATAGCCCATCCATCTTTCATATTACCTTTAATAATTTCTATGATGATTTTGGAATCTCCTTCAATTTCTACATTTCTCCAACCCATGCTCATCATTTAAACCCCAATATAGTGTCATCACCTTTGCGGTATTGTTAGAAACTTTCCCTAGCTGTCTGGAATATGCCAATAGCATCCTTTCCTTGCTATCCCAGACCATTCCTCCTCCCACCGAGCCTTCCTTCTTGGCAACACCATCAAAATTAAGCTTAACCCAGTTCGTAGGTGGAGGTTCCCATCTAGTTCTTTTTCTTGCTAGCAAGTTGGAATTATCAATCTCCAATATCCCCTCCTCCATTTTCTAGCCACTAGCCACTCTGATCTCCAACTGTCTCGGGGGGGATGTCAGTTTTATCCACTTGCTACAACTCATATTCTCTACTATAAGTTTACATATATTTTCCACCACAACTTCCTCCTCTCTCTCTTCATTCCTGAACACCCTGTTGTTTCTCTCCTTTGAGACACCCCAACACACATGGGGGGGATAACCTTCCACAACCTAACAAGGAGGGGGTGAGTAAAGGGGTTTTTCCAATTCTCCACAAATCACTCCAAATCCTTATTAAACACCTAGTCTACCTACAACTTCTATAAAAGCCTCCCCCAAACATTGCAAGCATACCTACAGTGTAGGATCAAGTGGGGAATATTCTCCTCCCCCATCTTACACAAGTAGCATCTATTTGGTAATTGGAACCCCTGTTTCACGAGGTTGTCTATAATGAGTATTTTACCATGGATAGTGGTCCACCAGAATATATTAATCCCAGGTATTAGATAACTAAACCATATATTCCCCCAATGATTGGGTTCCAAAATTTTATCAAACATTAATTTATAGGCAGATTTAATAGAGAACTCCCCCATCATAGTGGCCTTCCAAATGAATTCATCATTTTGATCCCTTCCCAGGATCTCGTACCCTTCTAGTAGAATATTTAGCTCTTCTATCAGATCCCTTCCAACTATAGCATTTTATTGCAACTCAACCTTCTTCCACTTCCTCCTCGGGCAAATAAAATCAGCCATCATTCCTCCCTACTGCTCTTGAAGGTGGTTCAAGAGAGGTCCAAACTTTTTTTTTGTCAATAGTTTATCTAAAAGCCATGGGTTCTCCTAGAAGTTGATGTGATTTCCATTCCCTACCAGTCACCTTACACCTTCCAAAAGGGTTTTGTTCTTTACAATATTTCCCCAAATTTTAGATCCCTTAGGGAGATCATTTCTCTAGGTGCAGTGTGAGAACCTCAAATTCTCAAGATACTTAGCCTTCATGATATTGCACCAATTGGATTTCTTCGTCATCAGGTTCCACTCCATCTTGGTGAGAAGTGCATTGTTCAAATCAGCTATCTTCCTCACTCCCAAACCTCCTTTGATTCTTAGTTTACAAACCATGTCCCAATTAACCAAACTTAGTCTTATCTTCTCACTTCCTCCCAACTAGAGGAAATTATGTTGTATTTTCTCCAATTTATCAACCATACTTTGAGTAATTTTGAATAGCAGTAGGAAGTACACTGGCAACCCCTAGAGGGAGGAAATTAAAAGTTGAAGCTTTCCTGCACTACTCAGCATTTTACCTTTCCATCCAATCAACTTTTTTTCCATCCTTTCTAGAATGCAATTCCAAAAGTTGTTACTTACATCCTTCATATTCAAGGGGAGGCCCATATAAGTGTCAGGTAACTCCATAGTATTGCACCCTAAAATATTTACAATCCTATGTTGTATATTAGGTGAGTGTTAGAAAAGAACACTTTACTTTTATCTAGGTTAATTTTTTGTCCCGCATTAGCCACATATATCTCCAAAACTAACTTCCAAGCTCTGGTTTCTCCCACCGAGGACTCCCCACTTAAGAAGGTGTCATCCACAAACTATTGTATCACCTTGGGTGGAAGCGTGGATGCAAATCTAATTCCTTTAATCACCCCCTCCTCCATCTTTCTCAAGAACACCCTACCTACAACTTTAGCAACCATAATAAACAAATAGGGAGAGATAGGATCACCCTGTCTTAGTCCCCTTTCCCTGCCAAAATTCTCCCAAGATGAACCATTCACCATCATAGAGTAGTTGATAGTTTCCCCCATCGATTTTACCATCCTTCTAATATTTTGACTAAAACTAATTTTATCCATAACTTCATATAGGAATAACCAATTAATTCTATCATAAGCTTTAGAGATGTCAAGTTCCAGAGCCATACCCAGATTACCACTTTTCTCCATTGAGTGCAACACTTCATGAGTTGTTATTGCTACATCAAGGATTTGACAACTCGGGAAAAACCCATTTTGGGTTTTCCCAATGAATTTATGCAGCACCAATTTTAACCTGTTCACCAATATTTTTGAGAATATCTTATAAGTAGTATTGTAGAGGTTGATTGGCCTAAAATTGGACAATACCTCTGAGTCTTTAACCTTCAAGATCAGGGAAATGAATGTTTTATTAATCTTTTTCAGAAGTTTCCCAATTTTGAAGAAGTCACAAGCCACCGGAGGAGATCCAATTTAATAACATCCCAGAAGTGCTAGAACAATGCCGAGGGGAAACCATCAAGTCCTAGGGACTTATAGGCTTTCATAGAGAAGATAGCTCTGTGAACTTCCTCCTTAGTGACCATTCATGCTAGTTCTTTATTTTCTTCAGTCAAGATTATCGTGGGTATGGAATTAATCAGCCGATGCCTATCCCCTTCCCTAATATTTCCCTACTCTTCCAAATAAGAGTTCTTGAAATAAACAGTCTCTTGGTTACCTATTTCTTCAGTTTTTGTAAGCTTCACATTATTTTCAACCTTGATATTATCAATAGTATTCTAACTTTTATGAATTGAGGCCGATCTATGAAAAAATGTAGTATTCCTATCTCCCACCTTGAGCCATAAAACCCTAGATGTCTACTTCCAGAAGGTCCCCTCTCTGATCATTGTGTCTTTCGAGACCTTTCTACATTTGTCCTCTTCCTAAATCATATTTTTTATGGCAAGACCCTCCCCCATTGCTTTTTAAAGCTTTTCTAACTTTTCTTCCACCTCTGCCTTAGTCTTAAAGATATCACCAAAATATCTCTTCTTCCAGGGCCACACATTCCTTCTAACATTCTCTAGCTTAGCAAAAAGTCTATACATAGTAGTCCCTTCCACACAAATCCCCCACCACTCTGCCACCCTGGCACTGAAATCAAGATGGGATTGCCACATTATTTCATATCTAAATGGTCTTGGGCCCCCTTGAGACTCTTCTTTCCAATTAGAAAAAATGGGAGCATGATCCGAGACAATCCTCAATAATCCCATGAGAGAGGAGGAAGTTAGGCCCTCCCAACCAGCCAGAACCAAAATTCTATCAAGTTTGAATTGAATAAGGTTAGCCCCCTTCCTATTATTCAACCATGTGAACTTCACTCCACACATCTCCATATCCATTAAATCATTTTTATTGATGAATTCAGCCAAATCCTTCATGCTATCATTAAAATCAACCAATCCTCCAATCTTCTCTAAAGGGTATAGAGGTGAGTTGAAATCTCCCATACAAAAAGTATTTTAATTTTGAGAGAGACACAAACAGCTCCTCCCAAGACTAACTCTTCCTTGCCTAGTGTTAGGAGCATACACATTGACAATATTCCATATCTTATCACCCTTCTTATGTTTAGTAATAAGATAGTATCTAAACAGTGAAGTAATCTTCCTTTACCAACACTTGGGTTCCAGAACATAGCCACACCTCTAGTTGCCCCCTCCACTTCACTATAATAGAAATCTACCCTTGGCCAAAGATAACTAGCAATACTTTTCAAATTAGACATGGTCATTTTAACTTCCTGAATCAAAAAGATATCAATATTCAAATTAGACAACTGCTACTTGAGAGAAAACTACTTTTGAGGGCTATTCAACCCCCTCATATTCCATGATAGACTAATCATTTCCTACCCTTTGTTAGGGACTCCGAGGTGGGCTACTCACCACTCGCCACCTCCCTTGCCATCTACTTCATTCTTCTACTCTATTTCCCAAACTTCCCTACATCTATCTTTAACTCCACTACCACCTCAGATTTCTTTGAAACTCTAGTCTGCACCTTCTCTGAGTTTGTCACTTCCTTTCCCTTTCCTCCAACAAGGCCAGACAATCCACCCTCTTGGGACCTAGTAGATCCTCTGTGCTCTAGCATAGGACTCTAGCCACCTCCCCACCTTCTGCCAAGTCTTTCGCCTTTCCTTTATCTCTCTCCTCCCTAAGCACCTTCTCAACCAGGTTTCTCAAAGGAGTGCTTAGGAGCTCTTCAATACCTTGCAGAAAGGGCAAGGTCTCTCCTTCTTAGGGAATCTTCCCCTCCTCTAACCCACCCAACTATCCTTCCAGTACACAAGGCTTCTCAAAGACCTTTATCCCACAAGACTCCCCCTTATTCTAGTGGAGCTCCAAAGCTTCTATCCTAACCCTCACCATCTCTACTTGAGGGTTAACATTATTATCTTTTATAACCTTCCTAGGCAAAGAAGTCTCTCCCTTCTCTTCCTGCTCTCTATCTCCTTTAACTAGAAGCACATCACCCTCTTCATCTGCATTCAGAGGAGCCACCTCCACTTCTTTTTCCCTCACTATCACTTCCTCTGCCAACTTATTAATCTTTTTGCAATCCACAATCAAATGTCCAAATGACGAGCATTTTTGGTAGAACAGCCTCACATTTTCGTAAATGATAGGCTACACTATTTTGCCCCACTTTGAGCTCAGAGTAACAGACTCAAGTAAGGAAGTACCTATAGCCACATTCACACTAAATCTTGCATATACCAACCTAGACCTCTATATAGTGACTATATTTGCAGCAACAAAATGTCTTAAGGAGTTTCCAATTGATTTCAGGATCCTCTCATCCCAGAACTTGAGTGGGAGCCTAGGAAGCCTAACCTGGAGTAGTGCCATCCTGTTTAGCTCTTTTGCCAGATCCAATGTTGGATGTCAATTAGCCACCACTAGGCTATGTTTTCCATATGACCAAGACCTAACGATAACCATTGTCATATCTTTAGCAGCTTTGAATTTAAAGTAGAATAGATCCTGGCCATGGTTGAAACCATCATACTCCCCTTCAACTTCCATCTCTGACTAACCCACTTCCTAACCATCTCAATTGGTGGGCAAAAGGCAACAAACATGCCAATCATGCAAAGCTTTAGGTCGACTGACACACTATCAACCAAGTTGTCTAGAATTACAATTTCCACCCCCTCATCACTGTTGATCACCTTGGGTGCTTCCAACGGGGAATGAGTCACCTTCTCTCCAAGGACTACTTCCTTCCATCCTAGAGCCATTGTATGACTCGATGAATCCTTTTGGCCCACCAATGGTACCACGGTTGATGCGAGCGACCCCAGATGCAGTCAGGACAAGTTGCAGGTCTAAGCAGGAAACTCTGGGTAGGAAATTAAGACCAGGCTTGGCCTTTGAGGGCCAACGCCACACATCAAAATTCAAATTACCAATCGAACAGGAACGTGCAATAAAAAAGTTGCAAAGCGCTTGTTTTTATGTTATTATTACACCAACATATAATGGCCTTAATTTACAAGTAATGTTACAATTGACTATCTTAAAGCTTACCCTTGTTTAACAACCGAAACTCGTTGTAGCTGTTTGTTTGCTTACTAGTTGAAGGCATGGCGTATTTTCTGTTCGTCCTTCTTGTACCGTCCCTTTGTCATGACGTTGTTGTTGATCACCTTGCCACAAGAGCTCATAGATTTACCGGCTTGAGGAAAGACATCTTTAGACTTGAAGCAGTTGAGAGTACCTTCACTCTTCACTGTAGGTGTATATATTTGGGTACACTGAGTACAATATCGCTACTAATATTTCTTACTAATTTAAAAAGTTCATTTCATTTGAAGAAACATTCCTTTTCTAGGTAGAATGGATGGAATCTTAGGAGAGCCCATGACCTATCGGCTCTTATATAGCTCACACTGCAGAATGAAGAATGCAAGAGTACAAAGCGAATGGAAACGGCTGAACTAAAAGGTAAATGCTACACTTAGTTGTTTTTGTGTTTTCCAAAATTCCGTGACCTCCCTTGATAGTGATAGCATTTACGGCTAATTATATGCCCTTGTTATTGAGTACTGTCAGCAAAATACATTGGAAGTTTTTGTTTGTTTGTTTGTCATTATCATGCCCTTGATATATATAGGCCCGAACAGGTCTGCAGGCATTCAGCCCACATCTTCACAGCCATGTTCTCTGTATCCACATAAAGTTATTCAGTGGTTTTAAACTGTATTAATCAATAACAATAATAGCCTCTTCCAAAAGATGTACTCCGTTTTGAGCATGAATAGATCTGTCCATCGTTTAGTAAAACAAATTGAGTTACAGAAACTTTAGAGGACATGTCATTTTACATCTTACATCGTTACAGAAACTTTAGAGGAGATGTCAGCAATGTATGCAAGCTGTTTTTACGTCCTTTCTCATTTACACATTCCTTTTGACCTACTTTCCCGAGGTCTAGAAATGGTAGATTGCCAACCGTGATTCTTATTAAAAACTATTGAATTTTCATGGACCACTTATAACTACAACCTAGAAATTCAGTTTACAGCTAAGCTATTTGATCAGCTGCATTGTCTGAGTTCCTGAGTTGTGTTGAGATGGTTTCTGATTGGCATTTCAAATTCATAAATATTATATTTATCTAGTGAATATTAGATTGATCCTTTATAATCAAGAGAAATTTGTTCTTCTAAATTAGTCAATTAAAGATTACAGACATAAATTATTAATTCTATCTTGATAAATTGCAATATAATTTTAAATTTATGGACTAAAATATTATATAGAGCTTGAGTTGGCCTGAGTTGGCCTAGTGGTGGAGAACTTGTACTCTTGAAAGAGAGGTCACAAGTTCAAATCCCACTGGGGGGTTGAACTATAAAAACACCTTTCCTTTTTCCTTTTTATATAATTTTAATGGACCACCAACTGTACTAAAACTTGGAAGTTCAATTTATAGCTAATCAATTTGATCAATTAAACAGTTTAAATTGTTTAAATGTCTTAAAATCAAATTTCTTTTCAGTATAATTAGTTTTTAAAAATATTTTGTATTTCATATTGGAGAAATATTTTAAATATAAGGTGTTAAAATTTAATATTTAGTTATTATGATAGATGGAATCTTCTAAGCAATAAACTATAATTAACAAGTGTCACATAGTATAAAATTAATATAAATATATAAATACATGAATGAAATAAAATAATGCATCTTGTTACAATTAAAAAATGGAAAATGAATTCTATTTTTTTTTAAATATAGGGTGAATGTAAAAAGTCTATTATTTCTTAATTGAAAAGAGTTTAATTTTTACTCTTCTCAAAAGTGCGAATATGTGAATCACTCAAACATGGGCATGGGCAAAAATGTCCTCCAAACCACCGGGTCTGATTGCTATGCCATTAGAATCAAATCAGTGTACAAACGTTATGCCAAATCTGAGAGCCATAATTGCTCCTTGCGCAGAGGGGCATGACTGAGAGATTCAAAGGATATTGGAGGCAATTTGAATAGAAATATTTTGTTGATAACTTTGGCACAAGAGAAATGCAATAGTTAAACTCACTGTTTAGTTTGCCTTCAGTTAAATTCACAGTAGACTCTACAGCGTTCAAAGCGAGTTATATCACACCTACAATTTTAACGTGTATTTTAGGGGCCAATTATATGTGATTTGTGTTAGGCTCTGTCAGCAAAATTCATCAAAAGCTTCTTTTGTTGTTTTCTGTATCATGGCGTCAACTGGGCTGCGGAGGCAACCTGCACAAGTGAAAGGTTTTAGCTGCTTTAACAAGTCCGTGGGCTTTCAGCTCACGCCTTTAATAAATACTTTGCATCTTTACAGCTTAAGTCATGTTTCCTGTATCCACGCGAAAGTTATGGAGTGTATTTCAACTGGCTGAATTAATAGCCTCTTCCAACACATGTTCTGAACATGAATGTATCTGCCAGTCTTATAATCAAAAATCCTCATTTTGCACTGTGCTCAAGCATCTTACATAATTACAGAAGTTTCAGAGATGTCATTTTATCTCGTTGTTAGCAATGCATGCAAGCTGTCTTTATACCTCAGACCTCATTCACATATCCCTTTAACCTACTTTTCCTGAAGTTGTGAACAAGTGTTTGTGTCTATTAAATTTTGATGGACCACTTCGAAATCAGTTTGCAGCTAACCTGTTTTATCAATTACATTGTCTAAGTTGTTTTGGGTGTCTCAGGCTAAACTATGAGACTAAAGTGTAGATATCTAAATATATTATATATGTGCGGGATATAATAAATATCTTTTTATTAATTAAATAATATATTATTATGTGAGATATTATTTTTTGTTATTATATTAATATCTAATTATCAAGTAGAAATGTATCATGAAAGCACATGTATTTTCATAATCTTTGCTCATTATAGGTTAGAAGTTGATGCCATTTGGAACATACATACCAATCCAGCAGTGCTTTGTACATAACATTGTGCATTCAATGGAGATCGTATTCCATCTCAAGCACTTGTCTATGAGGTTCTCGGTCCCCTAGTGAGATTGCAACAATAGACCTTGAGTTCAGTCAATCATTGGCCCAAACCGCTATGGTGAATATCGTATGTTGATATTCTGGAGACCATTACCTTATTGAGGACTTGGTGAATATCATGTGTTGATATTCTTGAGACCAATACTCATGATAGCTAATGTGATATCAAACTTTATTTGAGTTATATGTTGGTATTCTAGAGGCAAGACTCATGATATCAAATCTGATAACAAAATGGTGGATATCTATCAAAGATATCCTTAAAATTTACCATTCCTTATATTATATGTAAGTGTGAGATATAATATGTATCTATATATAATTAAATAATATATTAATTATGTGATATGTAATTATTTATTATTATATTATTATCTAATTATGAGTAGACATGTCTCTCCATAGTCTTTTCTCATTATAAATTAGATAGTGTTGACATTTCTTATTATAAATTAGATATTGTTGCCATTGGAACATACATACCAATCCTACAGTGCTTAATATATTTGTAGTGATCCTACAAAATCAATAGAATTGATTCTAAATAAATCTTCATTAATTACAATTGATGAAATATTATTAAATAAATATATGAGGTCTTGGGTTCAAATCTATTGGTAGTTATTATGTGTTATTAATCACAACACATAATAATTAATCTTGGCTTCTGCCGAGGGGGATATAATTTTATTCATTTTTTTAAATGTAATTTAGTTTATTAAATGAAATCAATATAATGATGATGCTCATAAATTATTTATAATTTTCATTTGAACATTATATATATTTGTAACACACTTGGATAGAGATAGAATTTTAATAAGGAATATTCAAGACATTCCCTTAAATAACATCCAAACATAATTATTTATCTTTTAAAATATTTCATGCATGTACATGCAAAATTTACATGATTTCATGTGATACATTTATTTTCCTCATAATACTCTGTAATCCAAAACCATGTCCAACTACACACAAATGTACCTATAGAAAACTACAAATGAACAAAGGTAGAAAGTTATCTACTTATTGGCTAGCCATCTTTCCTATTTGATAACTATTTTGAGTTCACTTGAAGCAATTGAAAAGCTACCTTCAAACAAGAGAACTAGAAACAAACTAACTTAAAACCTTTTTCACCCATATCTTAAAACCTTATTGAGAATAATTCCCCCATATGTTTCATGTAAATTTTGGAAGAAGAGAAATAATAGAATCTTCAGGGATAAAACCACTCCCAGTTTGGTAGTGGTTCAGTAGGTACCAAGGCTCTTAAAGGAATGTAGTGGGAGTTGGCGATGAAACCCCTCACACCCCCCCCCCCCTTCCTTGAATCCCTCTGAAAGACAAGATATCAAGTGTAACACCCTGCCAAGGGATCCAAAAGAAATAACCTAAAGTTTGCCTAAGTTTGATAGCATTTTTTTTTTTAAAGAAAGTATAACATACACATCAAACACAAAGTAGCAGAAACAATAACATACATAACAGGTTGCATTCCTTAAAGATCCCATGACGTTGAATCACATTTAAAATCTAATCTAAAACTAAGTCCATCATTTAATACATCCACATGAAAGAATAATGAAAAGTCCAATGTCCATAAAATATACAATTGTTTCGAATGCCTCTTGGCAAATTAATTCGGAATGCTCATTCAACCACTGTACATGTCACAGGGTATGAAAGGCTTAAAAGAATATACATAAGCAAGTTAAATATACATCATCCTCTTCGAATCCATGATACACGTGCAATAAAATAAATGAAACCATTCATCATACATAATAAATCCATACATCAAGAGATATACATCCATCATAAAATGATACAACATCCAACATATAATATAACCATCTATCATAATGGTCCATGAACAGAATGAAGGTATATGCCAACAGGAATACTCCAGCCAAGCTGTCTCGGACGGATCTCAATGGTAAGAGTAAAAAGCACTACCACCCGACCATGTGGAACCTAAATGGTCCACTCCCACCGCGCTGAGGAGATAGTCTCAAGTCCCAAATAGGATCCCTTGGCAGGGCGTTACATGAAGAGGGTGTCTACTTGGGACTTAAGTCGAATGCTGGCAAAGTTTGGTAACTCCAAAGCTATGGCCAGGTGTAGAACGGCTTGGCACCCCCCTCCTAAAGAATGGTTAAAACTAAATTTTAATAGGTTGACCTTGGCTAGAAGCACAGTGGCCAAGGGTATCTTCTAGAATAATACTAAGAAGCTAGTGGTTGCCTATACTAGGAACTATGGAGGGGGTCAAACAACAAAGTTAAAGCTCTAACCCTACTATGGGGAATGAGAATTGTGAGAGCTAGAGAACTTAATAGATTGATAATCAAGGGGGATTCAATGTTGATTACCAAAGGGGTGGAAGGAAAGGGCCAATGTAGCTAGAAGATCAAAATGATAATAGAAGAAATTTGCACTTTGATGGAGGGGTGTCAAGAGGTCCATGTTGGCCGCATCTACCATGAAGGAAATGAAGTGGTAGATGATTTGGAAAAATTTGGCCACAACATCACAAAAATAATAGAATAGGAGGATGTCAGTCAAACCCCATCATCAACTCAAATGATGGTGGAAAGTGAGTGTACTTCTCACAATGCTTCATGAATCACTACAATGGGTGGCATGGTTATGTGAATCCGCATGGGCAGGAAAACCATTGGATTTTTTTATCATAAAGTTGATCTTTGGAAAGATTTCATGAAGATTTTGTGAAGGAGCATTAATTATTCCTGGAAAAGAATTAGAGGCACGGATTTGATCAAAATCAAAAAATTGGTAAGGATTGCAAGGAAACTTTTACCAAACCTCACTCCAATGACAGCTAGCGATGGTTAATTTTGGAAGGAAAGGTACTGATCACACGTGCCACTGAGAGAGCATTTTCAAAAATTGTGAAACCTTGTGATCTTATGATGGGTTTTGGTTGCCTTCACAATTTCATCTTAAACGTGAAACCTTAATTTTTCATGGTTACCATAATTTGGTTTGCAACAAGGGGATGTCAGAAGACTTTGAGAAGTTGGCGGTTGATCTTGGTGAAGAAATGGGTGCCACTGACTACAATAAACTAGTGAGGTTTTTTTTAATTCATGGAAGGCATGGAAGAGCATGATGAACACATCTCCATGCAATTCATCAACTCTTCAACTAACAGGAAGGTAAATATTAATGGGATGGCATTTGAAATAACAGAGGAGCTCATCACTAGGGTTGAAGAGACACAAATAGGCCATGGTGTCTAATGAAATGAGTCTTAGGAAGTTCTTTCGACCTAAAGAGGAGCTAGTCCACATGAGAGGTGGGTACTCGAGAGAGGATCTACCGAAGTCGTGGGATGTGATTTTTTATGTCATTATGTAATATATTACTCTTGAAGATTGGTTCCACGTACTGTACTACTACCACTTTCCCGTTCTCAACCACTTCAGGAACCAAGATTTGATTTTCTTTCTGCACCTTATTTTGAATTCCATGGAAGACTGCATTTTTAAGGCTAGGAAAAAAAAATAGGGAGGTAAACCCTTATATATCATTCACCACAGCTTCATGAATAAAGTTTACAAACACCACCTTGCCACAACCCTTCTACTTCTTGTCAATATGTTGGCTATTATTACTCCTCAAGTCTCCATGAACACTATCCCTTGCTCATGCGATAAAAAAACCAAAAAAACCCTAGTTCTGAGGTGAAAATAAGTGTCATTGAGTATAACACAAACATGAGGAGTAAGCAAACTGCTAGGAGAGCTAGTAAACAGCTCCAAATGGAAAAAATCAAAACCCCTCAATAGGATTTTAGGTCTAAGTCCACTGAAAGTGAAAAAAAGACCACTAAAAGGAAGAGGCAACACCCAGATACTGGGAAGAAGCTAGTGCCTAGCCCCTCACATATCTCGGACACCCTGGAAGTCATCTTTTCCTTGAATAGAAGTGGGGGGGAGGATATCACCTCCCCCATGAAAGAAACTCTCAAAGGTGGGGGGAAGAAAGGGAGACATAGCCACAGACAGAGCCAAAGCAAAGCTCAGTTGGAGAGGCTGGAGAATTCGATGAAGGAGCTTGCGGATAACCACATTGGCATTTGTCAAAAGTTTCACACCTTGGAGAAATTCACCAAGAAGGTCATGCACTCTATTGCCACCACCCTCTATTTTCTGCAGGTAAACAAGGATGAGAAAGATATATGGGAAAAAAGAGAGAAACTACCTGCCCCATCTAGGGTTTCCTAGAGTAGGATTGGTTGAAGATGTTGCTTGATAAACCGATCAAAGAGGAGGGGATGGATTTGAATAGGGAGGAACCTAAGGAAAAGAAGGAGGAGGAACAGGGAAAGAAAGTGGGCAATTAGCCCCTTGTTCTTTGTTTTTTTGTTATGGTTTGGATCTCATTGAACTTGGTGCCTATGGGGTTTTATTTTATATATAGTCATGAATTGGACTAGTAACAACAATAAGTTTTATAGTTGCTTGTATAATTTTCCATTTTGTATGCTTAGTAGGGATAGGATTGTTGATAAGGGTTCCTCTTTTTTGGAGCTAGACTTTATTTAATTTTTGAAGTATGAAATTGGTATAGGTTAGATAAGTGAGAGGGGACTCCTAGCTATTCTTCAGCCTTTTTGTACTTCGGAGTCGTCCCCCCTTTCTTTTGACTTCTATCTAATACTTCAAAAACAAACTAAATAAATCATCAATTTTCACACAAAAAATAACAAACAAATATTTTGACCACACATAACTATATATGAAATATTACTCCTCTACATTAGACATATCTCCATGCACATAAAAAATTTAAATCAAGTTATCATTGGAAATCATAATAGAGTTCAAATACGAGGGTAATAATTGTAAGTTACGCATCGTGCAGGGCTCTAGCTGATACTCCATCCGTGTCTATTTGTCCCATCTTCCTTGCTTGAATGGTCTGATTCTTTCTCTGACAAGAAAAGATGACTTCTTTCTCTCACAAGAAAATATGACTTTTTTCCATCTGAATATCTCTGCCCCTTCCAACCTCTCTCTGGAAATATAAACAATAACTTTCAAACACGCTGACTGTCACCTGCAATCTGAACCGCAGCATAAACAGAAACTCGACTTCCAGACTGTTAATCTCCCTCAATGTTATGCCTCCCACTTTTGCAAAATAGCAGTTGTTGTAATGCCTGCCCACCAAAAAAATAAAACACAATTTTAAATTACCCAACAAGAATCGTAAACATAGTTGGCATAAACTCTCCGCACTTATGTTGTTTGTACTCTTTGTAATCGATATTGTGGATTACATTATTGCTCTTGTCCATGACAGATTACATTGAAGAGAGATTATTGAATGCAATCTGAGATGTGGATTAACAAAATACACAATTCTATTTCTATTGATCAGAAACGTAGATACACAAAGAACATACTCTCAAAACATTTGTATTATTATTAAAGCCAAAACAACACGGAGAGAGAGGAGGAGAAGTAAAAACTCACAAATCATCAAGAAATTTGACAGCCACCATGACACTGGTAATGAGAAGCCTGTGAACGTTGAGAGATGTTAGGAGAAAGTTGGGATTGTTGAGAAGCAGACGATCGATATAAGCATACGCCACAACAAAGGCTGAAGGACTGCACTGAGCATATTTGAAGATTCTCTCCAAGTACTTGGCTATGCTCATCGCAGGAATTAGGGTTGCAGAGAAAACAGAGTGATTTTCCCTTGAAAGCTTTTTGCCTGAAGAAAGAAGCCTCTCATTCCTAACCACAAGCCTTTCGAGTAGAGAAGCAACTGCTGATAAGATCAAGGTATTTGAACCCATTATTGCCTTGGGAAAAGTGAATGAGAAGAGTATGTGACTTGCAAGGCTCACGTAGTGAAAACATAAAAGGGAGGAGAGAATGACAAAGTTGTCCTCTTTTCTGAAGATTCAGAGATCTTGTGATCGATTGGGAGACGGTCTTCCAGGAAAAGAGCCTTGGTCCATCAAGGACATCGCGGCTGGCAGATAGTAACGTATTATTACTGTATTAATAAATTTCACATTATGACAGACAGTGGTGAAGATCAAAACTTCTGAGTGGGATGATGCTTGGGAAGTAGACCTTACGTAGTGGTCCAAAGTTCATTCTTCAAATTTATGGACTTCGTTTCATTGTGGGGTTGAAAACTCAAGGTCCTCCACTTTCTTCTATTTCCTTTTAATCTTATATTATTGTCATATAATCATATATTTCTTTTTTATGGGGCAATTTCTTTTTTCTATATTTTTTTGTTTAAATTGAGATACTTAATTTGATTTTTCTTAATTTTTTTAATTATTGGAAAATGATAAATGAGATTTTTTTTTAATTTGATATTGTAATTACACTTTAGGAATTGACCAACGAAAAAATTGTGAAAAATGATATGAGGCTTCACATTTTTTTTTTCCTTTTAAGACAATATTTCTTTTCTTTTGCTTTTCAATTTTGTTTTTACAAATTATTATCAATACCATTAGGTCTGAGGAGTGTTTATTGCACAGACAAAGCTAAGTGTGCGTATTGCACCAAGACATTGCATGATCCTCATCATGTCATGTTTTGGTGCCTCCAATACACTTAGGTTTGGCCCATTGATCACTAAGATACATATTTAAATATTCACAAGACAATATATACAAAAAAACCTTATATAAAATGACAAACTTAATTCAAGTTTAGGATCCAACAATTAAAAGACATCATGTAACCTCTAGAAGAGTACATAATATAGAAGAATTGTCTTCTTTTTACTAAGTTGGTTGCAAACTTATTTGAGTGTGCAGTTGATTGATTTCTTAGTAATTGTTGCTTATTGATTTTAGTGCAAAAATATTTAATATGGATCCTAAGTATTACACATAAAAGAAAAAACTCTAATTCATTTTTGAACAGATAAAATGAGCTCTAATCAAAAAATGAATTCACATGAAAATATATAGTAAATGATGATCATGGAGTTAGCTATGGTACTTGTGTTGGGTAGTTGGGACAAGATTGGCATTAATGGTGTGGACGATAAGAATTATTACCCTGACATGTAGAGATAATGTGAAGGATTATGTTTTTTTTTTGTACAAACATGGGATAATTAATCTATTTATTAACATCCCAACATAAATCAATCATGTTATTTTTTTAGATATCCTTATATAGAGAATATGGGTCCTAATATAAATCTTGATTAGCCACCTATTGACAATCACTTATCAAATTCCATCTTTTATAGTACTAGGTTTTACTACATACCATTACTTTATATGTATTTATGATGTGCAAAAAGTAATATGAGATTGAAAGATGTATTATAATGAAGATATCAATTTCTTTCATAGAAAGTGATGCTTGTAAAACTATGTAAAATCTAACTCAAATTATAGTGGTAAACTCAAGATAGATATGGAAAATATAGGTGCAAGTAGATTAGACAAAACTAGATTTATCTCAATTAATTGAATTTAAGTTAGGCATTCTTGTGTGAATATATGCACAATTATGTATAAGAATATGCATGAGAATCTTGTTGAGCTTGTGTGCCATTAGTTGATGCCACATATGAAAATATTCCTAGAGAAACTAATATGCATGGTCTAACAATAATCACCTTGGGATTTTATATCTTACCTCTAACCAATACAAATTTTATGTTTTCTTAGCTGGCCTCAAATTTTGGACATAAATTGTTTTAGATTATCACCAAGATATATTGGTGATTAATCGCTATAATCACTATTTCCATAAGAATATTTTTCACCTAAATGTTTTTTTAGTGTTTAATCTCTTGTATAACAATTCTTGATGTCAAGTACAACTAGTCATGCATCGTTAAAACTAATTAGGAAGGATTACTTTTTTTAATTTTTTATCAATACTTTTAGAAATCAATCATTTATTAGCATACCAACATACTTCATGTTTTTTTCTTTCGACAAAGGTGACTAACGTTCAATTGTTAGTAAGAATTCCTACATACTTTATGTAATACCTATTAATAAAGATCACTAGGATGTTGTCAATTATTTGTAAAAATTCCAACATATTATTTTACCATTTAACAAAGGAAATTCAATTGTTTCCCAATATAAAAGTCCATTGCCTAATTGTTATGTCAAATAGAATACTTCTTCACTTCACATTTATAGTACCAAAAAAAAATTTTATTACTACTAGATTCCTCAAAGCACATTTTATAAGTTCATTCTCTATGCCATGATTATTTTTATAATATAAAAACACCATTTAATTAATTTTTCCTCTATTCCATGTTTTCTTTAATGTTATTAGATCTTAAAGAACTTAGAGAGAGAATAATATAAAGGAGTGTTGATGTTGAAGATATTAATGTCACTATTTGAAATCATAGTTGCATAGACTACCAAAATATATGTGATGCAGCCAACATTCTTCAAATAATTAACATAAACATAATACAGAAAGAGTACAAAATAAATTTGAGAATTCCAAATTCTTCTTTATTATTTCTCCAAATCCTCCTCCTCCTACAATGAGAGAAATTACAATTTTAAATACAAATCCAAAATTATCATTTTTGGTAGTTTTTTCATAAAACTATTTTTTTGCCATTTTTGGTAATTTTTAAAACAATTCGAAAAAAGCTGATTTTTTTTGTGAAGCTTCCTAAAACTGAGATAAGATGAACTGCCAACTAACTTTCGAAATTGGAAGTAATATTTTGAGATTATTACTAAAAATTAACTTTCTAAAAACTAAGAAAAATATTAAAGACTTTTAAAAACTACTAAAAGCTTCTGCTTAGAAAGTCACTAAAAGATCCTGCATCATTCTCCTCTGGTTGAAAGAACACAACTCCTGCAAGTTGTTTTTTGAATGTGTATAACTTCTTTTCTAGAACTTTTCCGTCCATTGTATCAAACATTGATTTTATTGGCTTAGAGGAATGCAAGTTTATTCCTTCTTCCTAGTCTTCCAATTTATTGGCATTTTTCATTCATCTTTGCATTTGTCACTGGATCCCTCTTCCTCTTATTTTTCTCAATCTATATTCTACTCAATATCTTCTCAGCCTTTAAAATCCAAAATTCTATTTCTTCTATATAAACCCTTGTGCCATAATCATTGATGTCTTCAACAGATAATATATCAACATATTCACCATGACCACAATTAACATAATACCTTTGGGAACATTCATAAACCTCATTAAAAATATCTGAATCATCTTCATTAGAAATTGGATTATAAACAACCAATTATGTTTTGTCATTCTGAACATAAGGCTAAAAATGACAAAAAGACTCTTTTTTGGCTATGTTTATCTTGGCTTCTTTAATTCTTGATGTCAAAATAGTCATTGGTATACTCACCATTTCCTTTTTTGGATCTTCTTTTATTTTTTGTGTCTCTTCTTTGCTTTTCTTCTTTTGAATAATCTTCTAAATAGGCCATGTGATCTTCTTCTTGACCGGTAGGTAACATTTTTGCATTTCCAATTCCATTAGCTTTCTTAATTGTTGCCAACTTTCTTGTAATTTTTTTAACATTTCTTTCAACTCTAATCACCTCATCTCTTCCTCCTTCGTCTTCCTCTCTTTATTTTTTTTTTCTTCTTCTCTCCTCTTATGCAAATACTTCATCAATAAATCTAGTTCTTCAAACAAGTCCATTAACCTTGCTTCTGCTTTGCGTTTGCCTCAACCTGGGTATTTTATCTTCTTACCTAGTCTTTAGGAAACTAGTTCCTCTTCTCAACTTGCATAAACATAAACTCAAAACCACACAACCACAAAAATCTCCTTTTCCTAGAACTTATGTGTTTTGATACTAGATGATGTAGCCAAAATTCCTCAAATAATTAACATAAACATAATACCAAAAGAGTACAAAATAAATTTGAGAATTCCAAATTCTTCTTTATTATTTCTTCCAAATCCTCCTCCTCCTACAATGAGAGAAATTATAATTTTAAATACAAATTCGAAATTACCATTTTTGGCAATTTTTTCATAGAACTTTTTTTTGCCATTTTTGGTAATTTTTAAAACAACTCAAAAAAAGATGATTTTTTGTGAAGCTTCCTAAAACTAAAATAAGATGAACTGCCAACTAACTTTTGAAATTTGAAGTAATATTTTGAGATTATTACTAAAAACTAACTTTCTAAAAATTAAGAAAAACATTAAAAGCTTTTAAAAACTACTAAAAGCTCCTGCTTAGAAAGACACTAAAAGCTCCTGCATCAATATGATTTGGAGAGTTTGATACCCATGGATAATAGGGAAATATAACTACATCAATATGAAGTCAAAATAATTAGAGTATGCAAAGCCCCAAGGAGGCTATGGCTAAGGAGAAACCTTGATAAATAAAAGTTACATCCTATAATGAAAGGTTTAGTTTAATTTTTTACCAAAACATTTTTTGTCCAAGATAAATAGCTAATCTAGAAAGGATGAACATTAAATATTAAAGTGATGACATCTTTATGAAAAGAGATATTGAAATCTTACAAAATAGTTAGAGAATTTCTAGTAAAAAGATTTGTAAGGTAAAATATTGTGTACAATTTTAAAATTACTATAAGTTTTGACAAACATTAAAAGATTTTATACCATGAAAGAAAACATGGATAATAGTTAGGAAATTAATTTCTAATACTTAAGTTTGGAATTAAGACAAGGTTGGTCTTAATGGTTTAAATGAGAAGGGCTTGTCAACTACAAATGATGTAAGGGGTCTTGTTATTTGTTTTTTCTATAATAGGATAATTAATTTACCACTTTAACAAATTTAAGGATCTTAAAAATAAAATACATTATCTACAATGATAGAATATTATATGAAGAGAAAGATATTCTACTTACTAACGTTGTTACTAATTAATTTGAGAAAGAAAATATTTAATTTCTAACTAGATTTTAATTGATTTTAGTGTGAAATATTTAATGTATATGATATATTATTATTATTTTGATAAGTAAGAGGTTGAAACCATTGATTAAAATAGTAAAAAAATACAATCTGACTTGAGACGCACTGAGAGGACGAAGTTGGGTAGAAGTCCTTTTGTTTTTCCTATCATTTTAAAGATAGAAAAGAGAGATACAATATGTCAATCATATTTTTCTTCCCACACTCTATTGCTCATTCAAAATCCCTTCATCGATTTTTGTCCTAAAATAAGGCAATGAAACCATCAAACAACTCCTAGTCGACTTTGTCAATCTATTAGTTCATAATATAATAAAACCACAAATCTAGAATTTGTCATTTTTTAAACCATATAGCTTAAAATGATATTAGAGGACTCAATACTATCATTAACAAAACAAAGAAGAGGTTCAAAAAATATAGATGAATATAAAAAGCATTAATTTATTCAAAAATTGAATTCAAAGTACATAGCCTAGATAAAAAGTCAATCAATGGGCATAAATTAAGGGGAACAAGGTTCTTCCTCCTCTGAGATCCCTTCATCCTATACTACTAAGGTATCCAAAAACCATTACCAAAATAATTTTTCTTTTTAGCAAGATATCACTCACAGATATACCATATTTGTTAGCATATTTATCCCTTTAATGATATCTTATCTTGATTAATATATATAAATATTATCTACCTTAGCTTATTGAAAGATCGATTCCCTAATTAGCTGACTAGTCTTCTCTCTTTTCCCTTCATGATATATATCATTGATTAAAAGCTTGTCAAAATAATTACAAAGAACCAAGGCTTTAGATAATTGGGCATCAAGTCTCTAGTTAGTGAGAAAGTCTTTCTTAAGGGTATTGTTTATAATATATGATAGATTATTTTATTAAAGGACAAATATTAATTCATTTTAAGGATTTGAGAATTAAAATTAATCATCTCAAAAGCTTCATTCAATATTTTAATTAAGACATAAAATAGGTTATGATACCATGATCTAGAATTATATCTACATGTGATCAATGCCTACATATTTCATCAACATCTAAATTATCTATGTATTTTTCATCATTGAATTAATTTAATATCTTGAGTAAAAGGAATTAGTTGTACAAATAAATTCAATGTTGTGTTTTGATACAAAAAAACATTGTAACTGTAGGTACAAGTACATTAGGTGGAATGACTAACAAAATATCCAAATTGTGGACTCAAATGTTTCAAAATTAAAGGTGGTAGGAGGACTTGTCCATGAGGAATAAGAAGAAGAGGGTTAATGTGGACCTCAAACCTAAGATTGAAAGTTCCCCTAGTTTAGACTCCATTGATAGTGGAAGATACAAACCACCTCAGAAAAATAGAAGAAAAAAAGCTCCCAGAGGAAATATGTGAGAGAGGATGAGGAGAAAAATGTTAATGAGGGAAAGGGTGAGGATAGTATCTAGTAAAGCCCCCTTGCTTCTCATGTCTCTGATACTCAAAAGAAAAGTACCCGTGACATGCTAGGGGGTGAGAAGAGGGAAACCCTCACCTCCTTGCCCCCCTCACCCCACCCCTTCCTCCCCCCCAAATTGCTACTAGAAAATGTAAACATATTGCTGATGGTCCCCTTCTACTGCTATTCAAAATGATAATTTGGGGGTCACTAACAAGAAATTTAAAAAGTTGGAAGAAAGGCAGGAGATTCTAGAGTAGAGTTTCAAAAAGGTCACTAGGTTTGTTGTGCGGGTGATGCACTCAGTGGCCTCCACCCTTCACCTATTGATACAAAGAAAGAAGGTCTGACTTTTCTAATAGGGTTGGACATCACAGGCTTTCTTTCTAGGTTTTTATCTGATGATTGACTCCAACTGCTATTGGACAAGTTGGAGGGAAAAGATAAGAACAAGGGGATTTAGTACCCCATAACATTTAAGTTCTTTTTTCATTACTTCTATAGTACTTGGCCTATGAGGGCTATGCTAATGGTGCTTTTATAGACTCTAGTTATTATGAAGTTTATATATTTTAAGTTGTATACTAGTTTTAGTTTTCTTTATCGTAGTTGGAAAACGTTAATATGTGTTTTTTTTTAAATTGAAAAGGGGGTCGATTAAGTAAGGATATGCTTGTTCATTGGTTGTTTTTTGTCTTCTTATACTTCAGGCCAGCCCCCATTTTGTGGTTGCTTTCAATTTCAAAAATAAATATCATTAGCACCAAGATCAAATCCATTGAAAATATCAATTTATTGAATTTTAGATTAACTCATAGCACATAGATCCCATATATAATGTGGTTTTGACTTAATGTTGTACACAATCAATTTATCAATATTTTATGAGAAGTGTGATATAGATTTCAGTGTAAGATAAATATATTACAAAGCATCATTATCACAATAATTTTATGAATATGATATTTTTTTTCACTACAAGAAAATCAAGAATTGTAGAATGGTATTTATCACTAAATGTTATAACTTCTATCAAATCTAGGGACTAAGTAGATTTTTTCTTTATTACATTTAGCTCTATCAATCAATATTTGTGCGATATTTCAATATATGATCATTAGTCTAGGTTTTCTTATTTATAACCTTTATTTAATTATTTTATCCTAAAGCATTATGTTTAGAAAATAATCTATTTTAATTATAAAATGGTTAATTTAATAGTTGAGCCCTCACAAAATGGCAAATATCTAATCTTTTAACATTCCTTCTATTTCTTTTTTTTTTTAATTTATTTATTTTATGGGTTGAATTATCAATTTCGATTCTATTAAATTTCTTGATGAATAGTGTCTTTCTATGAATGAAATATAAAGTTACATATTCACAAAAAGGGCCATGGTATACAAGATCACCCAGTGAGAGTTTACACAACACTAAGGATCAGAAAATAATAAACTATTCATTAAAAATAGTTATGAAATCCCTTAGGCTATAAGAGTTGTGCCAATGGAGAAGGATCGTGGAAATCATTAAACCCAATACATCAGCAAGGTCAACATGTGGGTTGTATAGAGACCACTCATCATTAGAAACTTCTTTTTCTTTTTCCTCCTCAGTCCTAGGAGGTAAAATTTCAAAATCTATTCAAGGGAATGACCATTTAGACAATGTGGTAACATGCCATGCAGAACTACCACCAAGGGTGGACCAACCAGCAAAAGGAACACAAGGAGAAGCAAGAGCGCTAGTGGACCAAGCTGAGACATAATGTGACGGAGAAGTTGAGAGGTGATGCCAACCATCATTCCTGCCACTAAGACAGTGACAAGGAGCCTAGGACCAAGGAGTTTTGGAGAAGTGGGTGGAAAAATTATGACTATGGAATCATCCATGGGATAAAGTGTGGTTGGTACAGATAGAATGTACTTGAATCCACATCATTACATTATTGCATGTTATTATGGTCTCAAAATGCATGCCCCATTTCTCCAAGAAATGGGGACCCCCTAGTAGATTTTTAACTACCAGGCTCCTAGTCTAGAGTATGGGTCATTTTTGGACTCCCCCATAAGTCTTTAAGTCAAACCCTAGTACCTGACTGGAAAGACTTAGAGAATCAAAAATGGAGGAAAAGTGAGTTCTTTGTGATAAAAGTGCTTCAAAAGTGCACTAGCGCACATGCGCATGTATGCTTAGTGCACATTGTACCTCATTCTAGAGATGTGAACCTCCACATGTGTGCAACTCTAGAGGGCATGCACCTACAAAGGTGCACACTAGGCTGAGGGTCTATATAAGAGCCCAATCTCTTTGACCCTCCTCGCTTGCTTTCACCCACTGACTAGAACTATACCTCCACACTCCTGATCTCTGTGCTCCTCTGTCTCCTACAATCATAACATAAACAATGTTAGCCTCTTCCAAAGAGGTGCACACATGTGCGCCTCCATAAGGTGTGCATGTGTGCACCTTCACATAGACAAAAAGGCTTAAAATATAAAGTAATCGACTTTAGACAGAACTTAAACCTGACTTTGAAGACCTAAGGAAGGTGCACATATGTGCACCTCCACAAGGTGTCCATGTGCACACATTCTAGCATAGAGCACTTAAAGGAAAAATAAAATGCACAAAACTCCAAAGGCACTATGGAAGTGTGCACATGCACACCTCCACAAGGTGCACATGTGCAGACCTTTGCGCTCACAAAATAGGAGAGACTTAGTCCCCCCCAATAGCCATATGTAGTGTGCATGTGTGCACATATGAAACTATGCTATAAAAGATCATTCAGGGCTTAAAATAGTGCACTTGTGCACCTGTAAGGATTCACAAGGTGCACTGAAGTGTAAAACAGGGTATTTTGGGGCGGATTTGATTATTTTTTGTCTTGTTTTGACTAATTTGGACCTATTGTGGAGTTAATTAGAATCTATTTTAGGTCAAGTTTTAACCTTTTGACTAATTTTTGCCTTGCTTGTGTAGATAAAATGGTGTCCTCATCCTCTTCACTGGCAGAAAAGATGGCTCTGAATCTAGTCACATTCAAATATCAAGGGGCACCAAGGAAATCAAGGTTTTAAGATGGACACACTAAGATCAAAGATACAAAACATGGACATATATAGACTAGAATGCATTTCTTATGATCTACAATAAACCTAAAGAGAGATTTGCAATGGTGTCGGCACTCATGCCTTCTAGCCTTAAAAGCGTAGAATCTCACACAACACTAGTTCAACCCTCAGAACTAATAATGACCCTTGTAGAACAATACGTTACCAAAGAGAAGGTTGTTAGAGCATTACAGGAGAGATAGTCCTAGACCTCTAACCTAAGAACATTGAGAAGGTATTTCACCTTCACCTTCCTAATTGACAAAACATCATTTGGCCATAGAGTTGGTGAAATTGATATGACAAGGGGGTATATGAAGGACGAGATCGGATATGCAATTTTTCTATTGAGCAGAGCTATGGGACCTCTTGTAGTAGGATACCTTCAAACCTAGATGGTCCATTTTATTGAAACCATCAAAATGGCAAAGATGCCAATTGATTGGGCTACAATCCTGAGTGACAACTTCGATGAGTAGTTAGTAGCTATCTATATCATCTTAAAATGGAAGCACTTCCATGTTAAGATCATTTAGCCCTCTGAGTAAATGGTCTAGGGTCATGTTAAGCACCTTGATTAGGTCTTTGCATGGATCTAGTCATTTCCCCCTATTCTTCTTTTCTCCCCTTGTTTCCAACCCATTTTTCACTTTCTTTCTACATTTTTCTAGAATTTTGGATTGAGATCCTAAGATGTGTGATCTCAAGGTCTAAGAAAACCTTGACCCTAACCCAAGGTCCAAATTTTAAGGTTCCATGATTTCTGAATGTCAGGTTTTAGAAAGAATTCTTTTCCCACTTCAGGGTTGACTATTTTGGTCTCTAAAATGGTAAACTTTTAAATTACATTTAATCTAGGTCCATTTCTAGGGGTTAAGGTTAATTGGGCTTTGATTCTCTAATGTCGATCTCTCTAGGAGTTTGTGCCCTAGATCACTATATAAGGAAGCCTCCTCCTCTCATTTTATCTAAGACACATTATGATATCAGACAATCCATTATTTCCAAGATCAAGCCGAAATTTCATCAAGCATTGTTCAAGAAAGCATCCAAGCTATTGTGTCCATTCAAGTTCTCTATTGAAGATCAAGGATTCAAGCATTCAATCCTTTGAAAGGATTTGGTTCAAGCATTCAAGATTCATCATTCAAAACATTAGAGCTAACCATCATGGTGGTGTGATCTTCCTTCAGGATCCTTTGTTCATCTTCAAAATCTATTAATTCTTCTCTCAAGGTGGATTCCAAACACACAATCATGGAGGTTTTGATTTACATTTATTAATGTTATGTTCAAGCTTTCATATCAACATACTTGTTTACATTTCAAATACAATTGCATATCTATCAAATATCATAGCTTCATTGTTCGATATATCTCCACTACTTGCTAGCATTCTCTATTTCAATTCCATATTTAAGGTTGATTCCAAACTGGGGTTTGACCAAGGATAACCCATAATCCAAAAATATATGTTTTTCATGCATGTATAGGTATAGGAAAATGAATATCAATGCAAATTTGGATACCCTTTTCACCAAACTTTTGGGATCCTTGAATAGAATTTCCATTAGAATAGTGCAGGTCAAGGTTAACTTTTTTGGGGTAAGATTTTGCCCTACTACATAGTTCAAGGTTGACCTACCCTCAAAAAGACAATTTTTTTGGGGTTTTCTCTGTCTTATCATTTCCAATCTAAAGCAGGTTGCAGAATTCCCTTAAACTGTGCACAGACATAAGAAAACAGGTATTTCCCTTGATTAATTCCATCATGAGGTATGTATCTTATCTTATCTAATTTCAATCATTTCCAAATTTACATTACTTATCCAATTTCAACTCAAAATACAAATAAATAAGTGGGAATGTTAGATGCATTATTAAAGCTCCATTTTTCAACTATTCATTTTGGTGAACTTGAGAAGCTTACCCACTCTCTTTTGTGGAATTCGATGCTTTGTTGTGTTTTTTGTGTTAGATTTATCTTCATATTATCTTGTATTTTTACCTTCCCTATTCATTTTGGTGAACTCATTTACAACAACTCTTTCATTTTGGTGTTAGATTTAGATCTTGCCTGCTTATAAGATTAGATTTCTTGCATTTATATTTCAAAAATACAAAAAATAAAAATAATTTTTTTGCAAAATCTCTCTAAAATACAAAAATATTTATATTTTTCATTCTTTTAGTGTTACTTTTTCTTTAAAAGATGTATGATTTTTTTTTTTAATACTTCGATGAGGCTTTTATTGCACATAAGAATAGATCCCTTTATGAGGTACATGGAAGTGAGGATGAAAATTGCTCGAATCAGATCTCCATTGATCCTATTCATATTTTTTCATCCTCTACAACCTCTTCAATTGATCTTTACCATAGGGTGTGTGCATGGTTACCTTCACGCTCCACTATTTACAACATTAGTTCACCTAGAATGTTATATCCTCAAATTTATATTCAAGCTATAGAGGCCTTTAAGAAAGTACTTTGTGATAGTGATCAAGGTGTTAAACCTTTAAATCAAGAAGTTCAAGAATTGGGATTCATTCCTCCCATCACTGGTATTAAGCCTTCTTCTGTTCCTTTACCTAGAATTCCTACCTACACTCCTCCTATAGTGGTTGCATCTCTTTCATTTCTTCCTATGAGTGTTCCATTGGTGTCTTTACCTACCTCATAGAATTCTTACCATAGTATTCCTTATTCCAACCCTCTTCCAACTATGGTTCCAAGTTATATTCCTCTAGTTGTGTCTTCCATTCTTTCTAATTCCTACACTATTCCTAATTGTATCCTTCCTGATCTAGTCCATAATCCTCTTAATCCTAATCCTATCCTTTCTAATTTGATTCCTAATACTCATATTCTAAATTCTCAATCTACTATTCCTAGTTATTCCCACATTTATGATGAGGCTCAAAATATGGTTTATGATGTAGATGTGCAAGAATTCTTTAAATTACCTTCTCTTATAATCTGATCCATAATAATATTAAAAGGAAGAGAAAATAAACTTCCCCTTTGAGATTTCATCATAACTTTACTCTTCATTCTTCTATAAAATAGATCATTTTTCCTCTGGTCTCTTCATTGGGGGGAAGAGGTATTTCTTTTAGTTCTTTAAGATCTATTATGTTTTTTTTTTTAGCTTAATTGGTTATATTTTCTATATTTTATAGGTCTATGGTTTTGTATTATGTTCATATTCATGGATAGTTTTCTTTTATTATTCCATATATCTTTTCTAAAAATATTTATCTTGCAAAGGTATCCCTTGTCTTCATGCTTGGGGGGCAAGGTTCTTCCATCTTTCTCTTTGTCTAGGGATCTTCTTTCCTTATCTTAGGAACATTTGTTTGTGTTGCAACATTATTTCATTATAATGATGGATGTTTTGACTATGGATATCCTTTTCTAAAAGAGGTTGTTGTCCTAGGTACCACTCCTTAAATGAGAATACCATGTGGGTTGTGGCATTGCCATGGGATGGATGGGTACCCCGCCTTAAATGGTAATACCATTAAAAACTTGGAAGACATCTTCACACGAGATCAGATGATAATCATTGCTAGAAATCACATATGTACCAGATTGAAAATAGTTGCCAGAAATCACATATGTACAAGACTAAAAATCATTACCAGAAATCACATATGTACCAGACTTAAAATCATTGCAAGAAATCACATATGTACCAGACTAAAAATCATGTTGTCTTCAAGAAGACTCCTTCCTATATCAAGTAAGCTAGGCAGGCATGGGGGCTATAACCACCCTAGTCTAGATAGGAATCTAGCGGGAGTAGATTTAAGCAGACCAAACAGTCCTTGAAATCAAACAATAGACTAGCTCTTCCTAAAGTTTGGCAAATTTTGTGCTAAAATCATCTCCTATTACAATGAGGAATTTGAATCCAAGAGAAATACGTCTGCAGGCTGGAGGCTGTAAGAGCACCTTCCACACATAACCATTTAAGCACAATCGTGTGCTTTTGAAAACTAATCTACTCTACAATATTGGCTGAGTGAAGTTTGTTTTTCGTTCTTATTTATTTTTTAACCTATAATGAATCTTTATAGGGCATGCTATTTTTTATAGCCTGCAGTTGGCTATTTATGTGTACTTTTAATTTATATAAATTTTTAATTTTGCTTAAGATATGTCATTCTTTTTAAAAGTTGTATGCTTATTTATATAATATGGGATTATATTTTGTATTTTATATGTGTGTGTGTACGCGCGTGCGCGGACGCGCGTGTGTGTGTGCGCGCGCGTGTGTGCTACTAATGAATTGACTAACTTTTTAAAATAGTTTTAAAATATTTTTATACTTTTATAACTAAAAAAATAATAGTTGATATGTATCTTTAATTTGTATAAATTCTAAGTTTAC
This sequence comes from Cupressus sempervirens, assembly GCA_028749045.1. NCBI lineage: Eukaryota > Viridiplantae > Streptophyta > Pinopsida > Cupressales > Cupressaceae > Cupressus > Cupressus sempervirens. Next base: position 1,090,885,405 of record CM053785.1, read on the forward strand.
AAATTATTTTAAATTTTATTTGATATTTTAAGTATATTTTGAATGTAATTTTTAGTATATGTCAATTTTTATGTTAAAGTTTTATTTATGATATTGTATTTTTTATTTTACACATGTATACATACAAAAGAAGATAAATCAAGGGAAAGGAAGAAAGTTTGAATCATATAATTATTTTAATTCAACAATTCTTATCCTTAATAAATCAGTAGCCTCAAAAATTATAACAAGGTTTGCAATAAATTTCTAAATTATTTTATTTTATTTTCATAATAATTTATAATTTTAAATCATATATATATCAAAGCATAGGATAAAATTATTGTTTTAATTAATTATGCAAGTCATTTATTAAAAGAAAAAACAAACAAATTGTAGAATGAGACTTTGCAAATGGGATTAGAGCTTTGATTATTTTAGTCTATAAGATAAAACTAAATTTTTTTATGTGTTCAAATAAAATAAATTTGAAGTTATAATAAACAAAGAGGACAAGTACACTATTCAAGACTTATTGTATAGAATAAAAGTCAAGTACCAAAGTTGCATTTCATTTGATGGGTATTTGGAGGCACTTGGGAACCATTATCCTAACAAATGGATCT